>JAUBNY010000700.1:4095016-4135292 GCA_032275445.1 Crypturellus soui
AAAAAAAAAAAAAAAAAAAAAAAAAGTAAGTTATTTTAGTAGACTATGGAACAAGTTCCTGCTTCTAAACACTCTGCTGCTATAGGATGAAGAGCTATAGGAAAACCATGGCCAGACTGCGTATATTAAGAACTGAGGTGGTCTCAACTACTGTAGCGTCTGGACTTTGGGAAGCCCCCAATACCCCAGCCTAGCGCCTTTGAGACAAGGAAGCTTTATTCCCATTGAGCACATCAGAAGTGAAGGGTATGTCTACACAACAAAATGGAAGGAGAGCTCCCATGCATGCTGTTACCTTCACATAAAAAAAAAAAAGACTAAAAAAAGGCACAGTAAACTAACACGGGCCCTTGGGGTAATTTGACTGAATTAATGTAGCACTGATGCCATGGATGCAAGTTTGCCTCTGAGGCATAATTAGTTTGGGACCAGTGGCTATGCTGCTTGTAGATCCTTTCCATATGGCTCATGGCTCCCAAGTGGCTTCATTCTCTGCCTGTGCAGACATTCTCAGACAGCATCGCATAGTGGAGTTCGATCATTTTCCAGAAAGAAGGAGCAATACTAGCTCACCTAGGTGTTAAGCTTATGGCCTTAGTCTTTAGCCTTTAGTCTTTATAGTCTTAGTCTTTCTGTATGATAATCTCTGTTAGTTATCATAGGATTCAATCAATCTATTTGCGAGAAACCCTCTGAACATGTTCTCTGTCTACTCAAGTACTCTTGGGGCAGCACAGATGTCTGACTATCTGGGGACAGACATGAGTGAGATGAACCCCATGGCAAGAGATTGCCCGTCATCACACAAGAGCTCCGTGGTGGGGTGTAGTTCGTCTCGACTCTAGAACAACCCAGTCAGTGTTTGGTCTCTGCTTATCTTTCCCATCCCAAACACCAGAACAACACTCAGAATTGCACCACACCTCCAGTCCTGCCAGAAATTTTGCTAAAAATCCTCCAGGAATAGAGGAATGCTCTGTTTGCTGGAAAGCTCAAAGGCCAGTTCGTGTTCCATGAAGAGACCGAATGTCCAAGTCTTGTGTACTTTTATATGCCCTGGAGACATACACATGTATTTTTGGAGCCTATTCACCTGAAAAAGGGTAGCTTCAAACACATGACTATGGAAATCTAACACGGCAGTGAAAATTAAGAAACTGGGAAAAAAAAAATACCAGAAGAAAAGGAAGAGCAGACATCTCCAGTAGCAATGAAGGTGTAGAGTAGAAAGATGTCTTATGTCTTGTGGTGTACTA
This sequence comes from Crypturellus soui, assembly GCA_032275445.1. Classification (NCBI taxonomy): domain Eukaryota; kingdom Metazoa; phylum Chordata; class Aves; order Tinamiformes; family Tinamidae; genus Crypturellus; species Crypturellus soui. The sequence goes on from JAUBNY010000700.1 coordinate 4,096,273, forward strand.
TTAATATCATTATCACTAGTTAATATCATTGTTCATTAATCATAGCCTATAAATGCGACTGTAATTTTATTATAGTAGCATAACTGGCTGGTATCTGAACATAGGTCAGTAATTCTGAAGTTATTGTCACTTCTGTTACTTTTCTTGGTTTGTGTTCATAGTGCGCTAATTGTCTACCACAGGAGAAACCACAATTTTTCTTTTTTTCTAGTGAAAATATTTATCTTACCCACAGTCCTCTCCTGGAGACACACAAACACAGTGTGATCCAACCTGTTTTTGTCCTGGTTTGCAAACATTTCCAATCACAGTTTGCCCATCTAAAACAAAAAGTAAGAGTTATAATAAGTAAAGAATTGACCATAACTGTCTTAGTAAATAAACCTAAAATACATTAATTTCAATTTGTTCCAACTTTCTGTCTTCAAAAGCCCCCAGGGTTGGGATTCCACAATGATATACTCGTCTCTGCAAGACACTGGAAAAGCCTGTACAAGATGAAGCTTCAACCATATTCATTCTCCTACTTTGCTTTCATAAAACCTTGTTAATACAACTGCTTTAAGAAAATATTCACAACTTTGTAGCTAGCATATTGTACAGTACAACAGATCCCAAATACATAAACCTAATGCAGAAGTTAGTGGTTGATATTAAATGGCGCTATGATAGGCATAAAGTAAAATCAAACTTAATGATCTTTTTATCTGTCTTAAAGTCAGTCATCTGCCTCCCAATTCTATGTAGCCAAAGCAAACGCAACACAACCATATTGTGGATACCAAAAGTAGAGCAAAAAATAGCAGGAATTAGTTGTTAGGGATACTAGCCTTTTTCACATGTAATAGATCTTGAAATAGATGGTGACCAGGACAGATCTTCTCCACAAGTATACTCTGTTTGACCAGTGACTATATACCCAGCTTGGCAGCTTAACTTAATAGTTTCACCAATATTGTACTGTTGTTTAAATGGTGAAATTAGGACGTTGTAAGAGGCTGGTGGCCTTAGGCATACGGAAGCTGCAATAAACAAGAAAAAAAAAGTTGTTTTCGTGGTGCAAGAATATTTACAGCAAGTTGTGATGCTTCAGTTGAAGAGCCAAGTAGTCACAATAATACTGAACACTTTTGACTGACATTTAAAACTAATAAATGTTTAGCATAATTAAGTCTAGAAATTTTCAATGCACTGTCATGTCAATGATAGCATTCTATCAATAACTAAATAATGACTTATTTTTAATGTATGCTATTACAACTAATTTAATTTTAAAGTATGTTAGAATAATAAGACTGGCAATCATAGCATATTTTTAAATTGTTTTTTAAATGAAGCAATAAACAAGACAAAGTGAATGGCAATAGAAAGCTCAAACATGTTCAAGAAATTTATGATTAAATTAATATTAACATGAAGTTTTAGCAAACTATTGGAGCCTTTCCTATGTGGAAACCCAAGTCAGTTCTGATCCTTAATTTTGAATGGAGTATTGGGGTATTAATTCATTGTGTAAATTTTCAAAGCATTCTAGATGGGTTAGAGATATGTTTAACACTTAATATAATATAGTGAAATGCGTTCTTCAGCATAACTGTCAGGCACTTAAAGATCACCTTGATAAATCTGGAAACAAAATATGAGTCTTTCTTTTGAAGATAGAGAACTAAACTGTAGAAGGACTATATTAAATCCATCTCAGTTTTCTACAGCACTGAACATTGTAATATCTTTCCAGTATGTGTAATAGCTTTACTCCTGAAATGGGAAACTAAACTGAAAGAAAAGTCTTAGGCCTATATTTTATGTTATTTTATTATTTTTATTCCTTTTTTGGTTTACTCCTAAACCAAACTGCTTTTCTGCTTCTTACGTTCACACTCAATATGTTGCTGTGTCCAGGTTTGATCTGGCAGACACCTAAGGAACTGATAGCCACTGAGGACATGACCAGTCATGCAGGCAATTTCAGCTTCCTCTCCCACATCATACTGGTTCTTTTCATTCTACAAAAAAGAAAAAAAACTGTGGTAAGAGTAGATCACATGCAGAATGATTTTAAAGGAGAAAATGATTGAACATAATGAAAAATAAAATTTCAATCAACGTAGTGAAAAGTTTAATATAATAATATCCTAGATCTAGAGAGCCATTATTACTGAAGATTAACAGGATACGTGGCTTTCTAATTATCTAAAAAGACATTTGTACTTAATACATGAAAATGATCCACCTAGAATAGATGGAACGAAAATTTCCATCTCTTCAATTCTCCTACGCACTTTTCTTCCATATTGTTTACCCACTTTTCATGCTCACCCTGATAAAGCCATTTTCTGGTGGGTTTGGCTTGAAGCATCCAGACTCTGGCTCACCAATCAAGATCTCATCTTCTCTCCTTGCTTCATCATCATTTATACAAGGAGCTCCTCTGAAAAGTAAGAATTTTCTCATGAGGATATGTATTAAACAGTGGTATCACCAAACTTAGGCAAGGGTAGATATTTAGAAGCCTAGCGCAGTAAGCTAAGGTATTTCCCTGTGCAATGTGTTCTAGGTACCCGTGCTTGAGCAGGGAGGTCGATCTAGATGATTTCTAGAGGTCTCTTCCAACCTCAATCATTCTGTGATTCTGTAATGATTAGAATTTTCTACCCACTTAAAAGTAGCTAAAATACAAACACGCAAAAAATCTTAAATTCTATTAAGTAAAGGAAGATTGAAAGGGTCAGAAGTAGCGTTGGTATGAGACTGAAAAAAGTGATAGAAAAAGTGGTATCTAGAAAAATGATGTAGAGCCACAATTTTATTAACATGCTGTATGAAGAATTTTCATATCAGTTTAGGAAAAAAAGGTTATGAAGAACTTCAGACAGAGGGACTGTCTAAGCAGTGACAGTGTCCAAGTGTTTTGATCAGTACTGAGCGTCCACAATTTTGGTTGGATTTTAAGGAACATAGTCAAAACCCTACTGTTGCTGTCATGTCACGGTTAAAGGTGGCTGATTTCTATGAATGTGGAGTTGCAGAGCCTGTGGCATCTAATCAAGAAAGAACAACAGCAGGGGACCACAGAGGCCACTGTTTTTCAGATACTCCTGAAATCAATCTCCACTAGTCACTATGGTAGAGATGATGAAAATTCTGTCTCACTGAAATCTGTTCTCAGTTTTAACAGAAAAACTTAACCTATATAAAGATGTGCTCTCAAAAACACAAGAAACAAAGCTCAGTTTTGGGTTGGAGTTGTGATTCAAGCTGGAAACATGAGACATTGGTATAAATCTGTTCAAAGTAGAAATATGAAAGGCGGGGCAGTTTTAGTGGAATTCTCTGAGGCTTTCAATTCAACTCAAATTCTTCAAGAGAAGAGAATAGGATATTAAATCCTAACTTAAGAAAAAAATAGGGGAGTGAAAATTGTGAAATCTCATAAAGTGCAAGAGCTTTCTAGGATGTACAGTATAATATCCATAGACATACATTAGAATAGAATTCATTATGTATTTTCTAGAAATAAAAAATAAGCTCAAACTTGAAATAACTTGCAAAGATTTTCAAAACTTCCTTTTCTCAGCCCCATGACCAAAGTTCAGGTAGGAGAGTTTTCTCTGCCTTCACCTCTATCGTCACAAAGTCTCTCTAGAGGGCATTTTGAATACCCCACATACACGGAGATCTTTACATCTACTATCTTCTTACCTGTCTGTGAACACAGAGACGTAACAGTCCTCCTCCTCTTCTGGCTCACCCTCACAGGGCTTCCCTCCATTCATAGGGGCAGGGTTATTGCACGTTCGGGTTCTTCTTCTCGTGAAGGAAGCATCACATGAACTCCATTCAGACCAGCAGCCCCAGCGGCCATCTACAGCAACTGAAAAGAATAAAAGAAACTCATGTTTTAGTAAATCTCCACCTTTTCATTGTATTTCTCTTGTTCCATGTACAAGAGGAACAGATGGGGGAAAGTTTACAGAGGATTTTGAAGAAATACAACTGTTAAGGGAGTAGAATGCATCCAGAGTGTAAAGTTTTTCAAAGAGATGGTCATTCAAACTGCTTTAAGAGGGCCCAAATTTGACTTCCTTTTCAGTTTCAGCTATAAGTCACATTCAGAGCCAGAAGCAGCCTATTTTCTACTTCTGTTGCAGAAATAGATGTTCTCAGTTTTCATTATGCTATCAGGCCTTTTTGATAACTCACAAAACACTGTGCTATCAAATTAAATCTTGGAGCTCTAGCAGCAAATCTAAAACCCAAATCTACTTCCCATGCAAACTAAATTAAAATACAACTGTCAGTCTTATCCCTGAGATGCATTTTCTGTGGCATCATGTGGCATTATATAAGAATTTATATTTACACAATATTTCTTCTCTGCACGCAATGCAGTTTTTGTACTCATCTATTTTTGTGTCTTCGGTTATTTGTTTCAAAATGTTTTATCAGACAGAAAACGTGGCCTTTATTTTCCCAGAATCATTTCTCCTTCCTTCCCCTTCTGATCTTTTTTTTCCGTATGTACAATATTATGGCAAATTTCATTCAAAAACTGCAATTGTAATTGTAAGTGTTCGTTAATTATTCAGAATACTGATTATATGTCTCTAAGACATACTAAACTGAGTTTTCCTTCCATCTCATAATCAGTTTTTATAGCCATTAGCCATTTTGTCTTACCACAATAATTCATAGTGAAAAATCAAGACATGGCTTTCTTTTCATTTGACTTCTGTTATCTTTGATCTCAGATCCTTTCTCATTGATTTCTTTATCTCTTTTCTAGCTAAGAAATATTTTATCTTTTAAGTCAACACTACTCAATTTGATTTCTTTTTATTTCTGCCTTTATCTTTATGCTTTCTGACTAACACCTTTGGACAAGAGGTGACATGTTTTTCCTAAGGGTAGGTCAGACTCATCTTTGATCACCAAAATTGCTGGGGGATATTCAGGAGAAGATATTGGAAGATATGACACAGTTATAACATATCTTGTGTCCTTTGGAAATCATTATAGGAACATAAAAATGTTGCATTCATTTAGATAAAGAGTAGATCCATTCTGGTGTCAAAGGTGGTGACCATAAGGGCACCTAGGGAGGCTTGCAAGAACAAGTAGCTCATGCAGGAAGGCTTCCCTAGAAAGCCTTACAAAACTCCGTGACACTGGAGCCAGAGACTTCCTGGGCCTTAGATAGCGAGCTTGTTTTTAGTAGACCTTGATAGACTTCTCTGTTGATTTGATCTTTGAGACTACACACACCTTTAATGTGCACAATATTCTGTAGTGAGGAATTTCCCAATGTAATGTGAGGAACTGTGTCTCATCATTTGTTTTGGACTTGCCGTCTTGATATTCTTGAAAGTTTTGTATTCTTACACTGTGAGTTGCTGAAAAATAAGTCCCTGTTTGTGAATCATGACTTTAAACAGTTTCATTGTGCCTTACCTGTGTTATTTCTTTAAGTCAGAAGAGTTCTAGTTTAAATATAGTGCTGCAAAACTAGTATTGTTATGCAAAAGAAGATTAGGATTAGTAAAAATAATGAGGAAGGTGTTCATTAAATGGAAGATTAAAACTGACTGTGTTGAAAGAAATTCACTGGGATGTGGGTGGGTTATTAATCAGCATCGCAGGGATTAAGAAAAAAGCAGATAAATTCACCTAGTAGTATATAAGAAAAATTGAAAAGTGTTATATTGCTCAAGTTGAAGCAGATAAATTCATTTTGCTCTATTAAACCAAGGCTATCGCTTCTCCTGGAGCTCATAGGGTTGTGACCCACTGTACGTACCCTGCAGCTGCACCACCCCAGGGGCCTGAGCCCCTGCTCTGCCCCTGCAACCCTGGTGCAGGACCCAAGGAAACAGCCAGGCTGTGAGAAAGAGCTGTGAGGAAGCAGTGCAGAAGGGCACCCAAGGGCCTGTAACGCTAGAGACAAAGCAGGTTTGCGGAAACAGGTTTGTTAGCTTGAGGGCTCGGGAGGGAAGCAGGGAGGAGAAAGGGGGACAAAAACTACAAGCAAACAAAACAAACAAACAAAAAAGCACCCACTAATGCTTACGCTAATGTCTGCCTAACTCCCAGATATCCAATAAATAACAGCTTTTGAGTTGCACTTATCCTACTAGTCTGAGCACCACAAAAAGGTACATGATCAGAGTGACAGATGAGTGATCAGCAACAGAATGTGCTTTAGTACTAACCCTTCATTTAACATTCCCAGGAAGTCTCAGCTCCAGAAATGAGAGTTTGGCATTAAAGTCCACCAATGATTCAGAGTTTGTAAAATCAGGATTTCACTGTAGAATATCTAATGAAACAGAGACCTGGTGTAATAGAAATGCATTGAAACTCAATACTTCAAAATGCAGTACTAAATGTTGCTATATTAAGAATATTATTTTTTGACACATATTGGAGACCTATGTTTTGAAAATAACATGGCAGAGAAAGGCTAATGTATTGGATAATTACAGAAGAAATAATGTATAGGGGCATAATCATTCTGTTTTCCTTTTTAATGAAATTTCAAACTTTTGTTCTAAAGAAAAACAGAGAATTTTGTTTTCAAATGCCCTAGAAAAGCAATACTTGTCAGCTTTTCCACAGCAGCAGACTCCAGGACCACAGCCCGCCACGTGCTCTGTGCCCCAAGAGCCCTGTTTACAACGTGAGAGTGCTCCCAAGTACCTGAGCTGTAGTCTGGGGTTCGCATCTCGCAGTTGTTGCCGTAGGTGCCCGCGGGGCACAGGCAGAGGCACTCCGTCCCCGAGAGCACCGGCCGGCCGTTGTTGGGGCACGGGGCGCACTGGCACGGGTCGAACCTGCCCGCATATTCCCGAAGGGCTCTCCGGAGGTTGCGACGTCTGGTCACCGCACACGGCACATTCCTCACCAAATCCACGATGGGCGACACCTGAAAGAGAAGTATCCAGTAAAGAATTACTCACCCAGCAATGTCCTGCTGTGGAGAACTGAGAGACATGAGTTGTCAGGCCAGTTTTAAAGGCACCTGAGCATACACATAAGCTGTATCATAAATGAGTCAGGAATACTGCCATATAGAAAGTTATATATGCTTTAAATGAGCCCGGCACCTCTGTACATCTAGTTTGTCCCATTTATACTATTTCCTTTGCTTAGGGCTCAGCCAAGGGAATACTGAACCTAAAAACTCGGGACACCATGCAGGGCATGTGTGCATCTCACCACAGCACGTGTGAGGACACCCCACACTGCCTCAGATACATCAGCAGCTGCAGAGGAGGACGATCGCAGCACGTTGCTTTGGGGCAGGGTTTTGCTGCTGTCACTGAGCCCCTGCAGAGCCAGCCCGAGGCTGGGCAGCCGAGAGCATCAGCACTGGAACATGCTGCAATAAATAACCAGGAAGCAATGCTACAGGACTGCCGTTTCATCTCAGTTTAGATTTGTGCCAAGTCTTGTAAAGTAGGCTTGACAGGGCAAGTGTTCAGGGAAAAAAAAAAAAAAACAAGGACCAAACACACACACACTCTTGTTTACTGTGCAATGTTTTCCTGCAAAGTAACCAGTCCCTGTCCACACCTGAGCTCCTGTTCTACAGGTGCCAGAATAGTTTACTTACATTCCTCCCTCTTGATGCAAGCCTGGTGTGAGCTGAGATACATAAAATATAGTTATAAAAAATATTTTGCATGCTGTTTTATATTGTGCCTGCACATTTGTAATTCATATTATCACATTCAGCACCATCCTGATTTAAAAGATGAAAAACATCCAAATAGTTCTCTAGAGAGCAGCTAACTGTTGAGCGCTCTATCTCAATATTTTTTGCTCTTCTCTTACCTCAAAGTCAACCACCACAGGATTGTCCTTTGTTGATTCCAGCCAGTTTGTGAAGATCGTGTGGTCTGGAAAAGCTCCCTTTTTCTCCCAGGCAAGAGCTGCAGCATATTCTGACCTTCCGCCTTTTACCAGAGACATCGATCGCTCAGCTGACTCCAGAATGGAGCCTGAAAGAGGATTTCATTGAGCAATTGCCAACCAAAAAAAGCCTTCCAATACACACACTGAATACAAAGATAATTTTAGTATGAAAATTTAAAGGATATATTAAGCTTAATTCCATAAAATCGGCTTCTGAAGAATAGACCCAAAATTCAAAAAAACAATCCCCACTTATGTTTAGTAGTTTGTCACAGTCTTCCAAAGAGAAGTACCTCAGACACAGTGATACTCAGATCTACCTGGAACATCTGGATAATGCAAGGCATGCAACAGACTCCAGCAGAAGAAGGATGCTCCACCAGAGAGGAATTTTGCCCCCTGTCTTAAACATCTGAGTTACTGGGATTGATCAAAAAATGAGGGTTAAACACAGGTGATCAAATCCCTGTGTTTGTTGATGCACAATGTGCATCAACACATTGGATTTGTGCCATTCTTGGAGAAAAATAGCCTCCTGCAGCTAATGAGACCCGTTCTTGGAGTTGCCAGGGAGTCTGCTGCACCTGAGCTCCTGCTCGGCCCAGGGAAGGAGGCAGGGGATGGGCAGGGCTGGGTTACTGATGCCAGACCCTCTCCGTCCCCACTCTCCCCGCTTGGGAGCACTGGAGCTGAGTCGCTGCTGCTCGCTGCAGGCTGTGCCCGTCTCCCACCTCCAGCGTGGGCTGTGCCGGAGCTGAGGCCAGGGGAGGCAATGGGCAGTCCGAGCTGCCAGGAGGACACAGCTCTGCTGTGGATCCCCTCAGACCACGGGGGCTCCCTAAGGCCCTCCGCACACAAGCAGAGGGGGATCTCCAGAGAAGAGGAAAATACTCCCAGAGCAAGGCAAGGGAGAAGATATTTCTGATGCTTGAATAGAGAAAAATACTGAAATAGTGCCTCCCTGCTCCAAGCTGGACCAGAATGAGGATTTTACCCTGGGCACCTAGCTGAGGGAAAGGTATCTCTCAGAGACCGACAACCCAGGGTGGGTCTCATTCTCGCCACAGTCACCTTCGTGTTTCACGGTCATCCTGTTTGTAGTGCATCTCATACTGACTTTCTTTTTCTTTCTGAAAAAGACACGCCTAGTGGTTTCTGTTCGGACACACTCTGTTGATTCATCCACTCTCAGACCTAGAAATACCACAAAGCAATAGCTGAATCACTATAAACTTGTTATGAGCTGGCACCATGCCCTCAGGCTCCCCACAGCAACACAAGCCATTGCAGAGCTCGCTGCACCTTTATTTTCTTTCTGACCTCTGCAATGAGTTAATAGCAAATTGTGCCTTGCAGCAAGGGATTTGGGAAAAGACTGTTCCACCTTCACAGGGTGGTGAAAATGGATTTTAGTATATCAGCTTTAAAAAAAAGTAATTAAATATATATATATATGTAGACATATTGTATATGTCTAAAAATATATAAAAACTCCAGAAGTACTAATACATTTATATACTAAATGCTCTCTGTGTATATATGCACAGGTACACAAATATATATATATGTAAATGAAAGTCTGTATGTTGATACCAGATTTTATGTCAGAATCATTCCTGCAGCACGGACACCAGCTGGTCTAAGAGGAGACTTCACTGCCGCAGGCTTCCATTTGCTTAGGTGTAAATAGTATTAGACAGGGCTGATCATGAACCCCTTCATGTACCCTCGCAAACCCAAACAACTGACAGCGACAGCACAAGAATCACTACTTTTAACCTCAGGTTTCCACATTTGCAGTATTTGTTTTTCATTTTGACAATCTGGCTGTCATGGGCTTAGACTCAGAATCATTTTTAACCACACCAACAGCTTTAACGACTGTAGCTCTGAAGGGACCACTTAAATCCCGTATCAGGCTTCAGTCCTGCTGTGGTGTTTGTTTGCCTGGAATATCTTTTCCATTTGGACTTAGTCTGAAGATATCAGGAAGCCTCCCCTTGATATTTTCCACTGTAGTATGTTTGCTCCTCAACCTTGGCACTTTCCCTTCTCTCCCAGCATCATCCAGCCACTGACCAGTAGCTCTGCGTGGCTCTCCTGAGCCCCAGCCAGCATCCATGCTGAATTCCCAGGGCTATCCTACCCTTCCCCGGCAACAGGACCGGGATCACTGGTCTGGTTATACTTGTTCTTCTTTGCCACTTTCCCCACCTCTCCACCAAGTCTGTAAACACATCTCACAGGGACATCTCACAGGGACTCCACACCAGGACTATAATCCTCCAATTTGCCAATATTCACCAAGTAAGGACCCTCTAGGACTTTTGCAAATAAAACAGTCTGGAACAAAAATTTAGTCTTGCTAGCTTTGGGCAGTTTGGTAATTCCTCTAAACTTAAATGACTTTTTTTTAATTTTAATTTGGAGAACTTATTGCATATTGTAAGACCTGAAAATAGACAGTGATTTAGTCTTAATAAACCCCTAGGAAAAGGCACTAAGTGAATCATGACCTCTTGCTGAAGGTTACATACCTGAGTTTTTGAGCTCCTCTGAGCTGTACTGGTAAAGAATGTCATAGGAACCACCCATTCTCCCAGAAGTGTAATAATGAGTGCCAAAGTCATCAAATATTCTGCTGTATAAAGCGTAGTTGTACTCCAGGGGCAGGTGATTAAGTGCTTTTAGGAAGACATCTGAAAGTTGCAAGTTTGACTGTTTCATTGTGAAGTTCGCAACAGAAATAACTTTATGGACTCGAATAAAGTTGGAATTCTGGAAATAAAAAAAAATAAAGAGGGGAGGGGGAAGCACTTTCATAGGTAGTTAACTGCAGACAGTAGAGAGGCTGAGTGTATGATCTGAGCCATACTGTAAGAACAGTTAACCTTGTGTATCACACTGCTTTAAACATCAGTAAACTAGCACAAACTAGCCCTTGAGTGAACAATAGCCCAGTTAGTTTTTATAGGATAATGCTCCTTGTAGGCCAACAACAAACCTTGTGGGAGTATGTAAGATTGAAACAAAAATTAAGATTCCATAAAGACCAAACAGAGAGCAAAACAATTCCTGCCACAAGAAATATAGCAGCAATAAGACAAAAAGCCAGAAGGAAAGGGTTCAGCATATAAGCGTAGTCATCAGTGGGCTGTTTACTAGGAGCTGGGAGTTTGAATACTAGCTCACTGTCGTCAAGTCTCACAAGTTAGGAGTCTGCTAAAACTAACACTGCAGGAAAAAAGAATTTATTTAGTTTACATGTCAGGCCTTTAACAGGCAAGACTTTAGGAAGGACAGGAAGGGGAAAAGCATAGCAGTAAGGTTCAGACTGGGTCACCTGACTACTGTGTTATTGGCTATTTGCAGACCGTTTCTAGGATTCCGTGATAACAATGCTCAACAAACATCATCCATACATATGTCTCATGACATGATCATCAATATCAAGAGCAGTGTTCTCTGAAATGAGCAAGTGGAGAAAGAAAAGAAGAAACTGAAGAAACTGGAGTTAACATTTAATTACCTTTTCATATGAGGCTTCAATGGCTTTCTTGAAGGAGGAAGTTGATGTAACTTTAATCCGTTGTTTTTTTGAAAATAAATATGGAATTCCAGAAGATTTTTTGCCATCATGAGTAGATGAACTACTTCTAGCATCACTGTCACTCAGAGGGGTTAAATCATTGTAGAAATCGGTTGCTACGTCATCCTCTTCATTTATTATCTGTGGATTCAGTAAAGGAAACTGTGTTTGCCCAAATAACAATCCAAATCAAACCAACCTATTAAAGAATGACTTCTTGATGTATTTTTCTAGGAGAAACGTGCCTGAAAATTTGAGACGTGACATGTCTGAAATATATGTTAAAGAAGTCATTCTTAATACAAAAGATGAATTTGTGAAACACTAAAGAGTCTTAGTCCCACAGCTTCTATATTGTGCATGGCATAAAGCTTGGAGTTTTCTCCCCTTTCTTCCCAATTTCCCTGTTAAAGGAATGAAAAGATTTACTCCAGACTGGAGTCTTTTGCCATACTTGCTGTGTGAGCACCCATACTGCATGAAGGACTAGCGGTAGGCGCAGGAAAAGAGGGAGTAAGCCAGCCTGATACCCTTGGTAAGCCTCAGTGCCACTGCTGTGCACTGTATGGGCACCCAGACAACTTTAGCCTCAACTCAGAATTAACTCAATTGAACTTCCACACATTCCCACTGAAGAAATGCCAGAGAAGATGACTTTATATATTAAAAGATACAGATGAGCTCCAAGAAGTTTCTGAAACATAAACTTTTCTGCAGACTAAAATCAAGAGCCTAAACAACACAGCTTTGGAGATACTTGGGCAAACTAAAGTGTTTCTGCCATAAAATATTCCTAAGCATGGTAATTTTTGAATTTCAGACACCAAACCTACAGGTTACAAATCAATTACAGTTCCCAGAGAACATATGAATGTGCCCTTCTGTTGCTCCTTTCAAATAGATGCTAAAAAAAATAGCTTGCAGCAACGGTGGCAAAAATCAACAACAGACTTTTGATCCATTTATTGAGCCTTTTTTTTGTGCCCTGCATCTCAATGCACTATTTGTTGCAGTGAGGGCCTACATGTATATGTGTTGCCAGATGTTGAACCCTGCCCATAATATTTAATTTTTTTTTTCAAGTCATCATCCAAATCAGTGATTCTAAGATTTTTGGGAAGACAGAAGCCAGGATCTTTTAAACCTTGGCCTATCCTGCAAGACTCCTTGCCAGGCCATGTTCTTCTTGGCATCAGCCTGCCCGCCTCACTGATGATTGAACGGTCTGGGCCAGGAATCCCCAGGCTAGGGAGAGCCCAAGAAGGCTTATTGAGTTGTCTTCTGAACTAGAAGTGAGCTGGGAGAGATGGTGGTCATACAACAGTGATGTTGAAACAAACTTCGGAATTGAATGAGCCTCTGGCTATTTAACTTTGGGGACAGGAGCAGGACTTTAGCAATGGGTCACAAAGACAGGGCAGCAGCAGAGAAGTCCACATCAACTGCCTTGACTCCAGTCTATTTGTAGTGAGTAAACATGAATTGGGAACAAATGGAGTCATCAAGCCCAGTTCATTTTGCCCCACTTCCACATACTACCTGAAATGCGTTCAGGTCTTAGCAGGCTGAGAAGTTCTGTCCTAAAACACTGCTAAAGACTTGTGCACATAACTTGAAATGATCACAGCAAGAGGTTTCCAGCTATGGGTGACTGCTTGAGAGTACCTGAAAGCTGACAGCCTCCAAATTTGCAGGAACGCGATAAATTTTCCTTGTGTCATTGCGCTTGACTGTTGTGCATTGTCCTCCATTGAACGAGTTGCCAAGAACCTCCCCTCGACTCTCTCCTGCCAGAATGTGAAATCTAAGAGAAAAGTAACATTCGAGACTAAAAGATCCCAGAAAGAAAAATAGACCTGAATTAAGTGTTGTATAACTGCTCTGAAGATACAGCAAGTTTGAACCAAGACAGTATCTGAGCATTAAGGCAAAAGTCCTGCTTTGAAAAATCCTCTAATCCATTTGCCAAAAAAAAAAAAAAAAAAACAAACATATCCAGGCTGTAGTAGTAAACCTGTTTACTACCATCACTACCATTCAGATAGTCTGACACAACATTAGCATAAGATTCTCTAGTCATTTTGTTTAAGCAGACACGTGAAAATGGCCTGGGGAAGTGAGTGGCTCTTCATTCATATAATCAATTGTGTGTTCAGAGTGCAAGGAAGTCAGTCAAAAAAACGCAAGACCACATGGAGCTGACATTTTATGTTAAACTCCCTAAATTATCTGGAAGAGATGGTAGTTGGTATTAAGATGTGGGAAAAAAAACCCAGAGATAATGCGCAATTAAATGTCTTTAGATGAACATCAGCCAAACTTTTGAAGGTCTTTGGCATAACTAAATTAACAGCTGCTGATATGTTGCTGATATACTGGGTGCGGTGAGGATAGTAAAAGTCCTCTGCACATCAGTGCTGCAGCTTTCCAATATTTTTTATTGTATCTAGTACAGCAAGCAGTACAGAAAGGAGGCTAAGTCTGAAAGTGGAGTGGGCAAATTCCAGCCTGATTAACTGTATTCTTATAGTCTCTTGTTAGTTCTAATTTGAGAGATTATCCAATTTAATGGGATAATCCCACATGAGTATGGGAAAGTATGTTATTTATACAAGTTAGGGAAATAAAATCTATGAAAAAATGCAAACAGAGCTGACTTACCCACTGCCTATTAAATGCACGCTTGGGATGCTCTCATAATTTCTGTTACACACTGTCTTTTTCTTTCCACAATTTCTTTCATCTGAATTGTCCCCACAGTCATTTTCCCCATTGCATACCAGCTTTTTTGCAATACAACGACCTGCAGAGAAACGGCAGCAAGAAGCTTTATGGAAAAAATCTCATTGTCTGAATAAAGGGAAAAAAATAATAAAAAGTCAGTCTCTACCTCTAGTAAAGGTGAATTTTTCTGAGGAATTAACAGGAAGGCAAAATCCTGCCTTGATTGTTCTAATAGGAAACAGTTGTGTCATGTCTACTTATTTGCTTTGCCTGTAAGATGTAATGACTTTCAATTCTAGCAAACAGGTATGTTAATAAGGTTATTTTGCATTTAATCAAGCATATTTAAATAGAAGCAAACAAGAATTTTCTATAAGAGAATATATGAATTTAACAGAAACAGTGACAGTTTGGACTCAGACTGAAATTCAAGCCCAATAAATTTAGTATCTACCCCTTTCCCTCAGGACTATGCCTGAGGTATACAAGATCCAGACAATCTGAGCTTCAGTGAACAAACACTATCTTTAATCTTTGGATTATCTAATATAGCAATTATGTATTAAAGATTCTCATTACCACTTTCACACTGGAATTTATTCTTGCAGTTGACTTCCACTATCTTGCAGAGTTTGGTTGGGAAGCATGGCCGGGAATCCACCAGCGGCTCTGTGCAGGCCTGACCCCCAAACTGTGATGGGTGAAGGAGTGACCGGACACGAAACTGAGCACAAGGAGAAAACAGGGTTACATGTGCGTATTTTATAGCTAAGAAGACTTAGTGGTGCATGAGGCTGAGTCACATGCCTCAGTGCTGCTGAAAAGTGGTTGCAAACATAGACCTGAAGGAAGTCATCACTTATTTGTGTCCTTTACTCATGTCAGGCCTCCATCACAGGTAAGGCAGGCAGGGAGCTAAAATCCAAGAGCCATGACAGAGTACAGATCATTAAATTTCTAATGACCTGGGCTATATCACATGAAGAACCAAAGATACAGCCTCTGTATCTTCTTTTTAAAGGGCAGAGTGGGAAATATGTGAATAGCCTATGTGAAATTTTTCTTTATCACTAGTAAAATAGAAATACTATGACAAGTAACATGTATTCCCATTACTAATTCAGCTGGCCTGGCTCCCACAGCTTCACCAGATCCCCACCCACAGGGGCTTCTCATATGAGGGGCACTGGGTGATGGGACAAGGCAAAAAGAAAAATATTCCTAAAAAATTTTGTCTCTAAAAATCCAGGAGCAAAATCTGAAACTCACTCCTCCCCCCATCTCAGGATCCTTCAAAGAGTGAAATGAAGCTGAGGGCTGCTAGATAAATCACCTCAGAATTCTCACCCTACTTCAAGGTCTTTCCAGTGAAATCTATCTTCATGAAGCTGAACTGCTCCTACTCTAGGGAGAATTCTCCCCCCACATAACAATTTCCCAGTAGATGGACTTCAAGTCAAAAAATACAACTAGTGTAATTGAAAAACTGTTAAGTGTGGATTGTGGATAACTATTAAGTGTAGGCAAAGGAGAAACACAAGACCATCTGTGAACTTTTGGACTCAAGACAGCATCTCCTTGTATTCCACTTGAGCTCCTTAACACACATAATACATTCTTTGTGCAGAACTTCAACCTGTTAATCTCCTCCCATTTGTGAGGAGCTCACTTACAGTGATCTTCATATTTTTCTTGGAAATCATGTCCTCTGTTCTCGTGCCTGTTAGTATTTGTAAGGACCACAAGAAAAGGTTTGGAGGGAAAATAGACTGTGAGATACAAGAACACTTCCTTTTGCTTAAAAAATGAACACACTGCATCAATATTTAAAGTCAATAAAATGGAAAAATATCTTATATTCAGATGCCCGGATAAAAACGTCTCTTGAATGAGAGGCTGTTAACTACAAAGAATTCAGTTCAGATGAGCCCCTTTCAACTCTTGTAGTTTATTTACCGTCTTCTGTTTTCTCTATTCTGCTCTTATCACGCTCTGATCTTATCTCCGTCCCACTTGTAGAACAGGACCCACAGAGCAGTTAGCATATCTCACACGTAGAACTAACAGCTTGTTTACGGACTTCTACGCTGTGCTGGAATCATCCTGCACAGGCAGAATCACAGATAAGTCTATCATAAGTCTAAAGATATGGTACTTAACAGGTAATCAGGCATGCATTTGTGAAGCTCCATGGATATTCAAAGGGAGAACCATAGGCTGTGCCTTCACAGATAGAGGAAGACCATCTCATCAGCTCACACAGACTCAACAGCCATGTAACGACTGTAAACAACCTGCACTCCAGTAGCCTGTAATCTCATATCTGCCTGCTTTTGATTTGGTTAGGTGGAACTGACTTACAAATGTTCTCTCACCTCTTTCAGCTCTCTGCCAGACACGGTATCCGGGTAGTTAAGGCCTTACACACTGAGAGTTCTATCAGCAGACCCACTGGCCGTTTCCACACCTACCCTACTGTCAAGCAACAGATACAAGCCCAGAAGGAGAAAGCACCATCCAAAAACTGTATCCCAGAATCATTTTATTCCACAAATACTAAGCATGTCCACTTGGCCTTTGCGTAGAACACAAAGGATAGGAAAATGGTGTTCAGGATTTTTTCACAGCAGTCTGAAACTGATCCTGAATATCACTGTAAAATGTAGCCTGAACACGCCTAGCCAGTGCCAATTAAGAATTGTCATTAACTCTTTTCAATGGATGATTTGATCCTATTACTTTTCTTGTCTTTAGGACGTATAAAAATGCTGCAGATTAGTCATAAAGATTCCGTGACTTTCTCCTGCTTAAACAGACATCCAAATTCTATAGCTTAATTTATCCTCTATGTGGAAAACTCATTTATAATAATGACAGTGACGCTTTTGAAGCAAGTTCTCATAAATGGGTTTACGTTACTAAATTGCTCTTTTCTGTTCTGATCTCCTTATTTTAACTTGTTCCCTCCAGCTTCTACTGTTATGATAATTTATAACCAATTTTCCTTGTTAACTTAAACTGTCATTTTGCAGATCAATTTCCATAAAGTTGAATGTCTATAAGGGAGGTAACTCTTTAGTATCATTTCTTGCACTCATATAATAAATTTTCAACCTACTTGCTTTTTAACGCATGGGTCACATTCTGACCAAGGGCCAAAGTCTCCAAGCCGACAGTTGATAGGACATGTTTGCTGGTTACATGCACGAGATTCCTCCTTTGTGCATAGCTGATCACAGAAGTTTTGCATGTAATATTCATCTGTTCTTATTTGCCTAAAATGGTAATTGAGAAAGTAATTGAGAAAGGAAGTATAGACTGATTGTAGATAGATGTTCTCTATCTAGGGTAAAGGCTAAATATAATGATCTGAATCTAATCAAAAAACCCTTAGAGTAATAATACACAGCTATGAAATGTCGACTGAAAGAAAAATCCAAGTATACTCAAAAGTTCATGGATCAACAAACTTGATTTTGATCCTTCTCACTTCGAATTGCTCCAAGATGGCTACAGAAAGAGAGTCAAGATGGAAAGAGGCGAAGTCTGGTCATTCAGAATTTGCCAGTGAGTTGCATCTAGTTTGGTGATGTGAAACATTCAGTTGACAGTAAACTGTTGAAAACTAATCCTACAGGCAGTAGGCTTCCGTGAGCTTGCTGTGCCATAGCTTACACTTCCCATGACATTGCTCTGCATTGGGCAGACCTAGAAAGGGACTCTGATCCCCAGCCCAAGCCCACCACCATTTTCTCACATGGACTAGCTGCTGGGAAGGCCAAATTAGGATGAAGTTGTTCCCCTCTCACTATGTATGGTGGTAGAAATAGGTTCATCTGGAGACACTGCAATACGCTATATATCTACTCTGACTTTTTTTTTTAAGTCTTACATTAAAAAAAATCCATTCACCTGTTAAACACTTGGATATGGCAGGTTTCTTTTTCAGTATATTATGGAAACAACTGTTTCAGAGACAGTTTCTATTCCCCAAAAGTGGTATTTTATCAGAAGACAAATAGAAATATCAAAGCAAAAATAGAGAGGTAATTTGGCCCTACCTATGCCTTCTTTGTGTACCATAATTGCAGGTTTGCGAACAGCTGGACCATGGCCCCCATGGATAATGTTCACAGTAGCATCCTCGGGTGCTCTCAATCACCATGCCCAGCAGGATGAAGTGCGTTAAAATAGTCTTGTCTATACTGGAGATTTGCATCTACAGCAAATGGACAGATAATACAAAAGCACTCAGAAATAGAGCACGCAGAATTGTGCCCATGTTAGACCAATACACCCTTTTTGAAAGTCTGTAAATCTGATTCACAATACAAAATCACTAATCAATCAATTTATATATTCATCAATGTTCATCATATATCAATTTATATAATTAAGACCAACAGTATAATCATCACCAACAGACTGGTACACATTAAATGCAGCTACTTCACCAACAAACCAAGAAGAGAACAAGTATTACATCTTCTTCCTTACCTGGAGCTCCTGATCGCAACAATGCCCACCAAGAAAACCAACTCTATAGAATTCTTCCTGCTAGTTTGATTCCTTCATTGAACATAAAACTTTCATCTGTTGGCAAGTCTTCAACCAATGATTGTCTGAAGCATATTAATAGCCTCAAAAATGCAATTGTCATAAAAATTCAACTTGTAATGGAGATGAATTAGACCTTTTAAAGAAAAAACATATCATCACACTCTATGACTTGAAGCTAACAATAAAAAAATGCCCTATCAGCTTACTGTAAAACTGTTGATTACAAAGTCAAATTTGTAGACTGGTGTGACCTCAGTGCAGTTTGTAGCAACCTCTTAAAAGTTTGGGAAGTTTTGTTTGATTTGGTTATCCATTAATGAAAGGCAGACCTGATCTAATGAAGGAAACGTTCAGGAGTACCATCAAAGAGATCTTCAGCTTCAGACCTTTTCTAGCTAATCATGCTAGAATATCTTTCCAAACAAATGTAGATATGAAAATATGGCATTCCTCCAATATGAGGAGACAGAAAAAAAAGTATCATCTGCACTGCTGCAGGTGTTCCTTGCATTACCCCATTGCCCTGCAGATTCCCTCTGTTCTTAGAGTGGAGACAGAAGGGTGAAGCTCTATCGAGGTGGCACATGTTCATAACTTACTACTCTTTAAAGATGACAAGAAAACAGAATAGGAGACAGTGTTAAAGCCAGGGTAAAATACTTATCCATGTTGCACTCACTTTTAGGAGAGAAAGTGAGAAACCCAAATACATTTGATGTTATTTAAAGCTTTTGCTTTTCATCTCTCTAGCTTCAGCTCTGGGTCCCAGGGAAGCTCAGCCTGCAGTGGCATTAGGCCTGCAGTGAGAACTGCAGCAAGCCTCTGCCTTGCACTGAGGACACCACCCCACAGCAGATGTGCAGAGATGAAGGTTATGTGAAAGTGTGAGAATATGCCCATGTAAAAGAGACAGAGCAATGAAAAGCACAGAGGAAGTAACTTCCCTTAGAAACAATCACAATCTTGAGCTGAACTCGAACTCCCCAAATACCATCCTCCTGCCCAGTGTACCCCACCCAGAGGGCAATAGTGCATCAACCGCCTGCCCCTTCAGTCCAGCAGACTGACAGGATCACAGCAAGTCCTTAAAACATACTTCCCAGTTTGTTTGGAGTGAAGGTCATGTACCTCCCTCCTTAAGGAGAAAAACAACTTGGAGCTTCCTAAAGCACAGTTTTAGTTTTCAAATTTCTTTGTAGTCTCTTTTATTCTTAGTGAAAGAAGTGTTGTTGCACAACTTGAGGCCACAATTAGCAAACTGATGTTCTGCCAGTTCCTTATTACACTGTATACATTTGTCATAAGACATCAAAATAATTGTCACTCTCGCTCCATGGTTGTTGCTGGATGGAATTTGTAAAGTTGCATGGAAAATATTATCTTCTACCTTACAGAGAGCATCTCCTAGCTCTCTGTTTTCTGTTCATTACTGACAGCCCCTATGGCACAACAGTCACCCCCTCCCCAGCCAAGCTTCTCCCAAGCTTTTTGAAACAAATCCAAGTGAGTTGCAGGTCAGTGGTTACTGTAGTAAAACACTTATAGTTAAACTCTGCCCATTGAGAAACTGCTTTTACACTCTTTCTTAATAGGAAAATGAAGTGCCAGTCAAAAAGCTCGTAAGTTTTAGAAATGTGGTTTCATAGTCTAAAAGTAGCCCACACGATTCTTCATTGCAGAACAAGCTATTAGACAACCACCATGGTTGGCACTAATAAAAGCATTAGATGGTGGCTTATACTAGTAGACTTCAAACCAAAGTCAGGGCTTTAGGAGAGCATGGATTGCACATTGCAGCCTTAAATGTACATTTATACGAACTTCAGTTCACTCAGTTGCCTGAAGCTGATGGGTCACAGCAGCAAGGAGCACAGCTTGAGCTAATTTTTAAACAAATCTATACCACAGTGCCAACATGTGCTAAGGAGGCGGCTGGCTCACTAGACAAGCTGAGCAGAGTAATGAAGGGTCTGGGTCAGGACCACCATTGTAGCTGAAAACACTAGTGAAAGAGTTTCTTGCAAGCATCACAGCTCAGCTCATGCCATTGCAGCACTGTTCTTAACAGTGTATTTTTCAGCTCCTTGCAAGCTCTGTCTAAAGGATGTGCTTAAAGCAATCTTAGCCTTTTGTGCCCTAGCTAGAGGTCAGGGCCTGCAAATCCAAATCCATCCCTTAAGGTATGAAGTGCTAAGGCATCCAAACAGTGAGCAATACCCCAATGTTAACAATTCTCTTCCCATTCACTTTCTGGCCTTACAGAGAGGCACCCCCAAGGTGTCCTTCTGTATTCTTAAAAGTAAGAGAAATTAAATACATCTAAGATCTGTTTGAAGAAATGTACACTTAAAAGTATAGTTAGCAATAGGGTTGATGGTGGTTCGCATGAACAAAACAACCTTCTGGGACCAACTTTCACATGGAAAACCATTAACATTAAAAGACACTCCCCCATCATACTGCAGTCCTGTCCGCTTTCACTCACACACGACACTGCCTTACTAAGCCTCTGGTCTGCAGCACTGGTCCAGCATTCCCAAAAGGCCATAGCACAATCATTGGATTTGAGTTGTGGGCAACCCAGAAAGACCTGTTTGTAGAGGCACATCATTTTACCACTCTTTTTAAAATTCAAGACCAGGTACAACAGTCTATGCACATATCCATGGTCTTGGCTTAACTATTGCTGTAAGAATCGCCTCTCTAATAGAACAAACGTAACTTTCCTTCCTTTCCTTCCATCTCTGCTGCAGTGCCTTTATAAAAGTCCTCTTGTAAATGAAAGGGGAAATGTTATCTCACAGGAGGCCAAGAAGTCCAGTAAGTATTTTGTCTGAGCTCATGGTGTTTCTGAATGGATTTCACAAGATCATGCCTGAATCTCACCTCATCTCTTTCTGATATCTAATTGGCCCAATGAGAAAAGACATATTACCATCCCATGCCAACTACTAATCCTCACTGAGAGCAGTTCCTACCTCAGGAATATACTTGGGGGAAAAATCTTTATACTGTAAAGTCAAAAGATCAGAAGAAAGGGAGCAAACTCCAAAGCATCTGTTGGGAGGTAGCAAGACACAAGTTGAATTCAGCTTCAACTTAAATTACATCCACTTATGCCCTCCACTAGCCCCCAAGACAGGAAGAACTGATAGGAAGTTTCATCTGTCCTATAATTTTCACAGTCTTTTCTCATTTAGCTGACAGCTACTACATACATCCGTTCTTTGCATGATGAACAGCAACAGTTTATTGAACAACTGCCCGGTCATTTCACACAGATTGTGTGCACCTGTCTTGAACTCCCTGCTTTCTCATTCACTGTAAGAAAGTTCAGCGTTTTAAGAGCATAAACTGACACTATTCACTAGAAATTTTTTGCCCTCAAAATCTTCCTAAAAATAAACAAAAGAAATCTATCATCCCTACATGGCAGCTTAAAATTTAATATCAATCTGGACTGGGGGGAAATAGGCTCCACACTTCATTCAATAATTCAATAAGCCTTTTTTCCCCCTTTAAATTTTTATCACCCTATGTGCACCCCGTGAGGACAGATATTGAAACAAATAAACACAAAAATGAAGGCACCTACAAGCATGAAGGGTCAGCGGAGCATCTGCAGTATTGAACTGTTTTGACATATCCTATGGCAATAAAAAAGTGAACCATAAAATATGTTATTTCCCTCATCCATCACAGAGTGCCCCCATGACAGGGGTGACATTATCCCCTGGCACTGCAACAGTCTATGTCGCCTGCAGTGGGACCAGTCACTTATGTTTTCCCTCATTTGAAAACCTTCCCCACTCTTTCCTCTCTTGAGTCCCTGGTCCTGCTGCTGCTCTCAAAGCAGTCTCAGGTTTAAGAGCAGATGCAGAGGGGGTAGGAGGAGGCTTTACTGCAGTACAGCACATTGCAAACCATAGTCTTTGAAGAGGGAGACAGTTTCTCTTCAAGCATCCTTATTTTATTCAGATTTTATGCTGTGGGATTTAAGAGCACTAAATTGTAACTGCCATCTTGAGCTACATTTTTGGGGTTGAATGGCCTTCTCTCTCCTAGGAGAGCCTGCTGCTCCTTGTTCTTAATTAACAAGCCGTAAGTATTTGACACATCAGTTAGTAATCACTGGAATAAGATCCCCACAGATTTGCCATTGCACATCTTTAACCTGTGAAATTCGCCTGCAAGTCAGTAAATTCTCTGTTCAAAAGATAAATCCCCGTGTGTCCACAAGCAGAACAGCTTTGCACCAAATCATTCTGTGTGTCTGAGTTTTGATCTTGAGGGAAAACAAACAAACAAGCAAAAAATCTACCCTTTGTGCCCACACCAGCTGGAAGAAATGTTCCAGTAAAAAATCTCCTACTGCTTGGGACGGGAGTACTGTGAAGCTCCCAGGTCTCTTTTGGGATCAGTGAGCGGGTAGCATTGCTGGAGCAAATGGCATTGAATAAATGCTCATATAACTGGCCTTCGGACTCTCCATGTTATTCAGTAGGTTGTTTGAGCCTCCAGCTGCTTCTGGAGGCCAAAATGATCCTCACTAAGAGCAGAAGTCCTTTTACAATACTGGCGCCTGCTGCCTCTGATGCAGAAAGCTGTTACAAGTAGCATATGCTACAGGATAGAAATTTGCCTTTCCATTTCCCTAAAGGTAGGAGAAGCTTTTTGGGCCACTGGAGTAGCAGAGATACTTTAACAACCTCTTAAAAAGGAGCTGAAAAGAAGCTACAGTTCCTGACCTATGAAGCAATCTTAACTTCCATAGGGAAATGAAGACTCCTGGTGATTAACTGGTGTGAGCAAGGTGAGAGAAGAGCGCCGACCTTGGGATTTCCCCAGCAGGGAAGTGGGTGAATTGGCAAAGCAGATGCCCAGAGGTTGCAAAGCAAAACTGATCTCCTCCTGGGAAGATGTGCTTTCAGACAGCTTTGAAGCACTTATCTTCAGAAAGATTCACTGGTTTCATAGGCAGCCAAGGAGAAGGGAAAAGAAAGATTTTCCAGCTTAGAGTCTTCCTTCATTTTCATACTTTCAGATCACTATTTTCTCATTTCCTCCTTCCACAAATGAACTAGAGTTTATATTGCAGTCTTTCACCTTCAGAAGCCTAACTTGATTTTAATCGCAATAATGCTCAAGGACTTCGTTACAAACCGAAGCATGAACACAAGATCGCTTTAGTACAACTACAGCCCAGCAAGAATCCCTAAGAGCAGCAAAAACATTCCCTCTGCCAGAGGCTGAAGTGCCTGAATGGATGTTACATTCCATGCAGTTCAGGGAAATTAAAATCCCATTTTTTTCTGAATTTTTAGGACATTCTACCAGACAGGAGCACAGTGAACCTGCTCTAGAAAGGACTGCAGGACTTATGGGAGAGGAAGCAGGTGAGAAAACATCTAATGCTGGTTAGTGGTGAGGGTACACATCTGGGAGCACCATGTATGACCTGGGCTCAAGACCCACTACCTGTATTACAGTAGCACTGGATTTCTCCCAGAATTCTTAGATGAACAGGATTTTACCTTGTAATGGTTCCCAGCATAAAGAAAACCTACTACTAAGCAGTGATAGGTGAAGCAAGTGGTTTACTGAATCGCATGTTTTCCTGGTTAACACTTCAAGATAATGATATGTAACAAGATGACAGAATTATCAGTAGCCAGCAAAACATGCTCCAGTCATTGCTTTCATAAGAGAGTAACTGAAATATTTGTCAAAATTTTAATGGAAATTGCTTTTTTAACAAGCATATTTTTAACAAGCATATCTTTCAGAAAGATATTTTCATATCTTTCTGATAAATAGAGCTAATCTGTGATGTGTCCAGAAAAAATCTGAATCACTCACATCCCTCTCTCCTTCTAAACTCTTGCAAATGCTTAAGTCAAGAGGATTAAGCTTGACAAGAACTGGTCAAAGGATGGGATTTCTTTCATTCGCTACAGATATTGCTCAGTTTTTCATGCATCCAAATCAAATCAGACTCATTAAATCAAAGGTGCAAGAACTTGAGGAAGAATTACATCCTAAAAGATGCACCAGAACACATACCCTGTCTTGTCTATTCTTGCCTGGATGGGACTGGAAATCCGCTAGAAGGAAAGCCAAAACTCCTCAGCGCTTTGGATCATGTGCAAGTGCTTGTTGGCCACAGTGGTCGAAGTGGCTGCTGCAGAGAAAGGGGCTGCCTCCTCTCTGCGACAGCGATGCTGCTTTTCCTGCTACAGGCAGAAACCTATGGACATTCCTCAGATCTGTCCTTTCACCTCCTCTTTGGTGAGGAAACTGAAGTGGAGCCCTCCTGTGTTAGCAAAGACTGACACAATATTCCTGCAGCAGCTTCAAGGAGTAGGTCCCTTCTCACCACACAAAACCCTATTCAAGCAATGTGCCTCTCTGTGGAGGCCTTCATATAGGCTTGGGCTTCTCTGGGCTAGCAAGTTTCTGTACTAGAGGCCCAGGCTGTTCTCTGCCCACGGCTGTAGGACAAATTGTGCCATGGCTGGTAGCAGCAATTGCAGCAGGAAAGGAAGCAGCTGGTCATTTTCTTCTGGCTTGTTGTCTGACCCCCGTAAAATAATGCTACTTTATACCTAAGTTAAGATGTTTGATTTATATAATTAACTTATATAAAGTATTTCAGGTGAAAGAAGATGGAGAAAAGCTTTTTTTTAATGACTATTCTCTCAACAGCAAAAAAAAGGCAAACTGGAAGTAACTCTGTGTGCTTAAGTATTATTAAACATCATCAGTATGTTTGTATGTAATTAAAATCAGTAAAATCATAATAGAGAATCTGTGAATAAACTTATGTTCCGGAAGACTCTTCCCATGTGAAGTCAATCAGACTGTTTACAGTCCGATTCATAACTCTGTTCCTCCATCTCTCCTTTACTACCGTTGCTACTTACGTTATTTTACTGCCACTAGTGCTCCTCCAATCTTTAAGAAGTGCTGTGTTCACATGGCACAAACACTCTCAAAACAAATATACCTGTAAATACTGAATCGGTGTCAGCAAAATATTTCTGGATACAGTGCCCTTCCTTGACCTAAAATACGGAATTTTGAGAGCATTGTTACAGCTGGGATGTCTCATTAAAAGCTTTTGGAAGAAGTGACTTACAAAGTCTGTGAAAACTGTCTCATTTAACATAAGCAGCTAAGTCTTCTTCAAGTATTTCCTCATCCTCATCTGTAATTAAACACCAGTAAAGGCAAAGCACAGATGAAGCTTCCATTTGTCTTCAGAAATTTGATAGACCTTCTCTTGTGTGCTGCAAAGTTGGACTGAGAGATCCTTCCTTCCTGAAGGTCTCTTGGCAGTTTGCACCATCGGGTCCCTGTGCGAGGAGCTGCCAACTGTTGATGTCCCACAGTAAGTGAGTGAGAGCTGAGGTGGAGCCCAAGCATCAGTAGCCCCACCGAGGACCCGCGCCGGCACGGGGAGGCTGCACGGGACACTCCGGTGGGGTTAACCTGCTGGGACTTTCCTCAACACCCCGCCTGAGGAAACGGTGCTTCCCAGTGTACCAGTACCAGGACACGGCCTCTGGGCTGGGGAGATGAAGTAGCATTTGGGCAACTGCCTTTGTTTCTCCATGAAAGGCAGAACAGACTGACATAAATTGCAACCTGTAGGCAGCAAAATACTCAAAATACTCTCTTTAACTTCCTTCCTCCAGCAATCTTTTCATTGAAGCTATCACGAAGCATTTTCCATCACTAAACTTCCTTGTGCAGAAGGGCTCTGGGACAAGGCCGCTGCTACCATGATAGACCAGGAGGATACTTGCTGTTAGACTTTGCTCCCACAGCCACCAGCTTTTCTTTCTTCTCTGGCACAGTTGGTTAGAAAAATACTTTGCAGAGTATATGAAAAATGGAGACACTTTCCTCCAGAAGGGTAGCAGCTCCTGCCAGTACAGGGCAACAGTATCAGAAAGTCTAAATGTAATGTCATTACACTAGCAGAGATTTTGTGTGCTTTTTCAAAAACTAATAGAATAGAAAAATGTTACATGTTTTTTCATAACTTGAGCTTTACTTTCAATGAGACAAATGGAGGAAAATCAACTGCTGCTCCTGCAATTCCAAATTACATCAGCCTAAACAGGAAATGTGGAGTCCTTAAAAGGAAAAAACACTTTGTTGTGAAAAGCTGCAAAAGGTACAATAGTAGAGAGAGCATGCTGGTGAAAACTGTGTTATATATCAGTCAGTCACTGTATAGCTAATTGAAAGTGCTTCTTATGCATCTTCCTCTGATAAATCTCTAATTCTGCTAAGCATTCCTGAGTGGGACTGTTACCTGATATCAGGTTTCATATAAACTTTTTGAGGTAATCTGTCTTTTCCAGAACATACTTTGAGCTGTTGCATGCATATCAACTCAGACTATAAGTTCCAGAATTATTAGAGATTTAAGGACAAGCAATGTCTACAGAGGGTCTATACAGCATGGAAACTTGCTGTCACGTTGCCCATACCACAACAGAAGGAAAACTGCTGTGCTAAGAGGTAGTTTCTTAATCTGGCCGTGTCTGAACAACAAGAAAATTGTACTCTAAACAGCCACATTAGCTTTGCAACACCAGTATGTCTGCCTAATGTCTGTCTCCGAGTGAGATAGATAGATAATTTGCTAAATCACTGAATGCTCCAGAATAGTGCAGTGATGTTACTGGAAAGCCTGGTGTTCATTTTTAGATAAATGAAGTAATTGCAGCAAAAAACAATATTTGTCCTAAGAGGTTGAGAAATACTATGCAAACCAGCTGAAATGAGGCTGTGCTGATGTACTTTGCGCAGAGAGTATTATTAACCTTTTTCATAACAGAGTCTAACAAACTCCAGCCAGTACTATTGCACTGGATTTGAGTATCTGTAAAAGATATACACATATTTTATATAATCATAGAATCGTTATGGTTGGAAAAGACCTTCAAGATCATTGAGCCAACCATAAACCCTTCATAAACACTAAGCGCCTCATCTACACCTTTCTTGATCACTGGCAGGAGTGGTGACTCCACCACTTCCCTGGGCAGCCTGTTCCAATACTTCGCCACTTTTCCTGTGCAGAAATTTTTCCTAATATCTAACCTGAACCTTCTCTGTTGCAACTTGAGGCCATTTTCACTTGTCCTATCAGTAGTTATTCTGGAGAACAGACCGACCTCTGCACCATTACAACCTCCTTTCAGGTAGCTGTAGAGAGCAATAAGGTCTCCCCTGAGTCTCCTTGTTCCCAGACTAAATAATCCCAGCTCTTGTAGCCATTCCTCATAAGGTCTGTGCTCCAGCCGCTTCGCCAGCTTTGTTGACCTTCTTTGGACACATTTTATTTGCCTATATAAATAGTTACACATATTTATAAGATACCAAATCTTGATTTATGGTTTCTACCAACTTCTCCTTTTTTCCTTTTACTTGGCAGTACAGCTATAAAACCCCACTCTGTGCTATAGAAACCCATTGGCTTTAGGGGCTGTAGACTGGAGAAGATGCACACGATGTAGCTTTAGCAGTGCAAAGGCAGTCAGTGTTAGTAGGGATTTGCACATTATATGAGGGTAGGAGCGATTCCCGCACCACAGCTGCCAGTGCCACAGCACCAAAGTGTTGGATGAGGAGAGAAAAGTCTTCTTTTGGGTTCAGCTGCTGCTGTTCCCACGCAGTGGGGTTATGCTCCTGCTGATGTGCTCTTTCTGCACTGGGGAGAGGTACTGCTTGACTGGCGTGCAGTGATTTTAGACAGGAGAACTCTTGCAGCTGTAGATTTTCTTCTGCTATCAGATATTTCTCAGTTTGGTAAAACTCAGCCCAAGAGAGAGTTTGAGTTTTATCGAAAGTCCTTTTGGTCTATCTTTTGTCCTTGACCTGAGGACATTTATGGGGAGGGAGTCACTGACCACAGCATGTGAACAGTGCCCTGCTGGCAACCTCATTGCAGAAAACAATATTTTCTGCTCTATGCAGAAAACAGGTCACAGGGGATAGTGCTAAGAACAGAAATATCCTCTGTGCCTCTGTGTCCACGCCTGTCTGCCTGGCCGTGTCAATGCCTGTCTTACTGACCAATATAGAATGAGGAAAGAAATGAGAGTCTCAAATTTCATCTTCTTTAGAAAGGTTTATGTATCAGGTTAGTACTAAGCAGAAAAATGAACAAAGCCTTGGAAAGGAATGTACCTTTTTCACGTCGTAAAGGCACTGAGCTACCTAACCCCTCAGTCCTCCAAGCCCTGATATGAAGGAACGACTCTATGCCCCAAAACAGGTTCTCTGAGGGATTTAAATCTCTAGAAATTATTAAATTTGAAATTGTACAATCATTAGCAAATTTCTTGTAGTAGTATTGCAGGAAAGCTTCACCACTAGGGAGCACCAGTAGACAAAGTATATTAGAGGTTTTCTGTGTTGAAACCAAAACATAAATATGAAAGAACAGTACAGAAGCCATTTGATACTGACACAATAAATACTTAGAGCTGTAGTTTTCAAAAACTTGCTGCTGAGAAAGTAGATGACTCAGGAGTAATAGGGCAAAGGATTTTAATTTATTTGATCAATAATCAAGATCTGTAAAATGATACTAGTCAAGAGCTGGGCTGAATCATCTCTGCAACTAGTGGCTATTTTTTTCCCATTTTCGATAGGATTGGTATCTTTATCACAATCAAAGAAGACAATTACCAGGCACTGAAGTAGTCTTTTTCCACTGTATATGAACTGTGTAGGTGAAATCTGAAGTACATTACAGAGCTCAGAGAACAAACACCTTTTTTTTTTTTTTTTTTTTTTTTCCCCTTTTCCATGGCAGAACAGGATTAGAAGCTCCTGGCAGTGTTTGAAACTGCTTCAGAGTGAAATGGAAAAAAACATCAGAGCTATAGGTCAAATCCCAGTCTATAATGCCAAATTGACTGGTCAGAGATAGTAGCTAACAATTCACCTCACACCTTTATTCATCCTCTTATCAGCAGCACAGCTATAGGTTCTCTTACCCTCCCTTTTCACCTGAATTGGACATGAAGCACCATCATTGCTATCATATCTATGCACAATGGGGTGCCATTAAGGACAATATCAGACTCAGCTGTTAAACTTTTCTGACAATTTGGTTGTAGCCATGTACGCTCCCATCCATCTTGTCTCACAAGGGCATTCAGGAGCCTGAAGACATGAATGTCAGGAAAATCAGGATCAAGTTGATACAGTCTCAACTCCTAAATGGCTTTGCGAATGCACACCAAAGTATGTAAAAAAATGATCATTAAAGCAAAATTTAATATCTTGTGTTCAGCTTTGAATCCTAGAAAATGGGATTAGTCTTGATTATTCAGCAGCTCAGCATCCACTCAGGTTACAGTTCTTCCCATTCTTTATTTTCTCCACCACATGATAGCTGTAATGTCATCTTTTGGGAAGCATCCTTTTGCATGACCTACTCTGGTTCCTAGAGGACAGAGAAGGCTGATTGCAGAGCAGTTTACTGCTACAGGGGCTTTACTGGGCTTTTCTTCTACAGCTGAATCCATGATTGCAAGCAAATTCTCCAGACTAACATAAACATGCAGTAGCTGTCAAAAGACAGAAGTTGTAAGCATCTACAGAACAGATTAAGTGGATGATGGTATATTGAGCAGCCGTCTGCAAACATGAAGATTAGCGCTTGCTCTCTTGCAATTCTGATGGGCACAAGAGGCTACCGCAATGATGTTCTTAGCAGAGTCTCTGCGTGAGCATCCTCAGCTTACAGCACTGTGCACAAGCTAGGAAGAAAACACCGGTGATCTCACAGTGGGAATGGCAGGCAAACACTGCTAGATGTAGAGTTTGCCTTAAGGTATATAGACCTGAAGAGAATAACAGTGAAGGTCAACCTGGCCTTCTCTCTAAATTATAAGCAGGATTCATGCTTGGCAATTTATGAAAACCCTCTTGGGTATTATATGGAAACTAAACAGCATTCATCTAGCTCAGTATGGCAGCTCCGTTTCATCTGGATTAAGGTTCCCCCACAGTGGCAGGCTGTTTCATATCTTGTTTTCCCCACAGTCCCAGGACTGTGATAAATGTGCTCTTCATATCAATAAAAAGGGTAAAGGAACTGAGGAAAGGTCCTGCTCACTTGTGCATTGCAATGAATATTAAGGAGATACATGCAGAAGGCTTGGTTGTGCATTGCAGTGTTGCAAGCCTGGGCAGACACACCAATCCCCTTGTCCCCCAGTTGTGTTTTGGGGGGCAACAGGAATTAGAGCAAGAAGTGAGGCAGTTGAGAAGTTGAGGCTTGAGAAGAGAAACTGAGACCAGGCAGGAGTCTACGTGAAGCAGGTTTGTACCTCTGCAAAGCTAGACTCAGAGAGCTAAAATTTTGAGGTTGCTGATCATTGTATATGTGCTCAAAAATGCAGCACAAAAATAATACCCACTTCAACAGATGAGAGTGAAAAGCAAGATGTGTGCATGGCCAAGCTTAGCTAGGCTCATTTGGACTTTCATCTTGAAATAGCCACGTATGTGCTAACAGACCAGCTGGCAGCGAAGCTGAACATCAGCTACCAGCATCCAAGAACAGACAGCCTATTCTAAAGAAAGGCTTGAGCGAAACCTGGATCTTTCTGGGGGCACAGACTCCCCTTTTCCGCCCTTCCCTTTTTCAGGCTCAGCTCTCTCCCCTGTTCAGGGCACCCTCCAGCCCGGTCCCAGCAGCAGGAGCTGCTCTGGAGGAAGGCAACACGGGGGGATATCCGTGGTGAGGTGAGGGGACCAGGGCCAGCAAGACAGAGGGCCATTTGCGTGAGTGCCCTTCACCTCTTCCCCTGCAGAAGTCCCAGCACTGTTGAACTTGCAGTTCTGGAAAGATGTGTGAGAACATCAGGCAGTCTTCACTTGGTGCTAATGAACTTGGTCGTGACTGTATCACCGTGAAATGGTTTTAACACCATTCAACTTAGCTGACTTATTTTTCGATTCATGTTGGTATGAGTGGGAAATTTTTAACTTAAATGTGTTTGCAGTGATTGACAGGCTCATGGGGTTATCTTAAGATATCCTACTATCTACCTCAGATAGATACCTGTTAAAAACAAGTTTGCAGTAGCCAGTTCTTTTTCAGAGGTTTAATGAGTTCAGGGATCATCCCAGTAGGCCAATGCCCATTTTACAAAAATAAACCCAGAGGACCGACAGTCAATTAAGGTAGGTTTCTGGCCCCTAAGCTGGTCCCACTTTAGACAAAAGATGATTTATTCTGTACCTGTTCTACAGATAAATAGGGACTTGAGGTGCTTCTATAATTACTAATGTTCTCTCTTCTGGAAGCAGTGGCTATTTTCATACCACAGCCCAATAAAGGAAATGCGAGAGGCATCTGTGCTTTGTTTATAGCTCCATTAGCCTTTCTTGAACTGTAAATTACTTGGCAGCAGTTAAGAAAGAAGGTAAAGGCAGAGCTGAATGCCAAAAGAAAAGTCTGAACTCAACAGCCAATTCATGGTTTTCAGAATTCAAGACCTAAAGCCATAGTTCTTCGAATAGTTTGTCCTTATAATTCTAAAACTCACTGGTGGAAGTCAACACCTTTACTAAATGTTTAATTGTAGAAGAGTGCACAATGAAATATTAGGAGTGCTTTAAAAAATTTTAGCTATGACTATTTTGCATGTCAGTCTTTACCAACAGTTCACCTTGTCCCTTTCCTATTCTTCATCAATTAGTAAACAAAAAAGGGAAGATAAAAATGGATTTAGAGTCTGTCTAGGACAGTTGAAATTTTCGGAAGATAAAGAGAGCTAAGAACAATAAATGCATGCATTTTCCTCCCACTTCCAGCCACCTGTTTTATGCACAATGACAGCACTAGGAAGAAAACATAAAGGAGCTGGCCTGAGTAGCAAGAAGCACAATGCCATAATGGCTCTGGAACTTTGCAAATAGTATAGATGTGAGTAATTGCATAAATTCCCTTTAATTACAAGCTGTGACCTGAAACAGGCTGCTTCCAAGAAACATGGCATGCCAGCAATCAAGGCAGACTTAGAAAGTAACAAGTATATCGTTAGGTCTTTATGATTACAGCCACAGGTGGAATGACAGATGTGTATAAAAATTTGCGTCTTTGTTCTACAAGTCACACACAGTTGAGGTAGTGGGACGGGTAGCAGGTCCTTCATCACATAGGGAACCCTACAGAAAACATTCCCAGAGGAAGGGTCAGTATGGAAATATTATTTCACTCTCCTTCCCTTGACTAACTAAACATCATCTCCATCTTCTGAAATTAATGATTTTGCTCTTATGGAAAGACTTTAGAGACTGCAGGTTACACCACAGCGTCTGCTGGGTTGCAGAAAGGCAGAACCATTCCCACCATGGACAGGATAAGGATGCTACTTGGGAGGCATTCAAACGTTAGAATACACCTAAATGCCCCAAGCAACTTCCTTACATTCCTGTCAGGAGCTGACTCTGGATTTTTCTAATTGTGCTGTCCACCAGCTGAACACATGCCTTTGTGGAAGGCAGGCAGCCTCCTGAGATGGCTCTGCTGACAGAGCTGACTGTTTCTCCATGATTCCCCACCAAACCCACTCCACAGAGAAGGAGTCTGCGGCATTGCTGTACCATTCCTACATAGCTCACCCGCAATTATGGGAACTCCATGACTCAGAATGTTTTATTCATGAGCCATCTACAGCAACACACAGCACAGGGGACTCTGATAGTGCTGAAGCTGTGCTGGATGCTGAAAGCTAAGTTTTCAGCTGTTACTTTCTAATTCTTGTGCCTTGCACCAATAGCTGTGTATCTGAACAAGAGCTGCATGACACACTTGCTGCATGAGCGTTTACCTGTATATCATCTACAGAAAGAGCACGGTTGGCTATGCAAAACATATGTGTGCCTTTGAATCCAAGGATAACTGTATATGCATGACCCCTTGAATACCTGTATGTTGCTGTAAGGAAAATTATATACTATGTAACATGACTCAGTCGTGCTACAGAAACCCTCTTCCTTACCCTTGCCATTGCACTCTCTCATGCTGCATGGTGAAACCCTAAGATGACCCAGGTCCCAGCTCTGCTGTATCTGACAACTTCTGCCTTCTCAGCTGCACCATAAATCCTTGTGTATGCAGCACAACAAAGGGGGATCTCTGTTTATCAGCCATCTCTGTTTATGCTGCTATATCCTTCACAGCAGACATGGATGGAAACCCACACAGACTGAGGAAGAGAGGAGAGCTGGTCCAGTGCTTGTTCCCTATCCTCTGTTCATGTCCATATGGTTGCATGCTATCCCTTCCCCTGCCCAGGGTATCTATAGCTCCTCAGTGATTCAATGCTGCCTCACTAAAAGGAGACAACATCCTGTTCTTCCCTACCAGCCTTCAGGGCAAGAATGAGTATAATCACTGATATTTTCTGAGACATACAGACACTTTGACTGTGAAAGCCATAAAATTCAATTATTTAGATAAAAACACCTATTTCTGAGGAGTTTATGAACCCCAGCCTCATTACAAATATGCTTATATTAACAAATCTTGAGGTAGATTAAAACAGGTCAAACTGATTAATGATTGTAAGTCCATCTATCACACAACTCTGCATTCTTCCAGTGTTGTTTTAAAAGTATCCTAGAAAGCATACGTGAATACTTATCTGTCAAGGAATCCAATGGCCACAGGTAATGACCAATAAGAAACCAATTAACATCTCTATTGGGGCCCACATAGTTGTTCTGATCTCCTTATTTGCAGGCAAATGGAAAGCAGAAGAACTTATAATTCCCTAAGACATCATTTACAAATAATTGAGGCCTTGTTTTTTTTATAGAGTTTAAAGACAATTAAGCCTCTCTGGAAACCAACAGGGAGTATCTAACTCCCTCAACTGTCCTTTAAAATCTCAGACTAAAGTCTTGCTCCTCTTCCCACTGCAGTAATTAAATTAATTAAATTCAGAATAGGGCATAAGAGAGAAGTACAGTCCAGATAACTAAACACAAGGTTTGGAAAGAGAAATTACAACATTCAGTCCAATGTTTGCTTCTGATTCTTTTCTGTGGATTTCACCAAGCCACTTAGTTTGCTGACATTTTCCTAATCTATTTTTAGGCTTTGTCATTTATTCAGCTATTTCTGAAAGGATGTATTCACATTCAAATTCACTACATAAACTTTAAATTGTTAATTTTCTTGGATAGAGACACCCCTGATAATCAGCTCCACTTCTGATCACACACTGCATCATAGTAAAGCACAGCCTTTTAAAACCAGTCTGGATTCTCATCTCTGCTACCTGCCAGCTACATGTACTCACACTGCAGACAGAAAATAGGGTTTTGCAGAAGGGAAGAATATAGCAGGAGGGTTTATGTTCTGTACTTGTGAACACCAAGGATCCAGTATGTGAACAGACTGCCGACAGAGGAAGTTGTTTAAAATACAGCCTGCATTGCCCTCTGTGATTTAACTCCTCAGGAAGCAGCCAACACACTGTTCAAGCGTTTGTAGTGCATCAGTATTACTTACTACAGGCATTTGGAGGCTTGCTTTCTTACCCACAACCCACAAATTCTGCACTAAATCTTCCAGTTCCTGTGAGCTTGGTCACATATAATCCTTGCTTTCAGATTCCACCTGCTTTCCAGGTATATAACCCACCTGGGAAGAAGGGAAACAGCCTGGTCCAATGCCTGTCCCAGGAACCACCCCCAGGAGCACCTTGCTCTCTCTAGAGAGAGGGAGAAAAAAGAAGGTCAAGACTACTGGCTCAGAAGAGACATCTACACTATAAACTCTAAAGCCAGGCTAGGTAAATTCTAAGTCGGATGTCTACAAGATGTCAAGCCCACTGTACACTATGTATAATATTTCTTACACCACCTTTGCCCTGTAAAGATACTCATACTGCTGTTTTCCGTACTGCTAATGGCAATAGGCCTTATGAAGCTGACTGCACCACTATAATTCAAACCAAGAGAACTTGTAGAAGCAAATTAAGCAGCACATTTCTGTCATTTGCCTTCTTCTTCTTTCCCTCCTTACCTCAGTCAAGAAGGTCATGCAAAATATCTTTCATTTCATTATAGGCAATTTGAGTCATTAATGTCCAGCTGACACAGTAGTGTTAACTTTGCTCTGCAGAGGTGAGAAAATGACTAGTGACCTGTATTTTCTAGACTGTAAAAACAGCATGGTCCAATTAGGAAGTTACAGCTATGGTTAGCTCCATCTCTAGATATAATCAGGCCATTTCTTCAAATAAAAAATTAGAAAAAGGTCAAACTTCAAAGCATGATTATAGACCGAACATGGTGAAGAAGAGCAAAGGACTCTTCATTTTGAAAAGCTTGTGATATTATTGTGATAGTAGTGGCTGGAGTTTTTTTTTTTTTTAAGAGCAAGTCAAGTGAGAGGAAATATCAGAGGGAACAGCCAGTGTAATAAGAG
The DNA here is from genome assembly GCA_032275445.1 of Crypturellus soui. Taxonomy (NCBI): domain Eukaryota; kingdom Metazoa; phylum Chordata; class Aves; order Tinamiformes; family Tinamidae; genus Crypturellus; species Crypturellus soui. The sequence continues at coordinate 4,132,542 of JAUBNY010000700.1, forward strand.
GTAGATATGCAAGGAAGGGTCTGCTATCACTGAATGAGAGCTGAAAGTTAGAAGAAGAGGATGACAGCAAAGAGGATCGTGTTTTGTGTGACCAGTCTCATGAAGGAGTTTTGTTTTTCAAAGTGATACCTATACATTCAGGATTTCAATGTCAGCACACTAACTCAGCTTTATTTTTCTTATGAATGAGTGAAGTGAGATTCATTTTCACTGAAAGGATTTTGGTATTATTGTTTTGATGACTGTAAAGCTCTCTTAAAAGTGTTAGAATGGCTGACCAAAAGTAGGATCAATTCTCAGAAAAAAATAATATCCAGACTGTGTGCTATCTAATTTGATGTGATTCAGCTGATGCCTCATGGCAGTCGAGTGCACAGACTTCTCATTTCTAGAATCCTCACAGTCTGATTAAAAGGAAAGAGGGAGCAAATTTTAGGGCTACTCTATTAAATAAAACAAAACAGTACCAAAATCATTTGGAATGGATTTGTGGGATACATATTCAGTATGCAATGGGCTATCATGCCACTCACAGCCGCCTACCTCCATAGCCTGTGTAGGGCGCCCTGAGCCTGAAGAGACTCAATGGGAAAATAAGAGAACTTCTGAAGGCTGAAATGGTCGAGTTCCAGCTGCCCCAGCTAGAAAGAGAGGCGCACTGGGTGCCCAACTCAAATACCTCTGTGTAAACACACGCAGCGTGGGGAATAAACAAGGAGAACTGGAGATGCGTGTGCGATTGCAGGGCCGTGATCTCACTGCAATTACTGGACATGGTGGGACAGCTCTCGTGACTGGAACGTGGCCATGGATGGGTTTAGGCTTTCCAGGAAGGGCAGGCCAGGAGGACGAGGTGGCAGAGTTGCTCTTTACGTGAGAGAGCAGCTGGAATGTGTGGAGCTCAGCAGAGCGGGGGGACGAAGTGCGGCCCGAGAGCCTGTGGGTGGGATTAAAGGGCAGGTCCCCAGGGGCGACGCTGCCATCGGAGTGCACTGCAGGCCGCCTGCCCAGGGAGAGGAAGTGCATGAGGCCTTCTGCAGGCTGCAAGAAGCCTCGCGGTCCCAGGCCCTGGTCCTTATGGGGGACTTCAGCCACCCCGATGCCTGCTGGGACACACGGCTAGGAACAGACAGTCCAGGAGGTTCCTGCAGGACATTGCAGATAACTTCTTGATGCAGGTGGCTGATGAGCCAGCAAGGGGAGGGGCGCTGCTAGACCTCATACTAACAAACAGAGATGATCTAGTGGGAAATGTGAAGGTTGGGGCAGGCTTGGCTGCAGTGACCACAAGATGTTGGAATTCACGATTCTGCACGGAGGAAGCTGGACAAAAGGTAGGATTGCAACCCTGAACTTCAAGAGAGCTAAATTTGTCCTCTTCAGGAAGCTCCTTGGAGGAATCCTCTGGGAATCCCCCTTTTCCTAGAGGGAAAGGGGGTCCAGGAGAGTTGGCTGATATTCAACCAGCCCCTTCTCCAAGCTCTGCATTGGTGTATTCCTATAAGAAAGAAGTCGGGCAAGGCGGGCAGGAGACCTGCACAGATGGGCGAGGAGCTGTTGGGTAAACTCATTGAGAAAAAGAGCATGTACGTAATGTGGAAGAAGGGCCAGGTCACATGGGAAGAATATAGGAACATTGCCAGAGAATGCAGGGAGCAACGAGGAAGGCCAAGGGCCATTTGAAATTAGAGTTAGCAAGGGATGTCGGGGCAACAGGAAGAACTTCTACAAATACATCATCAGCAAGAGGAAGGCTAGGGAAAATGATAGTCTGCTGCTGAATGGGGAGGGTGCATAGGTGACGGACGATGCAGAGAAGGCAGAGTTACTTTGGCAGCCTTCTTTGTTTCTGTCCTAAGGCTAGTCCCATGAACTACAGAGCCCAGAGACAAGAGAGAGAACCAGGAGAGAGGAAGACTTTCTGCTGACTGAGGAGGACTGGGCTAGGGATTATTTCGGCAAACTGGACACCCTTAAATCTACAGGCCCAGATGGGATGCACCCAAGAGCGCTGTGTGAGCTGGCAGGGGTCATGGCTCAGCCGCTCTACATCATCTTTGAGAGATCATGGAGGGCGGGGGAGGTACCAAAGGACTGGAAGAAAGATAACGTCACTCCAGTCTGCAAAAAAGGCAAGAAGGAGGAACCAGGAAACTACAGGCCGGTCAGCCTCGCCTCTGTCCCTCGAAAGATGATGGAACAGCTCATCCTAGAGACCATCTCTAGGTATGTCAAGAAAAAGAAGGTGATCAGGAGTAGCCACCATGGATTCACCAAGGGGAAGTCGTGTCTGACAAACCCGATAGCTTTCTACGATGAGGTGACCAGGATGGATGATGGGAGAGCCACAAATGTTGTCTACCTTGACTTCAGCAAGGCCTTTAACACTGTCTCCCATAACACCCTCATAGGAAAGCTTAGGAAGTGTGGACAGTGAGGTGGATTGAGGACTGGCTGGAGGCAGAGCCCAGAAGGTGGTTATAAAAGGGGCTGAGTGTAGTTGGAGGTCTGTGGCCAGTGGTGTCTTGCAAGGATCGGTACTGGGCCCAGTGCTCTTCAACTTGTTCATCAATGACTTGGAGGAGGGCACAGAGTGCATCCTCAGCAAGTCTGTAGATGACACAAAACTGGGAGGAGTGGCTGACGCTCCCGAGGGCTGCACTGCCATTGAGAAAGACCTAGACAGGATGGAGAGTTGGGCAGAGAGGAACCTCATGAGGTTCAACAAGGACAAGTGCAGGGTCCTGCACC
>JAUBNY010000700.1:4135392-4156998 GCA_032275445.1 Crypturellus soui
AGGCTGAGAGGAGATTTGATCAACATGTTCAAATACCTGAGGGGTGACTGTAGGGAGGATGGGGCCAGGCTCTTCTCCGTGGTTGCTGGTGACAGGACAAGGGGTAATGGGTGTAAGTTGAAACAAAGGAAGTTCCAGCTCCATACGAGGAAGAAATTTTTCCTGTGAGGGTGACAGAGCCCTGGAACAGGCTGCCCAGAAAGGCTGGGAGTCTCCTTGTCTGGAAAACTTCCAAACCTGCCTGGATGCCACCCTGTGCCATGTGCTCTAGGTGTCCCTGCTGGAGCAGGGTAGGGGTTGGACTAGATGATCTCTAGAAGTTCCTTCCAACCTCAGCCATCCTGTGATTCTGTGTGATACAGCTAAAGTGAGAGAAGAACAACACTGTATAACTGGGATCTTGTGTCAAATATTCTCCCAAGAGAGATCTTGACTATTATTTAATATAAATATACCCTAGCATATACCTGTATACATGTGTATTATAGATAGGTGAACTGTTTTCTGCCAGGCACAAGGCTGAAGAGGTATTACTACAATATTGATTTAATTTTTTAAGTATTACTTCAAGCCTAATTGCTTTGTTCACTTGAGAATTCACGAACATAAGAAACATCTCATCTTTTTCAAGTCCTCAGGGATAAATATGAAAACTGGATCTTTATTAAGTCACAGCAGAACCTTGTTAGCTGCATTCAGGGAAGTGATTTGCAGCCAGTACCATCACACTTTGTGCGAGGAGAAGCACACACAGACATTTAATGCCTTAGTATTCACTGCTACCTACCAGCACTGATTTAACCTGAGATTGTGTGGATCAGTGTTGCAATAAGAATTACTGCATCTTATAACCCATAACTATGTAATTTTTAGATCACAATTCTGCAAAGTCAAGCAGTAGAAACTGAGAAAGCAAGTCATGCCACTCAGCAGCAGCAGGCACTGGAACCAATAAAATATAATAAATTAAGCAACTGAGCACTTGTCAAAAAAAAGAAAAAGAGGGGGATTTTTGGACAAAACAAGTACATCTTAAGACCTACAGGGGACCCTAGGAATAGCTTAGTTCATACTTAGCCCCTGCAAAACTCTTGCAAAAACCACAACACAATTGCAACATTCTTAGTTTCTAAGCACTAATTGAAGATCAGCTGAGTGGCAATACGTTGAACCCTGTATCATTCCCAAATATGCTTGAATTCATGGTTTTGATTAAAAATACATCTGTTGATAGGAAAACCAGAGCCAGGTAATAAGATGGAATATATGCTGCTTTAGCAAGTGTAATGGGAACACTAAAATTTACAGCAAACAGGAACCAAGTCCTAAAAGTCTAAGATTTATCCAAGCCCCAAATCTGAGCTGTGAAGAGAGAACTTGTTTCAGAGTCAGATCTTGTTCCTGAATTTTCTGTGGGTTTTTGGCATTGTTGCTTGTTTTCCTGCAGAAATGCTGGAGAATTGCATAGTTCACCATCTTCAGAGCAGCAGAATTAGTATAACTTGTAGATGGCATTTTAAAGAAAGTAGTCTGAACACCATCTGAAGGCACGGCTGCAACATAAAGGCACCTGTGTGTGTTACGGAGCCTTATTCATATCCCACCATTCTCAAGACTGTAGGGTTCTGTAGGGACTGTAGGTTTCTCCCCACAGAACAGCCAACTGTAGCTCAGTCAGGAAAATAATTTTAAATAAAGGAAATGGATGCAAGTACCGTTTCCATCGCTTCAAGAAATTGCAGCTCATAGCACTCCAATTCTGCAAAAGCAGAATTCCTAGACATTCAGCAGAAAAAAATGTCATTGCTTAGGGATAGCTGGAAGGTACAGACATGGACTATCTGAGGAAAGACAAGTACAGGCTAAGATCCCATTAAAAAGGGTGATCTAATAACCTCACAAATGATTACGCAGATGCAAACGCATACTTACAACTGGGGAGAAGGGAGCAAAAACAGGGAGAAGCTGGTGTCTTTTTTTCTTCAGCAAAGATTTATTTGGAGGGTCAATGTGTTCTAAACAGCCTGCTATACAGGAAGAAAAGATTCATGAAAATCAATAGGACACAAACACGTTTGCCGGCTCCTTTGCTCTTCTGAGGTCACCTCTCATCTCATCCAAGTGCACTTGTATGCACACATGATGTTTACAGGGCAAAATGACTTTTTTTTTCCTGGAACAGAGAAAGGTACAGATTTATTGATGAGTACTGATGAACACACTTGGGCCCCGCTCCTTTAAATGACCTTTCTAAATCCTGTAACTCTTCTCATAAATGCGCAATGCATGAAATTAGAGATTGGATCATTACTGTGACTATATTTACCTCATGTAGCATCTGAGTCCACTTGCTTTGAAATAAAAGAGAGATTGTGAAGACCTACAAATAGGTCATGCCTAATTTGCAAGATGTTTGTATTTAACAGTACTGATTACCAGGTTTTTGTCCTGTTTTTACATTGTGCCCAAAAAAGAAAAGAGGAGGAAAAAAAGTCCCTTGCAGCATCAGTGCATTTCTACAGAAGATGGTTTGGCAGAAGTAGATGTTAACACCCCAGCCTCAGTTTCCATCACCTACCACTCTGTCTGGCTGAGCAGCTTGGCTGGGTGCTTGCTGGCCCAGCCTTTGCTGACATCTTGCCATTAGTGCAACCCATCCATCGTGAATCCCAGGAAACACCCAGTCCATCATGCACATTGTATGCTACTCGGGCCACATCTGACAAATGTATGTGATTCCCACAGCAGTGCGTGTCTTGGAAGCAGGATTGCAATTGGTTGTTGAGGAGGACTTTAGCAGATCCCAAATTTTGCGTCTCCCCTAACTTCAGTTAAAGGCCAAAACCCAACCACCTACCCAACCTGAAACACCGCCCAAGCACCCTCTTTCAGGCTGCCTCCTCAGAAAGCATTAACCTACTCTTGGGTTTACTTTGATATAAAAATAGAGAAATTTCACTCAAACTTCCTATTCCTCTGCACAATACTATGCATTTACCACAAAATTGTCAAAGTTATCTATTTATTCTTCCTAGAAGCTTAAGAGCTTCTTCTGAATTTCTGGCAAAAGGGCATTTTTTAAAGGGGGAGGTTCATGAGCAATTAATGCAGTACCATATAAACAAGTTCCCTCATCAGTGCCTTACTAACTTTGCCATTTAAATTAAGCTTTATTTTTTAATTTAAAAGTTGTATTTATTTAATCCAAAGTCTAATTGCAGCTGCACAAAAAAAGCAATAGAGAGAGCACATTAGGGGAAAATCTCTTCAGACCTCTATCATGTTGAACATTATGATTACAGGCAAATTAACACACTTTACGCATATTTGCTAACTGCAGCCTTTGCACAACTGATGCTTTCAAAGTATGGAAGAAACAGCTCTAGAAGTTGAAAAGCAGCTTCATCATAAATTGTTAATTTACATTTCTCTTTGTCAATTCCCTTTAGCAATCTCTAATTTAGGACTCAGACATCATCAAAAGAAGAAAGCAAGGGGAAGATGACAAATATTTGAGAGCAGAAATAGCCATATTATTTACTGCCTTAACCAACAAGCAGACTCCTCTTATGTGGCTGCAGGAAGGGTGGGGTTTGCATTTGCTTTCAGCTGCTCCTATTTATGTTTTTAAATGGCCAATTTGTCACCATCAGGCTAAAATCCAGCCAAACTATATAAATCCAGATTTTTTTTTTGAGCCCTTAGGAAGCTGAGATCCTATCTGATGGGCTTTCTCCTAGTCAAAGTAATCGGGTAGCTGAGGGCACAAGCTCTCAATAAATAATTTCAGAGGAAAAGAAACCACAAAGTCTAGATTTCTGATACTGTTTTAAGTAATCTGTAATGTCTGGATAGTATATGCTCATATTCTGTAGTAAATGCAAGGAAGCTTAGCCCTCACTAAAAAAGCAAATGCAGCACTAGCAGTAAACTTGTGATTTAAAAGTCCATGTTAAGATACCTTATCTTTGCCTTGCTGTAGTTCAAAGAGGATGTGGCTAATTGTGCAAACGGTTCCCTCACTTTCAATTTTGATCTTTCTCTGTCTTCAAAATACACAGTCAGTGCTTGTGGTGCTGCTATCAAACATTGTAAATGGCTGTTTAATAACTCCCCCTCCCCTCCATATTATGTGCAAACTGATCATGTGCTCAGGAGTCAGTCAAGTTTAGCTTGTATATTTAACGATTCTAGTACAGAGCATAAGGATTAGCTGATTTTCTTACAGAGTATGATGTCTGCACAAACAGATGTATGCAGTAATAATCCTACTATTACAAAAACATATTTGATCTGACCATGCTAGAGTTCTAGTAATTCAAACAGAAGAAAACCTGGTCTCTAAAAATTTAATTGTCACAGTTATTTTGTGCGAGTCCACAATTTGTGATTATGATTACATATTTGTATAACTATGTAGTTAATCATACACAAACATTCAATGAGGTAGCCTGTTTTTCATCTGGAAAAAGCTATTTGGGCCTTTATTTCTTTGGACACAGAGCTTTTTGACACCAAGTCCTGCAACAAGCCAGCACTTCAACTAGTAAAGTAGTGCTGGTTCTGTGTTCTGCTGTTCTGTAAATTATATACACCAATTTTTAGCCTAGAAAAAGCAATTACTATATATATATATATTTATAGGGTTAATGGCCACTGACAGCTTTGTGAAAATCTGTAGATGGAATAGATGAATGAAGGCATAACACAATCTTTTCCTCAAAGATCATTCTTCATTGAGCCAAGGGGATTTACAAGGACTAAATATGGAGACAGATGAATAGATGAACGTGAATTATTCTGTGATAACAAATCATTGGGGTCGTATCAATATAATACAAATGAACTTTTTTTCCTATTTATCATTATCCAAGATTCATTACTTGTTATGAATCTTGATTTGTGTGAAAGATTTCTCTAATTTTACCATTTAAAAGTAATATTTTGTTTTGTTTATGTGTATTTAATGATGTTTAATAAATTTCTTTTTCATGAACCTGCCTAGTGTCCCTTCGGACTCAAGTAAAGTTTCAGCGCCAACAGTGTAGCAAGAGCTCTGCAGAGTGGCCCCATGAGCTTGCGAAGAAGCAGCCCCTTTTGCTCGTTCTGGATATACTTCCAACAAAGATTCAGAGGATGTCTTCCATTGGACCACCAGTCCATCTATGCCACTCTCGATTTTACAGATCTCTATCACATCTCCATGTGCATCTTCATTTTTTCCTTTTTGAAGCGTCCTGACTTAGTCATTCCTTACTGGAAGTTATCCACATCTTTAAACATCCTTGTCCTTACCTGACTCTTTTCTCAGCTTTATCACAATCCTGCTTAAAACTGCATAACCAAACTACATTCAGGATTCAAGATGTAGGCACTGATCAGATTTACACAATGCATAGAGATGTGCTCTGGTTTCTACTCTGTTCTTTTCTTATTATCCCTAATTTGATTTACTTTTTTTGACCAGTAAAGAGAATGAATTTTATTGCTCCATTATTTACAAAGTCAAGATAAAAGTAATCAGTTTGTTTCAGTGATGATACTAACAGTCAGCTAAGATTGAAAGGTAGCCAGACAACAAACCCATGAATCTAAATACTCTAGAGAAAAAGCTACAGACGGGGACTGTATTTACTGCTAATTCCACTGCTGCAAATATTTATTTCCAGCTAAAATATAAAAACAGACACTTATTCTCTGAAATAAGTCAATCTCAGTGGAATTATTAAAACATATTGACCCATCTGGGAGCTTTCAGTGATTCTACAAGAGCTGCAATTGTTGAGCATGTAAAAGTGCATATAGAACCATAGACTTTCTAATGGTCAAACAGACCAAAAGTATAGGAGGGAGCCAAATCTCTAACTTGCTCAGAGCCAGGCAGATGGCTCCGCACTAGCCTTTCACACCAGAGTATTAGCTCTTCAGGATACTTGATCATTTTCTTTCTTTGTTTTACGATTTCTGTCATAGAGGAAACCTCAGAGACCTACAATTTCTGATCTTCTTGAAAAAGAATTTTCTTAGCAAAGTTTGGAAAGACTCAAATGAAGCTGCACTGTACTTATTTACAAAGCAGGTGTATTCTTTAAAGGTCTTTCACCTGCATTCAGACTTAACTTTCTAAAAGTTCTTATAATCCTTTCTGTTATGTTAATTTAATAACTAGAACAGGATTTGAAAATTAAAAGTTAGGTTATTTCTAGACCTAACGCAAAGACTGCTTATCTTAGTATAAAATAGCCTTCGTTCACTTTTATTTTTTGACTTTCTTTAATAATTGTGTTTTTTCATCTACTTTCAATAAGTGAAGGAGGTCTAAGTGAGCAACAGCAGGTCACTGGAACTTGTGTTTAGGGAGCAAAAAGTTTGTTTAAGTCCATGTTTTCTACAAGAAAACAGAATTCTTTTTGATTTAATAAAGATATACCCAAAACCCAGAACAACAAGCCGGAAAGTTGTTCTCATCTACCACCTCACTCTATATGTATTTCAGATTTGTACTGCCTCAGTGGACTAGAGCTGCTTTTTTGTTTATGTTCACCAGCCTCCCAGTCTTGGCCATTGGCATGGTTAGCTTTCACCTCCGTGATTACACTGATATCTCTTTTATTTTCCCTACATTCACCCCTAAAGCGTGTGATCTGCAGAGTCACACACTCCCAGCACTTTCACAGCAACAGCCTTTTCTTTGGAGTTTGATCCACAGCATCAAAGCAGCAGAGAGGCAGCAGTTTCTGACAACCTTCTGTCCCTGCCTCCTCCCCTAACCAAAACTGCAAAAAAAAAAAAAAATGTTCACAGTAAAAGACTGACCATATAAATGGTTAAAAAATTGCTGCATCAGATGCAGAGTTGCAGCTCTAACCATCTGGGGAAAAAGTAATTGTCTTGGTACTGCCTTCTCTACAGACCTGCTGCTTTATGGTATATCAGTACACACACACAAACACCTGCTTTCTATTGCACGTATATGAGAGAGAATGCTGCCGAGATCTGGATAGACACCCATTCAGACAGAGATTAGAAGCTAAGGAATATGCAGTTCTTCCAAATAACGTCAGGAAGTGCAAGATACGATCCTCTTGGATTTGTGCACATGCCAATAGACTCATAGAATCCCAGAATGGTTGAGGTTGGAAGGTACCTCTAGAGATCATCTAGTCCAACTCCTGCTCCAGCAGGAACACCCAGAGCACATGGCACAGGGTGGCATCCAGGCGGGTTTGAAGATCTCCAGAGAAGGAGACTCCACAAGGAGCCTCTCTGGGCAGCCTGTGCCAGTGCTCCGTCACCCTCACTGTCAGGAAATTTTTCCTCACAATTCAGTAGACTGGTTTCATTTTTCTGTCCAGAAAAGCAAAGCCATGCAACTTTGAAAATTCACTAATAAAAGTGATTTGTACACCAAAGTATGATCCTTTCTGACTGTTTCATACATGTTGTACTGAAAATAACTAAAATATGCAACAGCATACATGCTCATCCTCTCTAACTGTTGCTTGCAAACTGTACAAGTTTTATTTGAAGCTATATAGGGGTAAGGAAATGTGATGGTGTCTGACTACTCACAGAAGGGGAATTGATGTGGTCAAAATAACAGCTTTACTAATGAGCATGACACTTCCTTGACTGCATAAGTAGCAGGAGAACAACAACAACAACAAAACAGAATATATACGCATAGATCACCCAGTGTTCACAAGCAAGGACCATATGCACTGTGCAAGTAAAGTGCAGGAGTTTTTTTAAAGTTTCCTCCTTTTAATCTGAACTGTCTGTAGAAGAACACCAGCTTTTCCGAAGCACCGCAAGCTTTTATCTGCCCAAAGCTCATTATGCCATCTTAATATTTATACAGTTTCATGGTTTGGTCTGTCTCAAATCTGCTTGTTGGTGGATATTCCTTTCAGGACATACCATTTTTGAGATCAACCAGGTAGCATATTTACACCTGTAACTCCCAACTACACAAAACCTAGCACATTTTCAATTGCATTTTATAAAGAAGAAAACGCAATCTACCCGACACATTCCCCTTCTGAAGCACTTCCTCTCTTGGGTGAATGAAACATCTCTTGTTCTTAGATTTCCCCACTTTCTGGCTCTCCCAACAAAATACTGTCTTTTCACACCATAGCTCCCTGCCCAAGAAGTCCTCCTCAGAGCCATTCTGGGAAATTCAGTCTGGCATTTGTGTCCCTTCAACTCCATTACCTCTAGCACAGCACTTCCTACCCCTCACTACTCTCCTTTTCAATCAGCACAAGAGACAAATCCTCCTTCTCTCCCAAGAGCTGGCAGCAGGATGCAGACTTTAATCTGAGTTTGCAAGCATTTTGCTAGCTGTTAATGATGATATGAAAATCAGGTGTGAATTCTATAATTTTAAATGAGAAATGGAAGTTTTGTGCAGCTTTAAGATTTTATCCCCTTTAAGAAACACAACTTACTTGTACAGGTACTGTACACCTATTTCATTAACCCAGAACAACTCCTAAAAAAACACCTTTAAAAGGGTTTTTCTACAAGCAAAATATATGAAATTTACACTAAAACTTATATTTACCACTCAGTATTGTAAAATAATTTCCACTTGGCTGACATCAAAACATGGAAAAATATAAACCACTGAAATAGTTGATGTCCCCAGATAAGTACCTGGAAATAGTTTCCTGAAGTGACTGCCTCTTTGGATACATAGCATCTTGGCATAGGAATCAATAATTTTTCCTTTCTTCAGTATATTTTTCCTTCTTTTCTGTGTATTTCTATAATTAGCTCATTGAAAACTAAAATATAACCTGAAACACAGGAATCTTTTTTTTTTCTCTTTTTTTGTTTACCCCAATCTATGAACAAAGAGTTCACATAAGTTTTTGTGGCCTTTTGATCTTAAAAATCACAGAGAATTTGCTAAATGATAAACAAATCCTACTCAAATAAAAACTTCCTTCATTTAATAAATCACTTTCCATATCTTTCAGCACTGATAAAATTTCTCTGGGATCCAATCTATTTAGCTCAGTTTTAATTACAAGATATTTTATTAGCAAAATTAGTGATTTTGTGTGTGTTATTTACCGTAATAACCTTTAGAAGACAGCTTGAAAAAATAGTAATATAAATGGTATCTAATGTTTCCTTATAAATAAAGGTAAAATAGTAATTTGCATGAATGCATATTAAAAGAGAAACTAGTTCACATGTATGGATAGTTTAGCCTCCTATTCAGCAAAGACATACGAAGCCCAATGTGAGGACTGGACTTATTTGCTAAACAGAATCTTAACAATTATACAGGAATGAACCTGTTTTGGAGAAAAAAAATATATAAAGCACAAAAGCAAGACTAAAATTAATTATCAAAATTAATGTTTTGAACTTGGAAATGTAAGGCTGGTTCAGACTGTTTAAGTCACTTTTATTTCAAACACTCACAGCTGCAAATATTTTTTCCTCTCACATTTCCCAGTTGCTGGGAGAAAAAAGTTAATAATGCCAGAAACCACAGCTGGGGCACTAAGGAGCAAGAAATTAGGCCAAAAATGTAGAATTCATATTTATATCTTACACTGTGCCTTTGCTCATAAATGCTTATTTCCATAAAAACTGTTTAAATTGATCTTCTGGGAGAACAGTTGCACTTCATTGAACTCTTATTATGTTAAAAGATATAGGGTAAAAAAAACTTCTCCTGTTTTCCCAGATTCAGTAGCCTATTACACAATTACTGTCTGGAATCTGAACCATTCACTGAACATCTCTATCCTGCGGTACAACCCCTGCTTTCTCAGTTTTTAAATGCAGTATTATCTCAGCTGGCTGCGTGATGTATCACCAGATTTGCACGTTAACCAGGAGAGGGACATCGCACACTTGGCACAGAGTAGTTATTACAGCAGCAGGACATAGCTGGTCTTGTGGGTTTTTGATTGAAGGAATTAAACAACATGGGAAGGGGACTCACTTTGGTAACAAGGATTTTTGCTCCGTGTTTCAGGCTAACCGCATTCTCCCATTACCAGGATGGTACCTGGGGGGCAAGAAGGGAGAGGAAGGGCAACAGCTTAAGCTGCTGCCACATGAGTGAAGATAACGGGCTGGGCTTCTGCAGCGAGGCACTGACAGAGGCATCTCTTCCTTGGCATCTCTTTCTCCAGACCCAGAAGCCTGGGCCTGGAGCCCTGATCCCAGAATGGGCCCACGGACAGGTCCTGGAGCCCTTGGGAGCAGAGCACTTTAGCTGCTGTTGCCTATGACTGAGGAAACACAAGGAGTATGTCCTGAAAAACACACCATATTTTTGGCTGTGCCAGAAATAAAATCTATGTCACTTGGCAATACACTCTTGTAATCCCAAGCTCTTGACCTGTAGCAAGGATTTAGCTTCCACTTTCTTATACTTCACCTGGGCAGGAAGCCCTGAAGCCCAGACCCTGTCCCAGGTCCACCTGCATGGAGCAGGTCCCAAAGAAACAGCAGACAGAAGTGACCTGCTGGCCAGGAGACGCTCCTGAGGTCTAGTCCCTGCTTACGTTTCCCTTCTCGCTATGAGGTGCTCCAAAGGCAAGGGCACGGGCACAGGCTTGGGCTTTGGCAGGCTCGTATGGTCGGTCAGAGGTTCTTCAGCACTCAATGATCCTGCGGGAATCCTGCGGATATAGCACTCCTTCCACTGTGCCCTCACAGGGATGGGCCACGAAAACCTCTGTCCGAACAGTACAGCCCCAGTTTAATGCCTGACTGTTTCGCCCATTTTGCAAAACTGCTTTTAAGAAGAAAACTGTTTTCCCACATGCAGTGCCTTGAATACAACACCAAAGGCATAAAACAAGAATACAGATACCAGAACTTTATTAGATGTTTCACTGGATACAAAGAAACTGGATTTTTTATTACTTTTTATACATTAAATACACATTCTTGTCATAAAAATTCACATTTGTTATACAGAACTGTAGGCATTTTTTACACAACATTTATTAAAGTACCACTGAACAGATCCTAAAAAGAGAAGGGGCAGCTCTGTGAACCTTTGTGGGCACAACACACAGGGAGCTCTCTGTCCTCAGTGCTACATAACTCTCTTTCCCACAGAAACGAGTAAAGAAGTCATTCAAATACATTAACGTTTGGAATAATAAGGCTTCTGTACTGAGAACCTGAACAGGATCAGGAGGCAGTGCGGCAATAATATTGTAATCATCACCTCACGTGATTGCAAAACTACTCATGACGAGGCAGTCAAAAGCTCAACATTTGTCCTGACAAGACCAGCTATTTCTTCTTTAAAGTTACATTTTTAAGCATGCACTCTTGCTTTCAGTAACAATAATTACACATAAAACCCAGGATTCTGCTTTAAGGATTTCAGTTTCATAGCCAAACAGATTTGCCTGTTTCAAGCATTTCAGCTAGTCTAGAAATCTTTGCAAATCAAATTGACATTGTTGGGACTTCAAACAGAGGGAAGAGACTATAACACATAATCTCACAGCAGAAAAGTAGCTTAAGTGTGAGTTGCCTTTTCTCCATGAAAAGTGTTTATGGGCTTATCATTCAATCCATGGAGTGAGAACATTCGCAATTGAATTTGCATCAGCTAAAGCAAGGGCTAAGCGGTCCCCTGTATACAACTTGGCGTACGGACGTAGACCATCCTAGGACATCAGAGATGGAAGTCTGCCCCTCTTTGTTAGCTCTGTTTTCAAGAGCACCTTACACAGAAGTTACAGAATTTGATGGTGTGCTGAAGATGACAAAATAACAATATTTTGAGTACAGTGTTGCTCACACCTCGCAGTAGCGGGATGAGTAGGCAGCAGCACAGATTGGGATAAGGAGCCAAAGGAGAACAGTGAGCAAATGTTATAAATGTATTTTAACTAGATAAAGACAACAGAACAGTGTCTGAAATTGCACTTCTCTTTACCCTGAACTGTTCCTCACACGGGTCTGCCTGAAGCCAACCTTGCCTAAACACATTTTTGGGCAGGCTCTATTTAAACTTGTCCAACAGGCCAGGCATGGGTTAGGCTCTTCCCATGTTCTGTATTTCTTTCCTAATTACCCTTGTGATCCAGCAGAAGCATCTCAGATGCACACCATGACGGGAGAGCTAAGTCTGGCTGTTAGAAGGGCAGAGGGGTCACATCTCTTGGCAATGCAGAGCACTAAGTCCTGCCAGCTTCTGGGAAATTATCACTTTTTTATATATATATATAGTGTTTTTTTTTTTTTAATTAAATCATCCATGTCTCCTTAAAGCAGAATGCCAGTGGCCCGGCTGCTAAACCTCAGCTAACCCTGATTTCTGTCTAAGAAAAGAACCTGGAACAGAGTTCAGAGCTTTTCTTGCAAGTTCCCAGCTACGTTGCAGCATGGGACACGAGCAGTATTGCATAGCATCAAAGCACTTCTACAAAGCCAGGGTACCATGCCCTTAGTGTCACGATTGTATCTCCATAGAGGAATTTTAGGCCCTTCATTACATAAACACAGTTCCCACTGGCATCAACATAGGCTGCGTGGACACAGAACTAACCTCACCTGTATCACACAGGAAATCAGGTCTTTATCACCATGTACAGTCAAGGTAGTTCATTGTAAAAACACACTGTTCTTAATATATAACTGCGCTCCAAATAAGTTCCAATTTAACTTCTTACTGCCAAAAGGCAGCTGTATGAACAATCTTCAGTTGTGTTTGAAATCTGAGTTCATAATTATGGGATTTAAACAAGATTATGTGAACGCATTAAGGCAGGTTACATAACTGCCCTTTTCCTTTAGGATTAATTATTATTTCTTCATACATTGTAGACAATTCATACTCCCATACACACACACACACCTACAAAACAGCAGCACAGTAAAAACTAAATAGATCACGGAACTCCAACAAACACTGTAATCAATACATTGTACGTACTATACAGCATATTTTAACCTCATCATTGGGTAAACATATACAATTCAGAACAATGTTGACTGTATGTAACACAGAAGCTACCACTGAGATATGGCCACTACATCATATACACTATTAGCTTTTGCTTCACTGAAAAGGAGTTTGAAAGTTTAAAATGGTGTTAACGGACTCCTGAAATCACCCAATAACCTATTCAGTTACTAATGCCTAATGTTCCATACACTGTATTCAGAATAAATAGCACTGGAGCTACATTTTCAGGGCACTCCACTTTTTGTTTTTCTTTGATGTTTCTCAGTTAATATCCAAATTTTTTGATTTCTTTTACAACATAGCATAATTACTACACAGTGACTATCTGCTCCCTCTCATCCCTGTATCCCAAATCTTCAGTATCTGCTTTGAAGTTAGTGAAAATGGTCTAGATTTCTATCAGTGTGACAGAAAGTCTCAGCTCAGCACACAGGATCACACGTTCCCTCTCACACAGCTAGGCGTATAGATAGACACATATATATACTTTAAAAGAATGGCTTGAAATAGCAGGACCTACAAAACTACT
The DNA here is from genome assembly GCA_032275445.1 of Crypturellus soui. Taxonomy (NCBI): domain Eukaryota; kingdom Metazoa; phylum Chordata; class Aves; order Tinamiformes; family Tinamidae; genus Crypturellus; species Crypturellus soui. Next base: position 4,148,889 of record JAUBNY010000700.1, read on the forward strand.
AGTATAAATAAGAGCAAATAAATCTAAATAACTCACATATTTTAAAATTAGGCTCCTTCAGCCTGAACTTTGACTTCTGGGGCCAGATGCTATTTTGGTTGAAATCAGTATAAACTGGATCAAAATCAAGATTATGGAAGAGACTCTCAGCTTACATAAATTGAAATATGGAGCCATACAGATTTATACCAGCTGAGAATCTGCTCTACTGCCTTTATGTTGTGCAAAGCAATTTAAGATTAAGTATAAGATTACACAAGATGGTTATGAAGACCAGTAGTGCAGGTGGGTATTTTTCCTCTGATCAGTTGATTACAATAATATATTTTCTCATATAGGATTCCTCATAATACATGAAACATCCCCAAAGGAATCAGGTTGGATCATACAGGATTCCTCATAATACATGAAACATCCCCAAAGGAATCAGGACAGGATTCCTCATAATACATAAAACATCCCCAAAGGAATCAGGTTGGATCATACAAGATTCCTCATAATACATGAAACATCCCCAAAGGAATCAGGTTGGATCTGACCTGCAGACCAGTTGGGCAAGCACACTTCTGGATGAAATCAACGAGAGTTTTAGCTGCATAGGGATGACAAACTGGGGCTCTAGAATGGCCCAGTTGTGCTGCATAGTCCTTCCTGGCTTGCTCTTTTCTGGCAAAATTTCCCAGATTGTGCCAACTGGGGGCACACCCTACTAGGATAGTTCAGTTATAGTTTTGGTGTCATGGAGAGGAAACTGCCAGAAAAAGTGTAGATAAACCCCTTGACACAGGTTTTTCTTTTTTTTTTCCTTTTTTTTTTGAGTAATTAAGGCAGTAAGGAGTAATTTTGTTTACCTGTTCCCTACAATAAATTGCTGTGCTTCTCCAAGAGAAAGGAGATTGACAGCTAAATAAAAATATATTTTTTCTAAGCATTTTCTTAATATTTTTCCTAAGACTTTTTCCCCATTAATGGAGAAACTATGTGATTTTTCTATTATCCTTCTTCATGGAGGATTTTTTTTTGCTTTTATTTTCCAGCACCTAAATGACATTTTGAATATAGCTGATCCTAAGCAAACATTCCAAAACAATGCCAATAAGCTCAAGATATGAGATAGCATTAGATATATATATATATGTATATATATACAGGCACACACATGCACACATTTCTGTTAAATACAGCAAAACATTCGCTTTGAGCACACCTTTGTGTAAATGAAAAGCTTGGTTAGTTTGGTGTGTGCTTGAGCCAGGGTTTCCAGGAGGGATTTGATGTTGTTGCTCTCAGATTCAGCAGAATTTCAATTAGAATCCCCAAATAAAAACCATTTTTCCCCATACATTCTCAGTAGTATTCAGATTATTTTGGCATATTATAGGGAGCTTAAATATTTTGACTACATTTAAGTAACTGAAAAATGATAAGAGAATCTGAAAGCAAACAAATTCAGCTGAGAAGAATGAAAAGCATTCTAATAAATAAGCAAACATTTTCATGGATATCCATATAGGAGAAAAGGTACTGCTTCAGGAACTGTACAAAATACACAAGTTTCCAGTCTGCACAGAGAAAACATATTTTTTTTTGTGTGTATCCATTACATGATTTTTCCTTCGACATTACATGGCAACTGAAAATAAACTGCATTATTCTCTCCAGCTCCTCCCCACCCCACTATTTTCTTTTGTTGTGGCTGAAAGCACCAAATCCTAGCCTTTTTCAATGCAAAGATCAAGTGTGATTAGGAGAATTTTGGAGTCACTTTGAGTTTTTAATGCTATTGAAAACCTAACTGGCAACTGGCTTGGATCACAGATTCCACCAAGGATGAATCTTACAGTCCTAATCTCTACACTCACACACAAAAAAAATCTTCTCATTAAAGAGTCATCATAACTTTGTAACACCTGCACTGTTTTCTTTAACCAAACTTATAATACTCTTGCCTACAGCCAGAGTACCATTAAGCAAGTATACATGGACATCTTTGAAACACATATGTACATTTATATGTCTTTATAGTTTACGCCCATACATACACATGCACATTCTTTCCAAGGCACACTCTCTGTACAAAACAGCAGCAAGTGTTCGTTTTCAGATGCAAGAACAAAAAAAGAAAAGCCCAACTCTTTGATGAGACCATTTTTGTTTTTCTGTGATCTAAAGATCTTTGAGATGGCAGTCCCTACTGTCTGATGAAAAATGGCAAGGGATCACAATATATTATTCTCTCTCTCACTCAAGCAAGAGTTCTCATGGTATCAATGGAACCTGACCTCAGTCTTGTCCTATAAATCCCTGCAGTATTTCATGGAGCATTTGCCTTCTGAGACCTTACAGTACCTATCATTTTCCATAAAAGAAATGTTTGGCTTTCATAGGTTATGTGCATACACATTGGCATATCAAAGGCATAAGACTGCATTGTATCCAGTTAGGGGTCATATAGTAGCAATGCTCTCATTTTACAACTCACTACTTTTTTAATATATTTGAGTTTTATATGTTTCTTCAAAAGTAAGGTGAAAGAGATTCTGCTACCAGAACAGTGCCATACAGTGTATTTCAAATCATTTGATAAGGTTATTTCTCATGAACAATATAAGGACTCCATTTTAATATTATTAGCTAGATATTGAACTACTCTATTCTTTATTAGAGTAATTTTTCACTGATGAAATTGGCACTGTTTTTTTTTTTCTTTGTAATCAGCACAGTTTCACAGCTGCCTTAAAGAAAAGCTCAGACTATACTTTTGTTAGCGCAGTGTTAATTAAACACACACTTCCAATGTAAGGCCAAATCCTGACCCTTACAGAGCACACAGATCCCAAGCCACACTAAAAAGAGGAAAGTTTCCTATTAAATACACTGGACATTGGATCAGACTCACATAAGATTAATCCTGAGTGGGAGTGGTGCTCCAAGCCAGACTGACTTTATTCCTGCTGAAACCAGGTAAAACATGCAATGGCAGCACTTCCTACAGAGTTAGCATTGCAGTACGTAACCGCTGACTTTACACAGGGCAGAGACATTAGAAAACCCCACCGTGAGAATGAAAAGCAAGCAGGATTTAGTCCATGCAAGCAACATATTACATGATATGTACTGTCCACTGCTTACGCATATGCTGGAGGCATTACTTTTTATTTATTTCACAAAGGTACTGAAACCTGTTGCTCATTGATAAATACAATCAGTTACACCACCTGACAGATGAAGTGTAGCAACTCAAAATTTTAGGGCTACATATACTGTCCTTAAATTCCCAGGGTGATGCTCACACCTATGGGAATTCTGCTGTGGGCAGAGAGAGGGCAGCGTACATCTCACTGCTCTGAATGCTGCAAATTTCTTGGCACTGTTCATAACCGAAGACATACGAATCACATTTGGTACCTCAGGGAAAACATGAAAGTGGCCTTCTTTTATCAAACACTGTAAACATGTTTAGTTTTGCTCTTTACCTGAAACACAAATGTAAAAAAAGATCATAATTGATTAAAACATTTTCCCTTTGCCCACCCACTAAAGCCTTAAACACATCAGTGTTATAGGAAGATCAGTGTTTTACAATATAATTATTTAAAATGTAATTTTTCTTTTAATTCTAAATAATGCAACAACAAACATATAATACTATCAAGTAGTGTCATCTTCACCTTCATCCAGGGCATAGTTGAGGTTTATGACTGTGCTGATAAAGTCACCAAGTTCTACAAAATCTGCAGTGATAATATTTACACCACTTTCTCCCGGTTTCTGAGTTCGGACCCACTGCATCATGGCAGGAAGAGCTCTAAGGAGAAAACAGAAACAATAATTACTCATCTGCAGTGAGGTAAGTGCATTGAGATTTACCAACGGCGACCTTAACTTATCTTACTTGTTTTCTAAGGCAAACGAGTGCAGAAGGACACAGGTTTCTGCCCAGGTCTTTTGAAAATACTACTTTTTATAATTTTCAATCTCTATGGCAAGAATATGTTGACTGTATGACCTTTGTCATACTTTGTGTTATACTTTTCTACTGAGAAGCTGAAATGCAGTCTCACAGTGATTACTGATATTGTTTTAGGGCAATGGAATGGACCAGATATCTTTTCAGTAACATCCAGTCACATGATTTCATGAGAATTGCTTCAGGAAAGGAATTCACAAGAGAATTCAAGCCATTTGTAAAGCATGTTTGATGCATTCTAAGAAAGACTTTTCAGTCTTTTTTGGGAAAACTGCAGCAACTATGATTTCTGTAGTATAAATACAGCATATGATATGCTGAATATAATTTCTTTCCCATTATCAATATCCCAGGCTTGAATAATGTTTCTTCATAAAACACTAATTAGTAACTGAAATCAAAAGCAACACACTCAAGTCAACTTTTTTCTAAAGTAGCATAATTTTTATCCTATCAGACTTCCAGCACTGGGTAATGGAGTATATTGTATAGGCACATACACTAGCAGGTGTCTGCCTGTTTGGGTTTGCGAATATAAAAAAAAAACAATTTTTGAATACCATGAAAAGAGAAAACAAGGTTCTAGAATCATGCATACAAGAAAAACTTATGGGAAAATAGAGGGTTCTTTAATTCTGTAGCAGAAAGTCACAAAATAAGATACAATGTTCGGAAGACAAAAGTTAACAGAATCCAAAGTAATATACAGATTTTTCAAAGAAAGAGTAATTGACCATTGGAACAAATTCTGAGACTGTATAAATTCTGCAGTATTTAGAGGCTTTAAATCAAGCCCTGCTGTCATTTTAAAAATACACCCTCATTCAACAGCTTCCACAAGCTGTTGAGCTAAATGCAAGCACCTACAGACTGGAGAGTGAAACAGTCAGGCTAAATGAATATCACAGACTTCCTTTCCATTAAAATCTGTAAATCTGTGTTTCTTTTTTGACTTACAAGTTGTACAGACATATTCACAGCATCAAGATACACGTAAAATGTAAGTCTGATTCTATTCCCCAAAGTTTTAGGAAAACAAGTCTTAACAAAGCAAAACTATTATCATGCCTATTTTACTTGTACATGGCAAAAATTAGTCAATTTAAAAAAATAATTTAGTACTGATCAGTTATACCTGGATTCACATATAATACAGAAGAAAGCACAATACTAAGGTTTTCCTTTAGCAAAAGGTTAATCCATGCACTATAAGTCCACTATAAGATATAGGTCTACGGTGAACAAAGCATTTTTCTTCAGGCATTGATTCAAAACGACTGCAGCATATGCACATATACCACAAGCTCACAAATCTGAGCTTAAGCACTCTGCTGCATCAGTCTTTAGCCAGTGGTTTGAGATTAAAGTGTACATAACTCTGAAAAGATGCATTCACTAGAACCAGGATAGACAGAGGAGCAGTGTTGAATATTTTGTAATGCGTGGACTGATGTTTAATGCCTGATTTGAGAACAATCAGGACAAGAATGTGGGGACAGACAAACTGGTGAAACACAGCTCAGAGCATCTGAAAACTCCACTGTGCCTTCACATAAAAAGATATTGCTGAACCATAGAGAAAGACACGAGGGTAAATTTGTGAGATAGCAGTATCTTCCTTTGTCTTTAATACTTTATTTAAACACAAAGAGTTTCAAGTTTTAGGATAAACTGAATGACTGTAGACAGATGCAGATTATTCCTTCCGTTTTCTACAGAAGTTGATACCCTTGATATTTTACTCCCCCCTGAGGCATAATTATCTTCTTTGGTATCCTCTATTTGTTCTCCATCTGATTCTGATGCTATTCTGCCTTTGGACCATAGAGTTTGCTCTCTATGCATTTAACCCTGCACATTAAAATGTTATTTTATTTTCCTACTGTGTTCTTACTGATCTGATATTTAACACAGATAGTCGTGCCTGCTTTGCATTAATGGTATTTTAAACTTAGTGTGCCCTGCCATTGAGCTACTTCCAAATAGTTCTGGTTGATAAACAGAAATATCTACATTTTACTTATATTTCAAATAAAACTCAGGTGCATGACCTTTTGCCAATAGGTAAATCGTTAGATAGAGTCACAGAGATCTTGCGTTCAAGAGACTAGAGAGCATTCAATGGTAAGAGGCAAGTGAATTAGATTACCCAAGAAAAAGCTTATTTGCACAGCAAAGACCAAGAGAACAGCCCTACAAAAATAAATACATGAGTTGAAGAATCCACTGATCTCAAGGATTTGGTCTAGGCTATCTGCTTAGGATAAAGATTTACAAATAAATAAATAAATAATACATCATACGCATCTTCCTCCCACAGTGCCATCTTGAAAGTCAGTTGGGATCTGTGATTTTAAGACACCACAGATTGCTCAGTTTCAGGACAAATATCTCATGCACACTAACAGTAATTATTAGAATAAGCCTACTTTAATGTTCCCCAGGGTGTATTTGTGATAGCAACACAAACCTTATTCTCCCTGCCTTGTAATTTCCAGTCTCTGCATGCTCCAAACCAGTAACTGTTCTCATTAAGGGTTTTAGTCAGCAGAACACAGACCATGCTGTGTGACAGCCACCTACATGACTCCGTGCTCACAGAAACCCAGTAGAGACCATGCTCTTAATGAATATTCTTGTGATTTTGATGAACATGACTTTGTGCATAAGCATATGTAAGCCTCCCAGTCTGCAAATTCAGACAAGCAGAGGATCCTGACAGCACCGCTCTCTCCGTATGAGGCAGGTCTGGGCTCTCCTTGGCGGGGCGACTGATATCCACATTTAAGGGCCTCCCGGAGCATTTGGCACCAAGGGGTCTCGTTGACTCCAGAAGGGGTGACAGCCACTTCAGTAGACAACTTAAGCCAGTGATTTCCTCTTTTAGGTGAAAGTAATTCTGCAAAATTACAGTGATGTAGTCATCCTGTAACTACACACACAACTGCATTATGCTGGTATAACTAGTTTTCATAATAAAAGAGCATCACACTGGTGATAATAACAGTGATGCCACTTTTGGAATTGCATACAGGGCAGGCTCCAGCTCTCCTTATTGCACTGAACAATCTTAAGCCTTCAGCCCTCCCATGCTCCAGATGACTTTGCTGTAAAGTGATGCGGGGAAAGCATGATGAGTTAATCAGAAATCCTTCTTGCCTCAGAGATGTGTTCAGAGATTTCAGTACTGTGAATAAATGTTCTGAAGTGCATAATAGATGAAAAGTACTATGTTAGCATGAGTGGCACAAATTAACAGCCAGACGGTTGAAAAATCTGACATATGCAGAGTACTGTGAGGCCTTTAAAAATTATTTATGTCTGTTCTATCCCACAGCTGCAGAACCCAGTCCTTGCAATGGAACTGCATGCCAGGATTGAAGTTTTTCACAAAGAATACATTTCTGACTCTTAAGGGGTATGAAAAATCACCTTCAAACTTTGAACACAGCATACTGGACAGTGCTGCTTGCCTTAGCCTACAGGCACATCTAAGAAGATATGCTGACAGCAAGTCTAAGGAGGAGAAAGACAGAAGTCTCCTTCTCTCATCTTAATAATTTACACATCTAGTCTTACCATCATTTTCACTTTACTGTGACTTCACTGCACTCAGTGGAGATTGGCCAGATTTTACACCAAGCCAGACCAGTAAAGGTTTCTTGGACAACTTATAGCAAATTGACCTGCAAATAAGGATCTGTATTTGCATCATTTTTTCCTCTAGCTTGGCACTACAGAAGGGCTAACAGTTGGAGCAATACAAAGCAGGAAGTCACCAATCTGAGGTTTTAGCAGTGAAGGAAGGGTTACTCTGTGGGGAAGAGGAGAAGGACGTGTTATCTGGCACTCACTACAGACTCTGCTATTTAATCTTAGAGAAAGATTTTTCTTTCCGAACCTTGGTTCCTCAGCTGCCTCCTGAGCATTAGTCTCTCTCCTCAAGGAGATGCACATGGAGCAGATTCACGCTCAGAGCTCCCTGGAAATGGCAAAGTCACCACCTGCTGGTGTGGGAGGAGTAGTGGATACTCCAGAGGGCTGCACTGCCATCCAAAGGGATCTGGACAGACTGGACAACTGGGCAGTGAGAAACCTCATGAAATTCAACAAGGCCAAGTGCACGGTCCTGCACCTGGG
>JAUBNY010000700.1:4157098-4170505 GCA_032275445.1 Crypturellus soui
TGCTCTAGGTGGCCCTGCGTGTGCAGGGGGGTTGGACTAGATGATCTCTAGAGGTGCCTTCCAACCTTAGGCATTCTGTGATTCTGTGATTCTATGATCCATGAGGTTGAGAGGACAAGTGACATGAATGGCTAGACAAGGCAGGGATGGGTGAGATGGGCTGCCACACAGCACCAGCTCATCTCTGTGTCATCTCATCTCCACAGGACAGGCGGCATCTGCATCCCCCAGTGCTGCTCAGCAGTCTTGTCCAGAAGCACTAGGGTAAGCTAAGAAGTGCATGTAAAATGGGAAAATTGAAGCACTGGAGAGGAGGGACATAGCTGCACCGAACAATGTGGTGCTGTGCAGAGGTATTTAACATGGCTGTATATTTCTTCTAAGACCAAAGCCTTTATCTCTACTGGTATACCACGAAGCCAGTCAGACATATCAATCACTTGGGCATATCTTAGCTATCAAACTGACTTGTGTCATGGGGTGCAAACATGACCTACATCTCGTTTTCTCCTTTTTGTTGTTGTTGAATAGCCATGTACTTTCTCACATAGTGTTGCCACAGTGATTTTTATTTACAACTAAGTAAAATCTAGGCTCAGCTTTGACAGTTACTTTATTACCTCTATTTTCCCTGTTCTGTTTGTATGAACAGAAATGTGTGCTTTTTTCGGATTTGCACTTCTTTCAGTAACTATTTTCTGATGTGCTTAAGAACAGGAAGAAACATTGCCCTAAACTACAAGAGATGAACAGCCCTTTCCAAAGCCATTGGATATGTCAGATCTCTATCTTTTTAAAAAAAAAATCTATCGAGGATCTTAAGTGAATTCCCATGCTATTGAATTTTGTTTAAATAATAATAATAATACATTCAATTAGCTTGAGTTGACAGAGCAAAACTGAGACTTCACATTCTGAGCTTTCAGACAGAAAATATGACCTAACCAATTGCATTAAAATTTGCTTTAGAAATATGCTCTTAGGCTATTTTAGTTCAGAATTTTTTTTTTAAATATCTGAGTCATCAAAGCCTGACAACATGACAGAACATTAACGGCAGCAGTATGCTAAGATAGGACCTTCCGTGCAAAACAGCCATTCCTCTCTGCAGAGCTCACAAGGCAGGAGGAGGAAGAGGAGAAGCAGTGTCGTAAACACAAGGTGAAAGAGTTGTTTACTGTTTAATGAAAGTTTGATCACTAAATGGCAGACAAGAGGTTTTCATTCAGAGCAGATGGAGCCACTGCAACCTAATCCAGAAAGGGAAATGGGTTTCATTTACAGAGTGCAAAGAAATTCATTATCATGCCCCTGTTACCAGCAGCACCAGAGAGAAGAGAAGCTGGTCCAGTCACTCAGGGCAAGAGAGATATATGGTATATTTTCCCTCTTCAATAAAGCACATTCCCCTCCTTCTCTCAGCTTTCCTCTGTGATACTACACAAGAACAACAGCTCTCCTTTGCAGGAGGATGCACTCACATGAGCAGCAGATTTTCGGGAGCGCCTGAATTGAATTTCTAAAACCTTTTTCTGCCTATCTAATTTTACTCACGTTCACATAAACTCTGAATAATTCTGAATCCATAATTCAGCACATGCTGACTTTGACTTTTCCAGGTTGCTGAGAACTCATTGCTCCAGTGGGAGCAGCAGATGTCTTGCATCTCGCTGCATCATAAACATCATTGCTGGAAAGAATCTTGACAAGTCATCCGCATCCATCCATGTCCACTCGGCCAATCCTGAAGCTGAATCATCTCAAAGATCAACTGCACAAACTATTCCTGGCAAAAATTCAATTTCATTAGCTCTTACAAACCTACAGTGATAGAGATTTCATAATCTTCCTCTGCACTTTGGAGTGCCCAAAAATAGATGCCTCTAGAATGGACAGCATTCAGGTATGCTATTCAAGAGCGCTCAACAAGTCCCTATCGTGCTGTCACTAAAGATTTATTATCAACTAGTAAATAAGCTTTCCTGCAAAACATGAAGCTTAGAAACCATCCCACAGTATATCATTTTGCAATAATTTTATTTTGTGGCAAAATTAGTTTGAAAGTTTCCTATCTTTTACAGGCCAGCCATTTGTTTCTATTCCCCTATCACCATTTATTGTCCTCTTAGTTGTGCTGATACATCCCTAGAGACAAGACAAAAAGCAGTACACAGAAATGTGCTAGAGTAAAGGAAACAAATCAACCTTTTTACTTTTCCCCTGTCCCAAATAGCCTCAGTTCATTGAAGAGATTTGATTTACAATAGGGCCTCACAAATTGCTGAATTGGCACAGATGGAGAACAAATGAACCAAAGCAAGAGATTTACACGGCCCAGGCACGGAAGGGTGGCGGAAAGAAGTTCTTAAATAACTTTCCTATCACTCAGATCCTCTCTAGATAGCAATAGTGTGGTCATAAAACTGTCATTAAAAAGATGAGTCTGACTAGAACCAGAAAATTTGGGCAACACTGGGTGAAATTAGTGCTTTTTATTATTCACAGTTAGCTCTAAAGGGACAATGGTTAGCATGCATTTTCGGGGGTCCTGAATAGACATGTTTCACTACCTGTGAGTCATCACAGTGCAAGCACTACGTATATTAACATCCAACAGCCCTGGATTTATCCTTCTGAAAAGCTTATCTATAATTCAGTTTTCTCCAATTGCTGTACAAAGTTTGGAAACACATCAAATGACACAGACGACAATTCTGGGGCCAGATGAATATTTTAAAGTAATTGATCACAGCACTGTGCTCTGCAGAGTCACAAGGCACATGATGTCTTTGCTTTTCTATTGAGCTGTTGTTGGCTTTCTGGGTTTCATTTTAGAAAGGAGGCAGAAAGGAGCTTGAAAACAGCCTTTTCTGCCCTCTCTTCAAAGAGCATTTCAGCTGAATTTATTGAACCTGGACCTCTATGCTAATATAGAAAGAGCAATGGCATATTTAATACCAGCAAATGGATAGCACAGGAGCCTAGTGATTAATGTTCACCATCCTATATTTATTCCCGATTTTGAGCCATTGCACCTACAGCATTAACTAAGAGTATTAAAAATTTAAATAGGTGGTAAAGGAGACTCTGTATTATAAGAGATATCCCTAATGAGGTAACCCTAAGTATTTCCACAGAATCACAGAATGGTTGAGGTTGGAAGGGGCCTCTAGAGATCATCTAGTCCAACCCCCTGCTCCAGAAGGGACACCCAGAGCACATGGCACAGGGTGGCATCCGGGCGGGTTTGGAAGATCTCCAAAGAAGGATATGTTCTTTGGCTACTTGGATATATTTTGGCTACTCTCTTGGTTATGACAGTGGGGAATGGAAGTGGGAAAGCCCAGAGCTATGAGAGCTTGCGCTGCAATCACACAAACTACCATGCAAAAGCTTTTAGCTCTTATGCCAGAAGTGAAGGTGACCTTGTAACACACGCACTTATGCTGGTATGGACTGACACCCAGTAGCCCATGTCTTATCAGGAATATATATACTGTATACATATATACATATATACATATATATTTATACATATATATATACTACTGTATATATATATATACTACTGACTGCCAGGATGATGTCCTTCTTTTTTTTTTTGTAGTTATCACACATCAAGCCAGATAAACTCCTTAACCGTTGCTCTAATTTATATCTGTGGAGAACACTTCAGCAAAAATAACCTCCTACCCCGCAAGTGGTTTAAGTCCTAAGTTATGAAAATTGTAATTACTTCCTAATTAATCTTCTGGCTGAGGGATCTTAAATCGTTCATATGTCATTTTTCCCCCACATTTCATAGCTGAAAACAAGATAAGGCAGGACACATTTACATGGCATTGTTTATGTGCTCAAGACAGTTGATCCTGAACCCATTTACAAAGTAGTGGAGAAATGTTAAGAATTTCACAGAAATGGTAATAAGAATGGTTTATAGAAATAAGAAAAGGAATTTACTGTGCTGCCACTTAAGTGAAGAAAACCTTTGTTTTGCATACGATAATCTCTGTCAGCAAGCAAGAGAATAGCTATGGGTATTTTTCTCCCCCCTTATTTCTATTTTTAAAAAAGCTGTGATTTATTTAACTCATTATATTTGATTCACTTTACTGAAACTATTCAAATAAGGTGGTTAGAGATCACCACAAGGAGGGAATTGCTTTGTCAGATGTGAATAACGTTCTGTTGAACATTCTTCCTGCTTCGTATCTACAAAACCTTCACTGACATTAGTCTGCAGTCCCTGTGCTCTCTACCATGTCCTGGCCTGAGTTAACATGCTTTTTTTTGGGTTTTTTTGCCTCTCTTTCTTGAGATACATGGTTCCCTTTGCATCGAGTTAAAGGCTCCTGTTGTCACACAGACTTCTCTTGCGTATGAGGCAAGCATCGCTATTTTACTGTGGCACCCACCTACAGAACTGATGGAGCTAAACAGAAATCTTGCCAGCTGATTCTAAGCTCCACAAATATATAATCCTAGCAATGCTGTTTAATGAAATGCCCCTTTCCACTCTTTCCAAGCTGCAAGAAATAAAGCTCTGATAAACCTCATTTGCACTGTAAAGCGTTAGGAATCACTTCATTATTGAATCTTGCATGAGTAAACACTGCACAGAAAAGCAGACAGCAATGGCAAATCCCTTCTCCCCACATGTTTATTTCCTGCTGAGCTGCTTTTCTGACACACTATTTTCTCAGTCCAAAGCTCGTGCCTCAGCCTGCAGCTGAGAAGGCTGTACTTAGCAGCAGCAGCAGCAATCTTACACAAACTGAAGGCAAACAGCACTTAGGGCAGGAGGCTCTGAACAGCTATGTGTCTTCCAGAAAGCTAAAGAGTAAAGTGCATCTTCAACAGCAGCAGGGAATAAATTTTTACTGCCTGTGGCTACCAGGTAACCATGCAAATTATACTAAAGCCATCTGTACTGTTAACACATGACTATGTACATTAAAATTCTGCCACTGCTTCTTTGTCTTTATCATACTTCCAAAGAGAGTAAAACACAACAGCTCCTCTTTGACCTTCGTAAGGTAGAAGGCTTGATTCGGCTTCTGTTGTATTCATGCTATTTTGAACACTACCAAGGCAGAAGCGCAGACAGACCAGCAGCAGATTAGGGTTCATCCTGCTTTACTTTCTGCCAGCTTCAGCTTTCCCCCACGAGGCAGACCGGGTACCAGCTCAACTTGCTTTACAACAGACCTGGAGGGGACAGAGCTGCAGGCAGCGATCCTCTCCTGCTCACAAGGTGCTCTCTGCATAACACATCATTTCCTTCCCCTCCAAAACACCATAAGTGTTCTCCGCTTTGCTAACAGACACAAATACACCAGAGTGCACTTGTAGTTTCTGCGGTGGAATATTTAGTAGAAAACTGAGAACAAAACTAAACATGCTGTCATTAACCAGCCAGGTGAGGGAGAAAAAAAGTAAAAATCAAATGCTGGTTTGAGATCTAAAGAAACTGCAATGAGTTAATTCCAGGATCAGAATCCATCAGTGTCTTGGGAAATCAGGCAACACTCAGGAAAAGGTGCCTGACATAGCTGCCTCAAATGCAATTGGAAGTGAGACAAGTGCAAGGCAGCATGACAGTAAAAGATGTGAGAACTGCACGGAATAATAATAGGCTAACACTGACCTCAAGAGCATCGTCTTACATGGTGGCTGCATGACTAAAGGAAATTTTGTTCTGTTTAAGACCTTCTTAATCTTATATTCTGCATGTCCAGCCTCCACTCCAACAGAATAATAAAAAAAAAATCCTCCCTCCTCCCCTTGCCAGCATGTGAAACAGTAAGGAAATGAAATTACGGCAATTCAACAGTTTTCCAAGATATTATCTAGGGCTAACTCACACATTTTCTTACGGATCTCATGACAGATGGAAGATTTATTGAAGCTCTGCTTTTTGGAATTATACTATGCATGAAGCTCATATTTTTAGAAAGAAAAAAAAAGAAAAATAAGAAAAAAAAGAAAAACAAGGAAAAAAATGGCGAGAATGTGGAAACCTAAATAGAAAAAAAAAAAGCCTCCAAACTAATTATTGTTATTTTCATTTCTACCCAAATTTTTCAAAATCTTAAATATTACAACAAAAACAAAATAAATAAATGTAATTTTAGCCTCAGACTGCTTCTTTAAGTTTTAACAGAACAGAGAATACTACAGAACAGTATAAAAGCATATTACAGTTGGCACAGCTGTGCTCCATATTCAAAGAAAAAAGCAATTAGAAGTACAAATGGCTTAATTCTTCTTTTGGAAATGAGAGAAGAAAGCAAAAGCACATCTGTGATACAGCACTGACTTCATTGTGAAATAGAAATAAATTCTTATAATAGTTTTGTTCATCTACATGGCAAGCCCAACAGAGAATTCTACAGTTTTGATGACAAGGAGCTTAATGAAGACCCTTAATGCAGACACCTCACCACAGGCTCCATGTGCAGCAGCCTTACATATAATTGGATCCTAAAGCACTGTGCAAGGGAAAGGACCCCAGGACTTGCTATCGCTCCAAGCTTGTCCCCTCATACAAGACTTCTGCCCCTACAGTGGTGGTGAGCCACTGTCAGGTTCAGGTTTTATTTCATGTTACACTGTTCTCCCCAAACCCCATCCGTACACCCAAACCTCTCACCCAAATTTGTCAGTGATATAAAACTGGGGCTAGCTAGCTGGGGTGATGATACCAGTTGGGGTTCAAAGTGTGGCAGTGGGAAAGGCTGTATGCTGTGCAGTAGTAATACAGGTTAAATAGCTGGTTTGTTGAACAGGCTGTGTTTTTTTCCTGCCGTATGCCTAGGGGACGGCTAGCAGATGGTCTCATTCTGCAAGGGCACGAAACTGCTTTCTGAAAGCCTAGTGATAAGCAAGCAGGAACAGAGACCATGTATGAAAATACAAGTTCTTAGGCAAGAATTTACAATAGGGAGTGATTGCTCAGTTTGATGTGCAATGAAGTCATAGCCAGAACCAGACCTCGGTTCTGGCTACCAGCCATGCAAGTAAACGGAACTGAGGGTTACTCCACCAGACTTGACAAGGGCTTCCTTCTTTTTCCCAGAGCTGCCAAAT
The DNA here is from genome assembly GCA_032275445.1 of Crypturellus soui. NCBI lineage: Eukaryota > Metazoa > Chordata > Aves > Tinamiformes > Tinamidae > Crypturellus > Crypturellus soui. The sequence continues at coordinate 4,164,188 of JAUBNY010000700.1, forward strand.
GCCTGGGACCTCCCCACAAGTCTCCTGCTGAGGAGTTCCGAGGACTCCAGGTGTCCAGCTGCCTGGTTACTCCCAATTCACCCTTCTGTCACTGCTGGCCAGCTTTGCCCCTTGTTATGCAACTCAAATTCTGCAGGATCAAAAATTGGAATGATGCAAGAAAGAAGAGAGATAAGAAAAGGTATTGAGTATAAAAAAGTTATGGATGCAGAACATGATGCAATTGGATGTAGAGAACATTGAAAAAGGGCCTACCGCAGAAGAGGAGGAGAGGGTTTTTTTAACCACTATTCAGCCCTACTCATAATCTTGCGATACAGCTTGGTTAGGAACAGATTCTGAAAAAAAAAACTCTTCTTAACAACAGGAAACAAGAACAAAAGGCACCTACTATTATCAAGGAAGCAGAACAACTAGCTGGAAGGCAGAGTTTTCTTAAGAAACCTCTGGCCGCCAGCAGTACCACAGTACGGCCCGTGACAGACTTTCACACATGGTTGCACAGTTTCCCCTGAAACACATATTGCACTATATCTAAATGACCTAATTAAATAGATAAAACATGTACATTACCAGTCTAATGGGGTAGCAAAATTAATGTTTTCTTCTTCCTAACTACCTGCAGATGCTTCAAAATTAAAAATCTCACCTATATTCAAATTCTTTGCTACTGAATACAAAGTAAAGCAATTTCCTTTCACATAAAACTGCTCTGAGTGGTTTTAATTTTTTGTTCCATCAGGTGCAGGTATATTTAGAGCCTTCACTGTCAGACAGCAGACAACCAGTCCAAGCAAACATAACTGCATACAGCTGTTTGCCACAATACACTATTTAGAAATATATATACTACAGAGGAATTCACATTGAGTTTAGAGTTGGAGAAAACATTTCTCAGCAAGGAAACTAAGCAGACTCAAACTCAGATGCCTTCTTAGAGAAAGTCACAGTAAAGAGATGGGTCTTGCAACATTTCCAGGAAGTTAATGTGTTTGGATTTTTTTTTACAAAATGTGGAAATACGATTCAGTTCCAAAATATGAGTAAGTAGATCATGATAAAGCAATCCATCCAGGAATGTAGAAATGGTAAACTATAACAAAAATATAATTTAAAATAAAATTTATAAAAATAAATAAAATAAAAAATATAAAATAAAAATCAAATAAAATTTAAAAATTTAATATAATTTAAAAAGAGCACTGCCAAAAAAAAAAAAGGGTACATAGTCACTTTTCATCATTTCTGCTATCTGGACAGCAGCAGAAAATAAAATAAAAACTTTGGGCTGTATATCTAAGTAATAGAAAATGGAAAAATTAGAAATAACCAGTTTTTTATTTGAACAATGTCATGAACAAAAAATATGACGAAGTAATCAAAATGATACAAGAAAAGTTTTTCAGTTAATTAAAAAATAAATGTCTATTTACTATTCACCTTAGCCAATTAAATTACTTTTCTAAATTTTTGTTTTAAATTTAAATTGTTTTAAATGAGATGTCAATTTATAAGAGCATTATTTTGAAATTGTCAAAACATTTCAATATTTCTAAAACATTAAGTTAGAAAATATCAAGATGAAGTGTTTTCCTACATATTCGCCTCAAATAGAATTACTCGACAAGTTTGACCCCATTTTACAAATAGTATCAGTGCTTCTTGCAAAATTGCTTTTCCAGCAAATTTCTGTTTATTAGCAAAATCCTTTCCTTCTGCACATTCCTCTTCATCTGAGATATCACCTTTTTTACTTCCTGCTGTTGCTTTGATTGGACTAGCAATCACCTTCCTGTATAGACTGAACATCGTCTACTTCATTCTTCACCAAGGATTTACATCTAAAGTTTGCTTTACCTGTTAAGTTGCAAGTTCTATATCAAACAACCTTGCCACCTAATTTATTTTTCTAACCTATGTTTAAAAAGCTTGTTTATATTACAAGCAAAATGAAGAATTGACCATCAGTCTCTTGGGTGGATCCGTGCAACATGGGCCTAGACCCTTGGATCAACGAATAGCTCCTCCACAACAACTGCTTAATCTCACAATAGATGGAGAATTAGCGACTTACTACCTCTTTAAATTTTCTGTTTTCTGGCTCTGGTCTTGCACAGCAAAACTAGCTGGGTCCCAGAAGAAGAATCCTCCTAAACAGTGTCCTGGCCATTACTGCAACCCTCTGTGAAGCATGGAACAGGAGGAGCACGGAGCAACCTTGGCCATTCTCACCCCTTCTGCCTGCTTTCCTCACAACCCAACACCAAACATCTCAAAGCATTCATACAGTAAACAGTGTAATACTCATACCAGAGAATATCAGAGACAGCCATTGCTCTTTCACAAGGAGAAATGCTTGTTCTGGTGCAGCCCAAGGGACACGTACTGCTCAAAGTAGCTTCCTATCAAAGCAGCCCTGATGGTCAGAAGTTCCTCTCACTAACAGAGACCTGTCTGGCTCTGTCTTCGCAACAGCCATTCAGACTACGAATGAAAAATGCAAGTGTGTTTTCTTCCTAATAACCTGGAGATGGCTTCGAATCTAACCGAGGGGCAGAGGTTGTTCCTAAGCCAGGAAAAAAGGGGAAAGTTGTTCCTTGCTGTCCAGTGCCTCCATCTCCTGTGAGGGAGCAACCTGCAAGGCAAGGCAGGTTAGCAATCGCCCACTCATTCCTCCCTAGAAAGGCAGGCACGAAGCAATTTGCTAATTATTTTTATCTGTTCCTCTTTCAAGAGCTAATCTAGCGCCTCTTCAAAGCCACCACCTTTCTTGATTCTGCTTTTCCCACTGTAAGGCTGTTGTAAAACTTCATTGCTGTGATGGCAAGAAGCTCTGCTCTCACTCACCTCCAGCCCAAATTTATCCAGTCATTTTGTATCTTTTGTCTTGCAAGAACATTGGCCTTTAGCCTAAAATGTTCTTTTCCCCGCTCAGTATTTATTCCCCCGTGATATTTATAGACAGTTATCACATAGACTATCAGGCGTCATTGTGCCAGGACAAACAATGCAAACTCTCTCGGTGACTTCAGGACTCTCCATGACTTCCCAGATTATCCTGGTAGTCCTTCTCCACATCAGTTCTAACTTTTCATCTGCTTTCTACAACAAAGATGATCAGAATTGTGCACGATATCCAAAAAGATACTCTGCCAGCACCTCGGGCAACACTAACAGAACTCTTTTTTTGTGCCTGTTGGCAATGCCTTAATACCTGTCAAGATGATATCTGTCTTTTTTTTTTTTTTCCAGATGGGTTACACCGAGGGTTGAGTTTTAGCCAAATATTTATGATATTCTAGCACTTATTTTGTCTGACTTCTCCAGCTGATGAGATCCCACATATCCTACTATTGACATGACCAGTTTCTTAAAGGAATGCCACTCTCAGTTCCTCTTCAGCCTGGTACTTCCAATCCTTCTCAATGCCATTGCTGATTCCAAATTCCATTTTGGTTGGTAATTTCTTTTTTAACACTTTACCAGATACACTTTACCATCTGAAACACAGATGAGACCAATTTTCCAGTAAAATTTCCATAAAATTACTTATAAAAACAAATCAAGACAGCTTGACATAATCCACCTTCGGCAAAACCTCATCAGTGTTCATCTTATTTTCCATTAATCTCTGTATCATTAATTATCACTTCCTTCCAATTATACTCTACAGTCTTGCCTTCTCCTGACAGCCTGTGGGAGTTCAGAACATTCCTCTGCCCTTTTCACATATGGGTGTTACATTTACTACCCTACACTCTAAACCAGCTTCACAATTTTCATAGGTCTGCTTTAAATGACATGCAATGCACATGCTAATACTTTAGAAATTCCAGGATGGAGATTACACAGATTGCTCTGTTCTCTCATTGACTTTGTTATAGCTTCTCATTCTAATTTCTTATAGCTTTTTCTTCTTCTTTTTTTTTCCCTAAAACATCCACTCTACTGAGTGACAGGCTGCAGTACACCTTTTTCATACATCTTTCCAGACTCCTGGCCTTGAGGGAGTAGGATTTTATCCAGTCACGTAGTATATCTTTCATATTACAGGTTGGATGTTAAAAAAATTACACATGATTCTTCTTACCTGCTGTACGAAAAACTAGCTTTCAAATCATGCACTGAATAAACTAAAGAGAACTTGATATGAAGAGAGCAAACAAATGCTAACACTAATCTAATCTAATTTAATTCAGCAATAGGCAACAAATCTGAAGCTCCTGCATGATGATGGAATCAGTAGAACATGGCTGAGAGCAAAAATGATCTCTCTCAAAAAGTTGAGTCATCTCTACCAATCTCTTCTACGTGGCTTGTCCCAAACGACTGACTCTACATCGCATCTACCATTACGCTGTCTGCCTGAGTTTCTTGGAAAAAAGTTGTGGAAAGGCATCGCAGAACATTACTTAGACGGTAGCCTTTCCCTGAAGAACTCTGTCCCTCTGTAGAGTTTAATACCATACACAGCAAATGAATTACTGCAGTTAATAACACTGCTATTTTGCTTGACCCGTGCTATTCACCCTATAGGTAATGGATGACACTAATTTCCTATGGACATAAACTGGAGATTTTGAATGAGAAAAGTGTCTGCAGAGTGTCATTTGATCAACAATGACATCCACGGGACAATAAAGACTGGATGTTTTAGTAATGGATGTTTACCATGATCAGAAATCAGAACTGCTCTTCTGTGAGAAACTCCAGCCTTTCAAAATGTGGCTTAGTTTAAAATTAATTAATTAAAATACAAAATTTGGCATTTCCCACTAAATAAAGTTCATTACCCACTTCTGAACACAAAAAATAAATGCTTTAAATACAAAAAGAAAAAGCATTGAAATCTGAAAAAATAATGGAATACAAATATAAAATTGCAATGTTTTGACATAAACAATACTGTTGAAGCAGACTTCTCTCTGGAGGAAAAATCTTAAAAGACAGATTCCTGAAAAAACGGTGGACTTTAAGAAGGCTGCAAAGAACTGCACTGTTGGGAACAAGAACAAATCATTCTGTAATTGCTTCATTGACCAAATTACACAGACACGCACTTGTTGCCATATCTAACAAAATTAACAACTGTAGACCAAAATCTTAAAGAAGGAAATAAAATATTAACTAATATATCACTGATGTGATCTCAAATCAGCTTTAAAAATAAAAATGGTCATGATTTTTCAAGTAATGATTTGGAGAGTTCTTACTGGTTCTGAAAGTCACAAGTGGGGTATTCAGCAATAAAATTATTCAGACACTAAGAATATTCAGGTAACAAGTCTCACATTTCCAGTAATGGTAACTTCTGAAACAATCTTATATTTCATTTAGTGACAACCCCACATTGATGAACTAGGGTTGCTATACCACAAATGAAACAACCCACATCACAGCCAAGCAGGGAAGCAGCAGACTAAAAAATGCATTTTATAGATTGTAAAAATGTAACAAGGATTGTAGAGGACATATCAAGAATGAACTAAAATCTTCTAGAGTAACGCCAGGAGAAATAACTTGGTGGAGTCGTGCCATAGCAAAGAGGCCTTTGCCTCCTCTTTCAGAGCAACGCTGAGTTGTGCTGGATCATTCGAGGCCAACAGCACAAAGAAAAGCAGCCATTTAGTGCGTGTGGAAGTCACTCAGGTGGCTCATGCATCTCTTGCGAGATGCAAGGCGAGTTGCACAACTGCAATATAGCCATGACAGCCTGCCGCCTTCTGCAGACCCTCAGCCACAAGTGGCTGGTTGGCCTCATCTGAGCGGCCATCTCTCATGAGGTGTTGAAGAGGGGTCAGGGGACCATGCACCCCTCAGTCGAGCTCCAGTCCCAATGGAGACCTGCTAGGCGATACAGTCCACTTCAGCCTCTGTCAGTGTGACCCAACACAGTAACACCCTGTACATCAGCAGACACATGATTTGTCAACAAAAGTTGACAGGCACAGGCCTGGAGAACCACAGAATTGTTAAGGTTGGAAGGAACCTCTAGAGGTCATCTAGTCCAACCCCGCTGCTCCTAGAGCATGTGGCACAGGACTGCTTTCAAGTGGGTTTTGAAGATCTCCAGAGAGGGAGATTCCACAACCTCTCTAGGCAGCCTTTTCCAGTGCTCTGTCACTCTCATTACTAAGAAATTTTTCCTTTAGTTCCTGGGGAACTTCTGGTGCTTCAGTTTGTGGCCATTTCCTCTAATTTTGTCAGTGGCCACCAGTGAAAAGAGGCCAGCCCCATCCTGCTCACTGCCTCCCTTGAGGTACTTGTACACACTGATCAGGTGCCCTCTCAGCCTTCTCTTCTCCAGGCTGAACAGGC
>JAUBNY010000700.1:4187167-4197449 GCA_032275445.1 Crypturellus soui
CATTTGCATAAGCTTTTCTGATTCATATTCAACTGCTCATAAAACCTTTTGTGTCACCAGTTTATCATGTCAGGGAAGTCTGTCTGTTTTTTTGTTTGTTTTTTTTTGCTCTAGTCTTGGGAAAGCTGTCATACAATGGCTAAGCACTTCTCAAAAATGAGGCATGTTTTTGTTGCCAGGTGTAGTGTCACAGTCATTCATCATCTGTCAGGATATAGCATTCCCAAAAGACCTTCCTGGCACAGGCACATCTATCCAGAGAGCAGAACATTAACAGGCCATTGATCCCCATTATAAAATTTTCCACTTTACATTTTTTTGTTGTTGTTGTTTAGAAAAAAGCTCTTATGCCTTGGCATTAAATTTCAGGTTTCCCACAAAGTTGTCAAGAACATAGTCATAGATAGATGCCTTTAAGATGAAAATTGGTTGTAATTTATCAAAGTCAGAATGCGTGCCTTGCATGGACAGTGGTTTTTGTAATATAATAACTAATGACCTGTCAACACAGTATTTCATCTACACAACCACTACAATGGACTGCAGAGAGTCTTCCCTAAAGAAGAAACAAAAGAAAAACCTTTATTTTTTATTCAAGGAAAAAAAAAGCAAAAAAAAAAAAAAAGCTAATCCAACAAGATCTTATCAGGCTCTAGCACCAGATTATTTTCTTTCAATATACAAAAGCTTCTCCTTAAATGTGTTTCTCTTTAAATATTTTAGGATTATGCCTAAATTCTCACTATATCCCACAGTACAATGGAAGAAGGAAACACACTTGCTAGATTTCTTCAAAAGGAATTAGAAAAACAGTGTTACCAATACAGATTCAACACAGTCAAAACACATTACCTTCTCAAAATTTACCTTTCTGTGATTGTTTCTCTGAGACCACTAGCAACTCCTTTCACCACTGTACTAGCCTTTGGCGTCAGCACGACTTGCGATATAAAAAAGGAGCCCTTCTTTCTTCTTTCGGTGATTGATGCCTGGAGAAACTGAATCAGTTTTTCTGGATCTGTCGTGTTTGCCCAGGGTGCTGGCATCATCTGACCCGGCCAAAGAAATGGTACCTCAAGAGCCACTGGGCTGTGATAAAACACCAGCACTTGGTGTTCCTTTTCCCACAGGTACTGGAGGCTTACTTCATGGGCAAATATAGTAGGACACATTTTGTTTCCATAGATGTCTTTGAGCATCTGGACAAGCTTTTCGTGATGGCATTTCTGCATGCCATAGAAATGATTGAAGTCCAAGAAGACCACTTCTTTGGGGTGGTCAGTGAGAAAAGCATTGATCTCTTCCAGACCCTCATTGACTTTGGCACCGAATAAACCGTGAGCAAAGTAGAGCTCATTGTTCGGGTCTCTGGGCTTGGTGGAAATTCTAAGATCAAAATACCGTATACCTGCCCCCAGCTGGCTAGTGAAGTTCATTGTCTGTGTAGCCAACCACTTCCTCATCAGCTTTTTTGCCACCGTCCCAAATACAGACACAAAGTTCTGGACAGTTTCTGGCTGTTCAGGCCCAACCGGAGAGGCTTCATCGATGTAGAAGCTAAATGAGTCATGAGATCCTAAAAACACAACAAAAGAAAACAATCAATACTGCATTTGCACATTACAAGTTATTAATAATTCTTTGTTAATAAATGATCCTGATCTGCATAAACACTCACCCACAGACTCCTCCCTTGACCTTTTACTCAACAAAAGTATGTTTATCTGACAACATTTATTTCATTGGCACTTCACAAGAACTTGAATGAAAGGGAGCATCAATTTTAAAGCTTGAGTCTCACTCTCTTTACCTCTTACTTATGCCTTTAACTTCCCTGAAGTCAGTGGTTCTGAACCTCAAAATAAGCCAAACATAACATCAAAGTCACAAAATAGGAAAAGCCCCTAGAATCAACAACAACAACAAAATCCCAACAAAACCAAAAAAATAGGAGAGACTCTCTCATGCACTGTATGGGGTTTGCAGAACAACAATCCAATCCCAACAAGTCCTTTATGGTCAGCTAGAATACTAAAATATTGATTGAAAATGCACAAAACACCTAACCTTCCCAAACCCCTCTCTAGTTCAAGTCTCACCTGGCCTGCAATCAAGTTACTTAAAACTGTGTTCCTTTTAAAATACACATCTGAAATCTTTGCATTGCATACAAGAAACTAGTTAAATATGACAAATGCAGCCAAGAATAGCATTGATTTCCACTGCTTAAAACAAATAAGTGCTATTGTATACTCATGAAAAGAATGGAATACACTACTTCATATGCTTATGTACGCAAGCTGCAATTTTTCACAACCTAACAGTTACACAAAAATATACGAAGCAATTTGCTATGCAAAACTTCTATTTGTTTCAAGAAAAGAGAAAAAGAGAAAAATGAAAATTCATACGTTTGAGCAGCATTAGACTCCTTGCTGATAAAACTAAGACATATGAAAATATCCTTCCATCTTCAAATGTATTAAAAGTCTTCTGGAAGGGACTTGGTTTTGCTTTACTGAGAGACAACCTGAATTTAGATGTTTCTCACCCCTGTATACCATTAGCTTTCCAAATAACTGGCAGTAAATCTGGCAGTTTACACAGCAAGACTGACGGCAAGGCTGCGTTCCTCCCGTGCCAGCTGGGGTGGAACACTTCTGGCTGAATTCCCTGCATGAATGAAGTCCTGTCCTTGGGGCCTAACACATACACACACATACACACTGCAGTGCTCTTCGGGCCATCAGGACTTGCATTTCTGAAACAAACTGCAGCACTGGGCCCTCAGAGATCCAACTTCTATTAGCAAAATGAGTTTACAGCACATGTCCTGCCTTCTAGCACTGCTTTTAGAGCGCTCCTGAAAGCTGCTTTCCCAAACCTGAATTTTGTGGCAAATAAGCATCACAATAATAAAACCCTGCTAGTCAGTCCTTGCTGACTGTGATGCTATTTTAACCGCGATGGAACCAACCCTGCAAACTGAAGTGACAGTTACGAGACTTTTTTCTTTAACAATAAATGCAGTCACGACACACCATCTTAAACTTTGATTTGAATTTGTCTTTGTTTAATTAGACAAACGTCTTACATTTTTGTACACCCCTGCTTTTCACAGTTCTATCTTTGAAATGCATTGTATTCTAAATTTTCAATTTGGATGATGCTTTCAACATTGCGTGTTGAAGCGATACCACGCTCTTTGCAGAGTTGGAATAGATCATGGAGTATTTGGTTACACAGTGATATCCCACAAGACCAGATTTGCATACAGAATTTTAATGTTAAAACAAATGATTAGAGCAGTAGCTTGTGTCTCAACAACACTGCAAGGAAAAATCAATGAGATGCATTAAAAGTGCTGCTCAATGTAACCTGCAATAATCTATAAATCAAAGTAAAGCCAATCTTGTTTAAAACAGGGCATAGTTACTGATATAACCAAAGGATGGATCTTGCAAACCCTCAGTAAGTGAATTCTTATCCACTGAAGCCTCTCCAATTTCACTAGACTTTTATGTGGAAGAATAAGGACATATGTATTAACTGACACTGTATTAACTATTAACTGTTAATTGACTGCAGCAGTGGTCCCAGGATGATAGCAAGATTAATTAGACCTTTTATCCTTCCTTGCCCGGTCTACAGCATCTAGCTACCTAAATTTGCAGAAAAATAAGTTAAGCTTGATTACTACAACCAATACACATAGTACCCACTGTGATTTTAAACTAATAAAGTCAAGAGAAGCAGCACAATCCTCACAGCAGAACACTACAGTGAACACCTTGTCAGTGGACAGATTTTAATATTGGTTAAGCCAAAGACAAAGAGAAGAGAGTGGGGAGGGGAGGGGAGGGGGAAGCACAGCATGGTGAAAAGCTATTGAACATTACAAGCAGAATAGCTTAGAAAAATAATTTTTCATTATTAAGTAGGGTCTTGACAGGCAAAACAACAGGGCACAGGCAATCTGGAGAGCATTGGAGAGAATGTTTTCCCAACGGTGCTCCTTCAAGCAGACAAGGGGTGCGGGAGGATCCACTATGAATAAGGAAGAACCAGCTAGGGATGCAAAGGTCAGCCATAGTGACCATATGGTGACAGAGCTGAAGACCTTAAGGAAGGTGAGGAAGGCAAGTAACAGAATAAAGAGCTTGCATTTCAGTAAGGCAGTATGAGCTTGTTCAGGAAACGAGTAAGGAGTATCCTGTAGAAGAACTACCTAAAATGCAAAGGCATGCAGAAAAAAAGTTTGTTCTTGAAATAATGTCTCCTTAAAGCATAAGTCTCCCCCAGTGCACAAGAAAACTCAGAGTTAAGGCAGGAAACAAGTTTGGTTGAACAAGTTTGGCTGAAGGAACAGGCCAAGGACATTGTGTCTTTCTTTGATACGTCATCATGACTGGAGGAGGTTGTCCATGTTTGGAAAAGAGCAAAAGTTATACCTATCTGCAAAATAGAAAAGCAGGAGGATCCAGGGAACAGTCTATCAGATTTATTTCAATACCAGGGAAGATGACAGCACAAGTCCACAGAGAAGCCATCTCCAATTTACAAAGCACAAAAGGGTCACTGGGACCAGACAGCATAGATTTAGCACAGGCAAATTACGACTGACCGACCTGTCTGCCCTCCAGGACAAAATGATTGATTTGGAGGGGAGTATTGGATTTTTTTTTTCTCCCTTAATTCAGTAAAACTTTTGACACAGGCTCTCATAACATCCTTGTAGCCTAACTGGGGATAAAGGGACAAGTGCATTATAAACTGTGTGAAGAAAAATGCCAGGGGACCATCATAAAGTCTAGGAGTGGTCAGAACAAAGTGTTACTGGCACCAGATTACAATTAACTCCTTGGGCCTCAGCACTGGAGTCTTATCAGCAACATCTAAAAGTGTCACTTTATCAGATGGGAATGGGGAGCTCCCCTCACAAGTTTGCAGATGACACCAACTTGTGAAACAGATTGATGCACTGAAGCGAAGAACTAATATTCAAAGAAACGTCAACAAAGCAGAGGAAAACTGGCTCACCCAAACCCTAAGAGGTTCAGAGACAAACAGGAAACCTTGGACTGAGCGACTCCATTCAACAGCACAGGATGGGGGCCAGCTGGCAGGAAAGCAGCTCGGGCAGCTCTGCAGAGAGAGACCTGCAAGTCCTAGTGCATTGGTTACACACAAGTCAATAGTGCGCCCTTGCGCAGTGAAGGCAAAAGCATACTGCTCCATGTTATCAAGAGTGCAGCAGGCAGGTAAGCCTAAATAATTAATCTACTGTACTCAGCATGTATGAGGCTGCACCTGCAGTATTGTGTCTAGTTTTTGGCTCTTCAAATCCAGGGAAACACTGACAAACTGTAGCATGTCCAGCTAGAGCACATGATCTATAAAGAAAGGCTGAGAATGGAGTCTATTTGTCCTGGAGAAGTCCAAAGGGGCCCACTTGCTTCAGGGGAAAGGCTGCGGGGAGGGGTGTTACTGAGGAGAGTTAGGCTCCCTCCCCTCTACGGTGCACACACCCAGGGCAGGGGACAGCAGTCACAGGCAGCAGCATGGGAAATTCCACTTACACATAAGGAGAGGAAAAAAAAGCAGTTAAGCAAGGGAACAGGGGCCCAGAAAGCCAGGGGTTCAAAACTCAGCTGGACGGCACTATTAACTTTGGATTAGCTTCTGCTTTGAGTAGAGGATTGGATCAGATAACTTCCAGAGCTCCTTTCCAGCCCCCTGCCTGCTTATTCCTTGCCCTGCCCCAAGGAATAGAAGCTTCGTTTCTTACCTCTCAACTCTAGCCACGATTAGCAAGAGACACCAAAAATGTCTGCACCATGCACGATCCTAAAGAATTAAAGTGGTCAGTTTCCACCACTGGGACATTAAAATTTCTATTAACTTTGATGCAGTCAAACACTAGCTAGACATTCATGAGCAAAATGTGCAGCATCACCTCAACTGCAAGAAAAAGGGCTGCCAGTTTTTACTGAGGAAGCAGTCTCCTGTTTTCCTTACTGAAATCCCTTAATAAGACTATCAGGAACAAAAAGCCCGCTAGAGCTCAACTGTTGACATATTTATGGCTTCCCTAGAGGGCTTAGCCCCCTATTTAAAAAATAATTGGACTCAATCCTGCAAATAGGCCCTCAGGGAGAATACGTTTCTGTTTAGAATTGTTTCTTCAGCTCCACAGAGATTTACAAAGAGGAACAGTGAAGCTACTATTTTTGGTTTCTAAGTTTTAACATGGCATCCATAGAGGGACAGGTGTACCTGCCTCATACTCCTCTCCCCTGTCTCACTGGCAGCTTGACTTCTTAACAGGAGCATGGTAAATACCACCAAAAATAGAAATACTGAAAGAACAGAGCTGCCCAACACGCTCCTAACGGCAGCAATCACTCTCTGGAAATTCACAAGTCACAACAAAAAAACATAAGCAGAGAGAAGTAAAGTTGCACATATGGGGGCACGTTTTGTTCTCTTTCCCCCTTTGTCGTGACTTCTCCGGTATTTGTGCTATTCCAACAGTTTGGGTTATTCCAGAAGTTACATATTAGTTACTTGAAGTGGACTCTTACTGTAGCTTTGGGTGTCATTAAAAGCTTCACTTGCTGTATTTCTCTGATTTTTAGGAGAGAACATCCTTTGGTGTTTACTGCTGAAGAGTCGCACCCTGCACAACCTAACCTTTTTTGAAACAATCCTTGCCAATGCAGACTCTACAGTGACAGGGACTAAATCAGAGCATATTTCTTGGACACCGTGGAGGATAGCCAGGACAATTTCTTTGACCTCTGGCATACTGGAGGCCAAAGCAGATACTCTCCCATCCCAATCCTCCCTTCCCACCAAACAAACGCAAACCCCCACCCATACACTGTGAATCATAACCTAACTGATTTGTGCTTTCGACGAAGCCAAAGACTGAGTTCCAACACTTGCTGCACCTTAATATTGTGTTTCACTTCCTTTTTGAGAGGACTGTGGACTGTGGACTCCTAGCCAAAGCTTCATCTAGGAACTCAAATGATGCTGACAACAGCAAAGTGATTCAGACTTCACAATCCCATGAGCTGAAGCACTGGAACTGGGTGATCCAAGCTTTGTTTGGTAGAAAGATTGCTCATGAGAGCAAAACAAAACACTCAGAGAGGCTGAATACAGTAGACTAGTCATTCTAACCAGTAAAGTTTTCATGCACAAGAAATTGTTTTAGCAACAATTTACTACTGTTTCTCTGGCATCTCCCTATCATCTATGAAATATACATGAGGATTATGTTTTGCAGTTTTTTGATCATTACAATTGCTTCCAAGGGCAACCTTTGAATGTTGGTATTGCGAGGAGTCTCCAGAACCACGAAAAACAGTGTGCTCTTGATCTGGCCAAAAGTGTTATCATTTTAAATTATTTTTTAAGAGATAGCTTGAGAACTATGACCAGTGTCTGCATGAGGACATTTTTCCTAACATCTGCCCCAAGCAAAGCTGTTAGTGAGGCTCTCTCTTGTAAAGCTGAACCAGACAGAAGATGAGGAAAGATCTACTTTGTTTTTAGGCCAAGGATAACTGGCAATTATCACAGCACTACATGCAAGCTGTGGCTAAAAATCTGATTAGGTTAATCATTATTCAATTTATCTTAGTACACTTGGTGTGCATGAAGTGTACCCACATTCAGCCTCTTACAGCTCCCTCCTGCAGAAGCCAAGACCAGTTTCTCTTTTCTTAGAATGCTGCATCAGTTCATATCACATTTCAAATTCTCAGTGCTGTATTGAAAAGTAAAGAAATAAGAAAAAGCAAACTGTAATTATATTTCTAGCTCTCTAAACACTGTGAGCATGTGTCATAACTATGAATGTCAAGGCCAATTCTGCAAAAGAAACTATTCTTTAACAAAAAATTAATGCATGCTGCCCTCCTGAGAGCAAGCTTTCTTTCTCACTTTCCAACTTGCCCACAGTCCTGTAATTATTTGTGTAGGAAGAGGCACTGCAATGTTTTCTAAGATGCTACTTAGCACAGTGAGGCTCCCACCTCTTCCCAGTCAAGCCACCTCCGGATAGGCTTCGTGCAGAGATTGCACAGAGACGACGGCACGGGGAACATTCCTTGAATAGCAATTCCTTGAATTCCTCACTATTAAGTGAATTATTAGGTTCGCCAAACCTTAGTTCTAAATGGCCAGTCCTTCTCAGAAACGGTAACATTAACATCAGTGGAAGCCTGAGTAGGCGCCGCAGACGCTGCCGCAGTGCAGAGCAGGGCAGAGCAGGCCCACCCGCACGCTCAGTGAGGGCAGCGCAGAACTGGCACCACCGCACACGGCGGCCGCACAGCCCCATCTCAGCAGCCCGCGGCCCACAGCAGCTCAGCAGGGCACAGGGTGGGCTACCAGGGCCCTGCAGGCATCCAAACACAGAGAGCACTGGGGACATTTCTGCCTTACGGATGCAGAAATGGAAACGGTCACATTGAAGTTAAAGAATCGGCAGGTGCTCCTTGGCCCCCTGGCTTTTTCCAGTGTGATCTGAAGTTCTAGGCTGTACACAGGAGAGATGCTGGATAAGGAAGGAGATGGCACTGCTTGTGCGTGTGCTAACTGCAAAAAGACAAAAACCAAAGAAAAACAAATAAACCACACACACACAAACACAAGTAAAAACAAAACACTGGACGTTTGTGTCCTGTGTTGAAAATTCTAAAAAATATGTAGGAATGACTTAAAACTTTTAAAACTTGTCCTACAAAAAAAAAAAAAAAAACAATTTAAGAAGCTATTTTTATTTATTGATGTGCATGGACAGCCATATCAGAGGATGGTGCACGTACTTCCTTGAAACAAAATACTTAGGAGCAGAGCCTGAGAAACTGTCTGCTCCACAAATTACCATTTTTTCAAGCTTCTGCTTCTTAGAGAAAAGAGCAAACAAATCTACTGTTATTTCTCCCTTTTGCTGTGAAAGTTCCCTGCATCAGAAATTTCTATCACATCTGACATGCTAGTTAAATACTAGTCTTAGAAGTACCATATTACCTATTTTTCACTTAGATCAGGGAGCAGCACATAAGAATATGAACATTTGACAGAGGAAAAAATAGCAAGAGGTATGTCTGATTCTAGGCATAGCATTAAAGTGCCAGGAATAGTTTGGGGCATATTTTATTCCAGCACCAGCTCAGTCAGGCTGAGTATGTCATCAGCATCCCAGTCATACCTCCTGGGGCGATCAGCAGCACTTGAATTGTGAACTCGCAGCTTGGGGACTAGCAAGGAGCTGCGATGACCGCAGGCAGCTCTGCTGAGCACGCCGAACGGCGTCTCCCGCAGCGAGCGCCTCCCGACCATAATTCTTGCTCATAACCCAAGTGTGACCAGTGACAGGACAGCCTCAAAGGGCAGGACGTGACTGGGGAGGCTTAAAAAGGGAACAGCCCGTCTATATATCCTATCCCTCCCTCTCTCCATGCACACAGGAACATAAAGCAGTATTTGGTATGTATAGCCAGAAGCAAGTCAATGTTCACACTCAAAAAAACAAAGCAAAACAAAACAAAAAAGAGAACCTCTGCTCCCTGTGCTTTTATTTGATTTCTTTCACAAATAACAGCTTTTAATACCCTTGCTAGCAAGAGAGAATTTTTTTCCATTAAATAATTGATTCTGATTGCCTGGCTCTTGACAGTTATTGCATCCTTTTGACAGCAAAAAAAATACTAAAAAGTGTTTTGGATCCTTGATTTTGCACTTTGCCTATCTGTGGTCTCTTACATCTGTGATTTTTCTCTGCAACATATAGTACAATCCTTTCCTAACCCATGGCTGATAGGTGATAAGGACCCATCACTACAGTCCTTATTTCACTCTCACTCTTTTTTTCTTTTTTTTTTCTTTTTCCTTTAAATAATGCAGTATTTCATAATAAACCTGAGTAATGCTACTGTACAATTCCAAAGATCCTTTGTATTATGTTCTTTCTTTTTTTTTTTTTCGTATCTTTACTTATAATTTTGAGGCTAAGACAAAGGAAATCAAGAGGTGTGACTGAATAAAGTGATGCTACATAACAAAAACAATGAGAGACTGATGACTTAAGATGTTTTCCAGTGACTTTTAAGACTCCTGTGAGGAAGCCACAGCAATCTGAAATGGACCACCATAAGACTTTTAAAGGGAAGGCTTTTCTTTTGACTGTACAAACACTGAACTCTGCTGCAAGGACACCTGTGAAGCAGAGAATAATGTCCTCTCGCACATTAACAAGTGCACTGAC
>JAUBNY010000700.1:4200540-4235112 GCA_032275445.1 Crypturellus soui
AGGAAATCCAGACTAGATTCATTTTCATTTTCTCAGTCACTGAGCCTGAAAAACTGGCACAAATCTGAGCAGTTAATCTGATTCTCATGGGAAAAAAAAATGGTAAAGCAGGTGAAAGCACTATGTCATCTCTTCTAAAGAATTTTTTTCCTTCAAATATCTACAAAACAGTCTTAAGCACTTGGAACCCAAGCTTCTTGAAGACATCATCATTGCAGCACATACAAATAGGGCACTGCTCCGGCACAGGGGGTCTCAGTTGGCTCTGCTGTAACTTAACAAGGTGCAAGGGAGCAGTACTTGCACCAAAAGGACTTACTTTACAGTGCTAAGCGGAGCAGTACGGTGGTACTGCTGTACAAGCACCATTCTACAAAATCACTCCATGTGAACACCCTGAAGTGAACTACACCCTGAAACAATCTTTCTAGAATGCTTCATTTTGTCTCCATCACAGAATCAGTATTTGACTTTTATGTACACCCGTACAAGGAAAATGTGAGATTTCACATCTCTGAATGTGAGATTTCAAGGCAGCTGTGGCATTCTTTGGAGCTGTACTTATATAGTACAGATCACTAGAAGATGTTATGCTCTGATCTATTTGGCATTCATAGTCTGTAACAGATTCCAACATATGTCCTCTTGACACCTGATCCTACTCTCATACACATACAGTAGACAGAAATTTGACTGGGTGCACACTATATGAAAAAGCATCCATAGCACTCACAAAACACTAGATCAGCACCATAAAATAGGCTTTTGCAATCAGGTAACACCAAGTCTAGAAGACAGTGGGCAAAGAAACTTTGGAAAGGGGAACAGTGGAAAGATGCAGGCAGTCAGAAAAGGAGAACCTCAAAGAGCAAGTTTAAAAAAAATATTTGGTGACTACTAAATGGACTCAAGAAAAAATGACCTGCACTTTTATTCTTTGACTGCAAGGTGTGACACATGAGACAGATGGCTCTGCAATCAAACAAGGAGGTTTAAAAGCACCTCCTGTTCAAGTTTTGGTGTGACTGTGTCCGCACCCAAGTCTTTCAGGACTGAAAATGTGACTAAGGCACGTGCTGTCACACTGTCACACTGGCCTGTGACAAGCCCATGGCCACCTCCACACAGGGTCTTGCACCTCAGAGAAGGCTTAAGAAAACTCCAGAAGACAGGTTTGGAATAATCTGTCATTGCATCTTCCCCAATAGTTCACAATCTGATTTTTAAACATGACCAAACTCTAAAACTTTACTATTCCCTCCAAAAATTTCATGCTTTTAATTACTACTCTGAATAATCTTTCTATCCACTCAACTGCTGTATTTTTTATCCTCAAAGAAAAGGAGCTATCACAAAAGAATAGAGAACCAACAAAATACTAGAAGCCTCAACCAATATGCAAGAAACAGATGCACAGTGCTCAATGCTATTTTTGCTGGTAGGTTAATAATAATAATAACAAACTACATTGTGTTACATTTAAGCATTACCAGAGCTACAGCTAGAAGAGTCTTAGCTGGAATTGTAAAATGAATCGATCAGCTACATCCACGAACATATGGAGACTAATAAACACAATTCATTTTGCAAACAGTAAGGCAACAGGTAAAGTAACACACAGAATATAAAGGGATCAAACCATCAATGCCCGTCCTTTACTCATCTCTTTTACCATCATCATTCAGGCAAGTTGAAGCCCTGCACAATCAATCACCCTAGAGTCCTACCAAACGCTCTATGCCCAGCAATCCACTTCTAGCCAATTCTTCTTATATTACTCTTGCAAATAGTAATCCTACTTGACTCAATATGACCCCCGAATGAGACACTATACAGTAGCAAGGAGTATAAGATATGAATGAAACAAGTTGTAAATTAACAGTACCCCCCTTCCTTATTTTCCAGTCCACAATCGACACCAGATTCCTAGTTGGCATTTATCAGTACAGCTCTAAAGACCCATTATGCCAATTTATACCGCTGCAGATCTGGCTGTTAGTGTTTACCATTTAGCACTAGGAAGTCAATGAAAAGTCACAGACAGTGTTATTGATTAACTGAAAGAACACTCAGCTGCTACGCACTTTGTCCAGGCTCTAGAAATGTCTGTGTCTTTAAACACAAGAATTAAACTATTTCACATTAACATCTCATAAATATAACACATCATAGTAATTTCCCAGCATGTAATTGGATACTATCCTTATCCTACCTCCTGCTCATTTCAGTTGTTTTCATCACTTTGGCAAGAGTCAGCTTTGAAATAATAAAAATTTTAAATTAGTAAATGCACTTTAATGACCTTTTAAAGTATTTGAATACAGAATGATTTCAGCACTGAATGCACCACCCAAAATCATATTTTCTCAAAACACAGCAATTACTGCAGTCCACTCCAGAATGACTGTATTCTGGTTTTAACATGACACTTCCTTTGCTTAGAAGCCACAACATTGTTGCCTGCAATAATTTTGCGGATGGTGATATTGGTAGTAGTGACCCTTAATACACTGTGCTGATAGCAGCAGCAGTTCTTTCTTTCCTTTCTGATTTCCCTAATTACACAGGTCACCCTTTTCTTCTGTACCAGCATTTTGGGTGGAAATTGCCTTGTATTGCTTATGCATGAATATCACAGTCCAAATTGCCTTGGCATTCCCTTCCCGGTTGCTTTCTGCCTGTAGCTCCATGCCATCCTGAATATTCATTTCAAGACATTTGCAGGAACTTGCTCAACACCTGGCTGGATCATTTTCAACACAGTTTTGAGAGGACACGAGCTGCCTGTAGATCCTTTGCTCTAAACCATAAAGTTACTATTTAATAAATTGGCACTAGCAGATACTGTCTCGTTTCCACAGTCCCACTCCACAACTAAACATAATAGCAGCTGTTCCACACTGCTATTACTGCCTTTTTTCAAGCAGGTTGTCAAAGCAGAGTCTGTATCAGATAGAGGAGTTTTTTTACTCCCTTTGCCTTTCTTCTTCCAGTTATAGACATATAAATTAATGATTAATTTTGAGTAACAGAGATCTTCAGAAAAAGTGCTTCTTTGCTACTCCTTTCAGTAGCATCTGTACTGGGAGAAAAATAAAGGCAAGTGATTAAAAATTATTCAAAAGCCCCCTCCTCTTATGTACAGTTTTTTTTTTAGAGAAAACTTTTCACAACCAGATCACTCTATGGGATGCAAACTTCACATCCCGCTGAGGCCTCCTCAGCGCTGTGCGGGTCTGCAGCCGCAGCTCCCAGGACCGCGCTCCCCTCGGTCCCTCAGCCGCCCCACCAGCCCTGTCCGCAGCCACGCTGACATCTGCCCTTTCGACAGGACCCCTCAGCCAGGGCCACCTCCATTCCTGACACCTGCCACAAGGTATTTTGCACTGCAACGAGCCTGGAAAGCTGAAATCCAAGACCAAGGCAACACAGGAGTGACACTAAAATTCTCCCCAGTGGCGACCCATTGATCATGGGTGTTCACCTGAGAAATAAGGAGAAAAAGGCGAGCTGAAGCACTACAGCAAACCTGGAAAAACCTAGAGGGCCAGCCAGCCAGGTCAGCGAGCTGAGCACAGCCACAGCAGCAACTGCACACTCTGCACTTCTTCCTTTGAGGCAGAGCTCATGGTGCTCCAGATGGTGCTGAGGCCAGACCGCGATCCTCCTCTCCCACCCTGGTACCTCGGCACGTGGGTTGTAACCAGACGGGCTAATACCACGTAAAGCAGATTAAGCCTTTCTGCAGAAGTTAGACTAGTAGGCTGTGCTGTGCTCGTGACCATCCAACATGCAGCCTTGCATAAAGCAAAAATGCTTAGCACTTTAAGACAGAAGTATCAAAATAATCACATGGCACATTACTTCTCACCTATGAAAAATGCCTTGTTTGTAGTCTTTTGTTGCTAACAGTGCTTATATATAAACAAAGAATAAATATGCTCTATCAGAGAGTATGTTTTGAAATCCAAACATATTCATAAAAAATTAAATCTTGCAGGAAGTCCCTAATTCTGCTTCTCAACTGGCAATCAGCCATTTTGTACATTATGTTACTGACAAACTTTAATTAGCTCTAATTCACACATTATAATCACTGTCTAGAAAATTTGTGATGCACGTGTTATGAAGCAGACTTGCATCTTTATCAATGTGCAGTTGTTTAATATCACAGAAGTCACTAATGCAACAAAAAATGGCACTTTTCATCACAAACTCAGACTATGTATGACATTTCTGTCTTCCAATTAAGTATTCGTTTTCCCTCTGATTTTTGAGAGATATTTCCAATATGACAGCTAAATATAATTAAAACATCTTGACTGAACATAAGCTTAAAGAAGAAAAAATAACAAATAAAAAGGAAGACACCATTCCTTTAATATGGTGACTACAATTTTTAAAATAGGTTTCAACAGCAGGCAGAAATTAACCTAATTCAACTCTTTTGAAAAAGCTTCTCTGCATAGATTTATGTCACTATGGTCCCAAACACATTTGAAGAACTGACTTTTCAGAACCTAGCTATAGCTGAGAATCAGTGTCATTTAGGCTCTTACAAGCTAGATACACAAACAGTTTTACAGCAACAAATCTAGCTCCTATACAGCTCTTCATCATCCACAGCTGATTCTGGCAGTGTATTTACGAGCACTGTTCGGAGCAGCTTTAATGCAGCCCAGTTATTGAGTGTGGCATGTCATGAATTTGCAGGACCTATTCAATGAAGCATAATTTCCCCAAAGCAGTAAGCACAGAAAGCAAATCTGGAGGTGCAGGTGAATGAGAGCCAAATGAATAATCAGTACAAAACCTGGGGAAGAAAAGCTGTTTGTCTGAACAGATTGGCAATACAATGGTGCTTTTATTTGCTGCAGTGCGCTCTGGCGCAGGTACTTCTCACTCTGGGTGTTTAGCTGTCCAAAATAACTCCAGAATCCCACCTGATCTCCAAGCTAGAAATCATATTATAGCTTTTTTTTTATTTGACTAACACATTTTTCCCCGTGCAGGGACACAAAACCACATTAAACATGAGCCATTTCCTACCGCCACAAATGAGCCTCTCGAACTAGCAGGAGAGTTCAACTGTTTGCATACAGAAAGGCAAATTTCATGATATTGATTGATTTTCACCAGCCAAGCAGAAACCCAGAGGCACAGGGGGGCACTGCTCACTGGACAGAGATGAAGTGTTGCAGGACGGCAAGGTGAGGGGGAAGCGAGTACCACCCACATCCCTGACTCCAGAGATAAACAGTCCACCGAGAGGAAGAGGAGACACCTAATGCAACAGATACATACGAAAATCCATCCCTCTCTTCTACACCTTCCAGTGTAGAGGAGTGCAACAAAAGGAGTCCGCAGCACGACTCCCACAAATCTCTCATCTTGTGCCACAAAGAGCACAGAACTGACCCTGCAATGCAGCAAGCAGAGCCACAGTCACCACCCTTATGCCACCAGTTAACAGTTTGGCCAGTAACCTTTTGTTTGCAAGCCCTTTGTTTGTATCAATTCATCTCCTTAGCAGTCAAATCCTATGTTTGTCTGTGCATCTGATGCTCTGGACGTCCAAACCACCTGCTCACATTCACAAAGGATGTTTGGGTCCTTCCTGCCCTCTACTGTAGTAGCTCAACAACTAAGATGGGGAGCTCCCATCATACCCAGCCAGGTATGAGCAAAGCAGTAACACTGCACAGCCGGAGGGAAAAGAGATGTCAGCAGAGCACATTTATATAGGGAGAAAATTAGACACTGGCACCCTCAGCAAAAAGTCATCCCTTTCCTAGTGAGTGTCATAAAAAAAGGATGCTCAGAATAATTACTACAATAGGGATCTTAAAATGGTAGTTTGTACAGTACTCTGGGGAGCATGTAGTTCTGATTGACATTTTGGCTGGAAAAGGAACCTTACTTAGCAATCTCTGTTTGCTGAATTAAAGCACTAATAGAGGCAGTTTGATAAAAGTGATGTCATCCTACTTGAAACCGAGCCAAAGGAAAGAAATGTTTTTATGACTTGGCTCCAGCAACTATGAAAGGATATTTAGACATAGAGAAGATATCCAGGACCTTGGTATGGGTGGATTTGAATCCTTAGCACTAAAAATTAAATAGCAGGAAATCTCTACAGCACTCTAGCACTGAAACTCTCCCCCTCGTATGTAAACACACACTATTTGCCAGAACCGCGGTGTGTTGGATATTTCACCGCACAGAGATATGCATCCACTTAGTTGGTCCATGCTTATCACTCCTGATCTTCTTGCCTAGTGTAGCCACTTAAAGCCTAGCCTTTCATCTAAACCATCATCTAAATTCCAGAGGCAAGAGAGAAGAGAAGCACCTCTGGTGGGCACTTCACCCTGTCTGAATATAGGCATCTAATACAAATGGGGATGATCCACTTACGGAGGTGTTTCTTTCCTTCGCTGCTCAAGTGAAGAGAACAGCTCACTTTAGACTGCTAAATTTAAGCGAGATTAATCACACTGTACATACGTCAGACGATAATGAGCATATCTCTGAGGGGAGAGAAATATCCCCAGATCTCTAGCACATTAAGGTCTTGAGAGGGTGAAAGTCCTTCTAAGTGTTTCTAAGTGGAATTTAGCAGTGTTAAGTCTAAAACTGTGATCCTGAAAAGCTTTCCATATTGCTTGCCTACCTACCACAAAGCCTTACTCTTGCTGCAGAGTCTCCCAATTACAGGTGCTCAGAAATGAACCAACCTTAGCGGGACCAAATATCCCAGTGCCTAATAAGCATGAACCTGATTTGGATCCACAAACTGATGGTATCCTTGCTCTAAATTCCTTTGGAGCATGTGCAGGAGAACACTGGATAGACCTGAAAGTACTCAGTGACCGCATGGCCCAGAAAGGAGCAGGGCACATGTGTGTGTGTGTGTGTGTGTGTGGTGAGAAGGACACACAACACGGGGGTGCGAGGAATTTGAAACTCCAAGCCCATGGCATTTCAAAGTCAGCACTCAAAATAATCTTTGGTTTTAAATGTATTCTCCCATATACAGTCACATCTCCACTTCCCTCCTGTCTCACTGAGGAGCAACTACAGCAGTGACAGCTGTATTCGAACAGGGCAGGAAAGTCCTCAGCAAGGAGCCAGGTTGCCTTGCTCTACATCACAGGAAGAGAAACCTCTACAGAGGCCCATTATCTCCACAAAGATCTAACCAGCCAAGCATAGAAAGAAGTGCCTGAAGTAGAAATAACCAAAAGAGGAGAGCTGAAAGAAACATGAGAATAATTAGGAACAGCATTATAAAAAAACGGTCATCAAATTGCTTGCTAAGTGCTTCATACTTCTGCATCTTGAAAGAGCAGATCTTTTCAGAAGAGACTGGAAAGTCTTCCATTCTGAAATGACATTTCTTCCCTAGAAAAAATAAAAAAGCACAAGAGAAGGTGATGGGATCTGTGGGAAATGCTCACTCACATTAAAGGAAGGGGACTGTTACTGCTGAGGCATAGGCAAGAACCACAAGAACAGTACGCTCAAGACTTGGTAGACTGGGGTGAGTCCAGCTAGGGCAAGAAACCAACCACAGGCACCCTGTGGTTGACGTGATGGGTAAAGAGGCCTGGACGACGACAAGAGGGAGGGCAGCCTGTGAGATCAGAGCCCCTGTTACGAGTCCTCCAGAAATACTGGTGGGAAAATGAATTGTTCTGATCCAATGTGAGACATGAGTGATGTAGAAAAGGGAAGATAGGGAACTGCCATCTGAGGAAAAATAGAAAAACGAAATGCTGCTGCAGCACTCTTCATGACCTACTTGATACAGACATCCTACATCAAGAAACAGCATACCCTTGTACAACAGTTGGTGCCCCCTGTATGAGTAATACAAACTAAACCTGCACAAGCAATTTTAATTCAAGCATTTTCTAATTTTGAGTGCTCGACTCTGGAGATATCTTTCTGGTATTGTTTTTACATATACTTACACACAAGAACAGAAATCCAATGTTTTTACAATATTCCACCTCCTTGTAGTATCAAGGACAACCAAATTATTTAAAGTATTGTTCTGCATTCCTCCAACTCTCAGTTATATTCATCATCTATCATAAAGATACCATCATAATAACAACCACTTAGACTTTAATATTTTTTCCACCCACTGCACAAGAAAAATGATAAGATGAATAGTTCTTGGAGCACCAAAAAAAAAAAAAAAAAAAAAAAACGGCCTTTGGGATACTCTCATCAAAAAACAGGCTAAACTCAAATTTGATATCCAGACAGTGACAGTTTCATGTTCCACAGACTGAGCTACACAGACTGCATTTATTCTTTGATGGCACCAGCATTAGATTAGTGTCAGGTTGCATTTTTATTTGCAGCTTGAAGTGTGCTGTTTCCATTTCAGTCCTGAAGAATGCTTTACCTGAAACTTTATCTTTTTTTTTATATAATTATAGCCACAGGTCCTCATAAAAGATAATATCTTTTCTGCATTTTTTCTTGTACTTGATATTCTCAAACTGTCACAGCTACAGGGACAATACTTCAATAAGGAAGATACTGAATTTGGTATCTTAATGGAGATTACCCAAAATAATGAAAAGGAAGTCAGATTACCATTTAATTTTCAAATTTATACAGGAATACATCATCTCCATAGGATCTATTGCCCCAAATACTTTGTGTTGCTCAGTTTTAACTATACTGTATAAAAAGGTAGAGAACTTCAGGATCACTCAGAAATCATCTCTTTCACTCAGCTATTCAACTCAAAAGGAAATAACTCCAACAGACTAAAAGAAAACTCTTCTGAAACAAAACCAAACACTATACAGCAGGCCCCAAACTGCTGCCAAAATAATTTGACAACAGTCAAAACAAGAAAAAAATACAAAAAAAAAGATTAACATGACGAAAATACCCACTGTTGGCAACATATTGACCTGGAAATCCATCCTATGAAAACAGTGAGAAAAAAAGAAAAAAAAAAAAGAAGAAGAAGAATATGTGGTTGGACAATATGTGGTTGGACACAGATTTAGAACAAGATCCTTAATAAAATATTACTTTTTGAACAGCAGAAAGCTAATAAAATCCAAACCTTTTCAACTTTTAATGATTTACTGAATCTTGAGTAGTCCCTTTATCGAGCTAGTCACACTACCTCTTGAGCAACAGGTACTAACCTCAGGTACTGGCTCCTAGAGCACAGGAGACAGTGGCAATCCACTGCTGTACTTTAATAGCTGGCAGAGCAAAAGGCATCTAAGAGTGCTTCTAATATTGAGGGCTCCCTTCATTAAGCGTAGAAGGAAACACCACATCAGCAGCCACCTCTGCAACCCTTCTCTGAACACATGCACAATTTTTCCTGTGGATATGTTCAAGCATTTGGCAAAGACAAGCACACTTGTGCCATAAGCACAACAGACAGCTCATGGTCCCAGATAAGGGGAAGATTTCTTAGGAAAACTGCACACTGATATATAAAAAAGAATACAAATAGGATGATATTTTGTCTATGTGTTTTTTTCCACCTGCATGGACTACACACCATCATTTTTTGTTTTAAGAGATTTAAGAAAGGTCAGCTGCCCCTTCTGATAAGGCTAAGTCATCTTATTTTATCCTCAATCACTCTTTAATATCTTCAGATAGTCCCTGAATATTCTTTCCTGAAGTCTCTCAGTAAAGGCCTTGACATTTTGTCGTCCCTGTGCCCTGTGCCCATAACTAGTTATGTTTAGAGGCACATTCCCTCACACACACTCTTGCCCCATCTTCTCACTCCCATTAATAGGAACAAGATAAAACAAACGACTCTAAAACTAACGTCAGCCACATTTCAGATGAGGCCTAATTTGCAACAAATCCAGCAGCTAATTTCCAATAATTTTTTTTAATGCATCTTTATCCAGACAGACTGTAGTTTGTGTCAAAAATGGCACACAAATGCAATGGAGAAGTGCAAGTTTCCTTAGCATGGCCGCATTCCTCCCATGAGGAGGTGATGAGCGTGATCCGCTTTGTTTTTGCGGAAAACATGCAGAAGTATAACAGGAGAAGGGAAAGAGTGCAGTGGGTGAAGGGAAAGGGCACTGTGACCTTCACTTTGACAGGCTTCCCACACGGAAGATTAACACATGCTCCATCCCAAAGGCTCGCACTCAGAAACGGCGCTTCTGCACGAGTGCTAGTGATGCCTAAAAGATATTTTAACTAGTTTGAGATAAATCACTGCAAGCCTCTTGGTTTAAACATTATTTAGATCGCACAACCGCTACCAGAGACAGCCACGGTGCGCAGGCACTGCGGCCCCAGGCGGAGGGCGCCAGGAAGGCCGAGCAGAGGGCGGCAGTGCCCGAGCCTCAGGTGGGCAGCTGGGTCTGCGGGGCAGTGTCATGAGCTTGTTGATGCTCAGCAGCAACCCGCAGCGCTGGCAGCAGGTGCCTCCTGACCCCGCACACTCCTGCCTGCCACAGAAACCTTCTCATTAACGGTGCATCGCAGCCTTGAAGAGGGTTCATCATCTTCCCCTGATGGACACAGAAATTAATGAAGAGGAAGAGCCACTGCTAAAAAACTGAGCAATAACTCAAAGACTAGGATTAGAAATAAAACAACTGATTTCAGAACCTGCGTGGAGCCAAATAATCATCTGTATAAGGGGAGACTGCAGCATCTTCTGTCAGACTGAAATCTCTGTATCTGCATTTGTTATAGTAAGAGTTTCTACATCTCCCTCAGTGTCTCTCCTCTCCTGAAATAAACACATCTGAAGGAAACAAGAAAGGATCCATTTGCAAAGACAGGCGGAAATTTAATTCCAGAAGCACAGTGAAATTGTGAATACAGTATTTTTATCTAGGTAATACTTGTGAGCCAGAACACTGACAAGGACATATTGTAAACTGCAGACTCTGAAGAAAAATTCCTGTGCTAAAATAGAAGAAGCACTGTTTAATTACTTCACCGATTTCTCTCCAGGCAAAAGCATCTACTAAGTAAATAAAATATTTCAGTGTAGAGCTGTGATTTCTTATAGCTCTAGCTTTGGCCAGGTTGACAAATAAAACTAGCATAAAGCTCAAAACCTGGGAGGCAAACAGTTATCTCATTAAAGTGCAGCACATTAACTTGCAGCCATCAGCTCTGCTGCATACTGTGCTGTGAATAAATTAAATGTGAATTCAGAAGCATTCTGGCTGGCTGTGTCTGACAAGCTTTATTACCGTGCATACACGAGCAATCGCTTCCCAGTCTTACAGGGTAAAAAGCACTGAGGAGGCAATGGCAAAAGAGCCCAAGTTTATCTTCTCCAACAGCGTTGTGGCTAAGATCCTAAGATCACGGAAGGCCTCGTGCAAATGTTTTCATAGCAAAAATACAACAGGACTGATCTTTTGGACAGCTGCTAGCGAACCAAGTATTTTGGTGACCTACCATTAGAAGTTTCTCTTTGTGGCTGTACCTACTGAGTTACACAAGCACTGTTGATGCTCACCCTCAAGAAAACACAACCTGACCACCAAATATGTTAGTTTGAGCTAAGTCAGGCAGACATCACAATGTCAGCCACCGAATAATGCATTTTCCTCGGGGCAGAAGGAAATATTTCTTCATCTTCTTCATTTCTTTGCTACAATCTCTCATGGTATTAATAAGCCCTTTATCCTGGCACCATAAAGAGCCTATAAGAGAAATATTAGATACATTTCATCTATTTTGAATGAGGCAGTAGTTGACTAAGGCAAACATGGATCAAAATTTCCATTCAATGGTCCTTTACTAAGTTCTATTATACTAATAAAAACAAAACAAAAAAAGGCTTTATGTCCATCACTTACCATTTCTAGATATGAACAAAAAAAGAGATTAAAAAAAAATTACGTAGGTAAAACAATCAGAAAATCAGCATATGAATGAGGACAAAAGTGTGATAGTTATCAGCTGCCTCAGGTCTTCCAAGCATGAATATGGGAGAAGTAACAATGTAGGCAACCAAGACTTAAGATATATAGTTGGGTGTTCCAACATAAAGAAGGAATGCACACAAACATACTCTTATTCTTGTGCAGAGAAAGTATCTCTGTGGGCTCATATTTATGCATATTTATGCATTTGTACATGATTTTAAGTTCCTGAAGACTGGATTATGGGTTTTATGGAAATGATATTATGGTCAAAGAATATAAAAGAACAAAATTTGGACAACTGACATAACCATAAATAGAAGTACACCAAACCATTTTCTTCAATTAAATCTAACACCTTGACCTCTGTGAAAGTAAAATTCTATAGTTCTGCATTTATTTAAATAGGCAGGCACTTTAAGTCATATAATCATAGATGTCAGAAAGTCTTTGGCATAAAAGCACACTGTTTTCTAATTATTTCAAAATGATGGGGAATTAAAAATTAACCTTTTATTCATCAATATTTCAAAGTCCTATTAGGTTCTATTCAGCAGAGAATAGCCTTAGCTTGCATCCAGGAATGTCTTACAGAACAATTATAGCAAAACTGGGGAGGATGACAAGCATTAAATTTAAGAAAGCAGAACGACATGGAATTTGCCACTATGTAAATAGTTCGAAAGCCAGTGTGCATTTTGCTTCCAAAAGTTTAACTCTACATCTTTATTTGCACACTTAAAAAAGTCTACTTACCCCAACCAAAACTGTCAATGAGGTTCCTGTGTCCATTCTCTTCTGTCCACATAAGTAAAATTTAATTTCAAAAGCAGAATCACAGTGAAATGAAGCAAGACTCCTCCTTCGGTTTGACTGACCAAATGGGTATTAATTTCAACTTGGTCTTCCAAGGGAAAACATGCTCAGTACATCCTTCTCATGCTTCTGACCTGACACACATTCTTCAAGGTACAACCCCCCATCACTCATCTCTCCACATACCACCTTCAAGTCCTTCAAATCCACTAGAACAATACCACAACTGGAAACAAACTGTGGCATGGAGTGCATAATCATAATCTGACTTTATTAATTTACAAACTCTAGTTTCAGTTTAGAAGTCCTTTTAACTTTCACTCCAGATACTCACCGTATCTCTCTCTTTTTTCCCCCCTCCCCCCACCTCCAAAATCAGAAAGGAAAATAAATACCTTTGTCTCTCTTCAGAGGTGGTTATCACTTACCTTGGTAATGACAGCTCCTGGCCAGAGACAAGTCTTTGCTGCGTGGTTCTTAACCACATGCAACAGATGCAACAGATGAAAGGAAAGTAGAGAGAGACGAAAGGAGAGAGAGTTGCTATTTCCAATAGCAACTCATAAATGGAAAATAGAAGAATCATAAAGAAAAGACAGGAAGAGACATTGTGATAAAACAGACCATCTCTAGCAGAAGAGATCAGACCTAAACAGAAGAATAGACTGAGCAAGAGGACAGAATATAAACAGTCATAATAACCTTGCCTACAGCACAGATTTTCAGCAGAGCCAGAGAAATGGAGAGGTGGTTTTCCATATAGGCTTTTGTTAGGTTGCTTCAGATGACCCATGCTTTAGTCTATAGGCAAAACACATACCTGGGAAGATTTTGTGAATTGTTATTAGTAGTCAGAGTCCACACATAAGCAGAACTCTGGAGAGAGCAAGCGTTAGCTATCTAGAAAGCCTTTATGATGGAGAAATGGCACTTGACTTGTGACCCTAAATCCTGCAATCTCATAATCTAAATGGGAGTATTAATACTGAATTATTTCCAGGAAATATGCTCTTAGACAGGGCTATTGGCATTTAGTGTAATGTTACAAACGTGCAAGCTCAAAGCATGGGACTGCCTGATAACTACATGTGACAGGAAGGTTAGTTAGAGCAGAAGGTCCATGGAATCAGAACAGAAGACACCAGAAACCAGAATACAAATCACATTTCTTCAAATTTTCTTTCCGCAATCTTTTTTTTGTAATTTGTTGTGAAAAAAAAATTAAGAAAAAAAAATCACTTATGAATGATAATGATCAAAGCGTATTTTAAACACTTGGGAGATGTCTAGACATTACAGCAAAATGTCTATGCCAGAATCCAGATAATGGAACACGACATCTCAAGGGTACTTTCATTTACAGAAGATAAAAGTACTTTAATTTACAAGAAAGTTCATAAATTGCTTTGATAAAAACATCTTTGTCGAACAGCAAAGCTAAGCAACCAATACCAAACACTAGCTGAGCAGACATTACTTGCGTATATTCTTTCTGAGAGTCCCAAAGGGGGTTCTTATCTGCAGAAACGGTCTTTGCAGAAGAGCTAGACAGGTATCACTACTCAAAAGCTTCTATATCATATGGCATAGGATACCCATGCACTGAACAGTGTAACAAATTAGAGAGAAAGGTGACACCATACTCTTAAAATCAGAATTATTCATTTATTCAAAATAAATAAATAATCTTTTTTTTTTAAAGAAGTTCTCCTAGATTATTCATCTCTTATCACTAAGTTTGTCCCATGTACTTTGTGCAGCTGGCAAAATAATTTTTCTCTAGTTTCATCCATTACAAGTTTTCAGTAGGGAATAGTGACCTGAATGGGCAAACACAGAAAAGCATGTGGGCAAACATATATGCATATTTAATGGGAAAAAATGCAATGATTAGTGCATGCCCTGTATACAGTATTCAGCGTCATCAGCAGATTTCTCCAGCATCACCTTTGGTTTCATCACCTAGCTGTTCATCCTTTGGAAAGGGAAACTATTTTCCTGGAGAGGAAATAATTTGCCTTGACTTCAAGAAGACTTCAAGACAATTGGCATTTACCCCAGGACAGCTTCTCACTTATTGAGACTTCTACTCTCACTGGCTCATTATAAAAGCCCAGCAAGCAGCACAATGCCAAGTAAGATCCTCCACACTGGTTGTTTTTTTTTTTTTTTAAACTCATAACTTTACTGAAGCTTATCGAAGATCACACTGTAAATCTTGGGTTTGCTAGCCACAGGCAGCCTGTGCCCTCAACAACCTTTATAACCATAAAGCGCTGGACAGCGCTGGAAAAGAGCTGAAAAAAGCCAACACTACTAAATACTGTGTATATTTATTCCCAGTCCACAGCTGCTTCCAGGGACATTCTCAGCTTTCCCACCTAGAGGCTGGCAGTAACGCAGGATTTGATTCATAAAAGTGACATTGTACTGGTTTCTAGCAGGTGTTTGATCATATTGTCGTATAAATTCAACAAGACTTTAAAATAACACATTCCCTAACTACTCTCCTCAGCCTGTGTGGTCTGTGCGCACCTACAACGCAGAGCAAGTCCAGGCTCTCTTTAATCTTGCAGCCCTTTGAGTGTGCACAGCAGGAAGACGCATGGGTTTGACCTACCTGCCACTGAGAGTATGTTTTTCAAGACGTATTTGAAAGAACTAACTTTCAAAATTTAAGAAAGAAATCGCAGTTGCTAAAACATCTCTCTGGAGGAGAGATGAGTGAACAGTCTTAATATGAACGATGACTGAATCAGAGAGTCCTAATATGAATGATACTTATACTTCTACTGAGGATTGAGGATGTAATCTAGATACAAAGACCGATGTTCAGATAGTTACTATATTTGATAGTTTAGTCTTTTGGGTATTTTTGTAACTATTTCTCAATTCAATGGCATACTTAAATTACAGTGCAGAGCCAAGGCCACTGCATACTGCCAACTGGAATCTATGAATTAAGTAAACTGAACTTGGAGTGGGAAAGTCATATTTCATTTTTAAAAGACCTTTACACTGCACAAAGGATAAGTAATTGAGAAGATAACTTTAGATGAAAACCTAGCACAATAGTTAGAAAAGAAATGAATGGATGGATTACATATATATGTAGAGATGTGCAGAATTTCTCTGTGTGGGACCTTAGAGTTACCTTGCAACTCATACAGCAATTTTTATGAGGCAATGATGAATACTTGTAACCCCTTGCTATATCCTAGCCCTATTCATTGCGCTTTCCAAGAGATTATGAGGGCATCTGAAATTTCCACATTTAAATCTTTACCAACTGCCAGGAAAATAAAACCACATAAGAAAGTTGCTTAAGCAAGAGCCAGCAAAAAGTCCCAGAATGGCAGGTAATACCACTGTTAAATACAACAGAGAAAGAGTCGCATTCTACAAACTACCACTTGATATTAAACACCTGGAAGCCTGAAAGAATGCATGAGAATCTGGCACTTGCACCTCAAACAAGGAATTAAACATGTTTACATGAATATTAACTCCACCTTTTGTTGACCACCTAGTGAAAGGCTTAGTGCCTTCCTGGAGCGTGCATGCGCACACACACACAAACAGAATTGTTTATATTGTTAGTCCTTACACTTTACAAACTTTATGAAGTTCAGGCAAGTCTTTTGCAAGCAAAAAGCTTTTTCACAAATCTTCTGTGAAGCCTGGATGCCTCACCTGATGCAAACAAACCCAACACATGGCAGGGAAGAGTTGATCATGGTCTTTACAGCCTCCATGTTTTCAATACATTTAACTGATACACCTTAATGAAGTGAGTTCAGGTACTCCAAGCATAGAGATTCACTCTTCATATTACATAGCTTAGTCCACAGTTTGCTTTGAAATAACAAGTTCAACTGTGACTAATAATACTGCCTGCATTTTGGGACCTACTTATCAGTGAGATTCATCACTGTTCTCCTAGGAGTAGTCCTTACAGGACGCCGTGGTGAGTAAACTCCTACAGATTAGTTTTACATGCATTCAGTTGCTTCCCAAAAGAAAGACTATATCAGTGTTCAGTAAAGTTAACTGGTCATTGCATTCAGTAAATATCTTCACACACATTTAACTTACTGTTTCCCAATTTTTTTCAACCTACTGAACCATGATCATAGAAATATGATACCTATTCACAAAGTGACACTTTGTTTTGAGGATATAAGCTTGAATTTGAACATGGGGAAATGAGAAATAAATTATCTTGAGGGCACAACTCTATCTAAGCAAACATAATACTTGAAGGACTAAACATCAGCCAAAAATCTCAAAACAAATTACCAAATGCAATGCATTTTTCATGCTTTCAACCAGCATTATCTTCCTGCTAACCTCCTCTGAGAGGGTGTGTGCTTTTAAATTCATTCTAAACTATCCATATTTTAGACCTTAATCTGCTTGAGGGTAAACAAACACCCAAACATAATAAGTCTGACAAGTTTGAAGGAAACAAAAAAAAAGTTGAAGAAATTTGAAGAAATAGTTTCAGCCACAGTTAATCATTCCTGATTAACCATGCTACAGTTATCACTTCTTGCTCAACCTGGAAAGCAAAACTGTGTCAGCCCAGGTGTTCTCTGCATTTTGCCCTGAGTATTTTCAAAAATCAGAATGTTTCTGACTTCTAAAACCAAACTTAGGTTTCTAAGAGACTGTGATTCACTTCCTTTAAATACCTACACGTAAATCAGTTATTTACGCATCCACATAAAGTAACTACTGAAGTTAATAGCTAACAGCAAAAGAATGACATCAAAATGCATCACGTATAATCGTGCTAGGAATAGCCTCTACCTTATGCAAGAGTTTTTTTTGTTTGTTTGTTTGTTTTAAGTGGTTTGGTTTCTGTTACAGTTATCTCAAAAGTCTCTGCAAAATTGTGATAGTATTACACTTGCCAGGTCTTGAAACAAAATGCACAAAGTATTAATGCTGTTGGACCACTGATTCTAAACTAGCCAAACATGCTGCCTAGTGTATGGAGTATTCCCTCTTACTGAAATCAGTAAAAGTCAGCACTAATTTTTTATGTGAGATCAGCTATCAATCTAAGCTTACAATTTTTACTGTTCAATCATGTCTACAAGGTGTTATCTTTTGGGGAAAGTAATCTTACACGGTGAGTTTACAAAACAGGAATACCTGAGGGTATTTGTATTGACCATATCTGCAGATTCACACCAAAATCATATTGGAACAAGACATAGGATGTTCAACAAAAACTGCCCACAACTAGCTAAGAAGGAATGGATTTAAAACTCTGGAAGGTGAAATCTATATAATTCTCTAACGTTTTCACCTCATCTTGGTTCTTTGTCAAGAGTATCCATTCTGTAAGACCTACTTCTGGTTTAAATCCATTCTTAAAGAAAAATGAAATATGCAGCAGAGTGTGATTTTTTTTATACTACAGATGTCACAGAAAATGAAGCTTACAACTGGAAATCTGTTCATTTTGAAATAGCTTTAAAATAGAAGCTTAATGTGGAGAGTTTCAATGGAGTGAAGCATACTGCATAGAGGCGTTCAGCTCCCCATCAATGTCCTTTATGAGAAATGCCCTATTTGCAAAATTATCCAAAGGCTAGAAACCTCCGAGATCTGGAAAAACTTACAGTATCAAAGGTGACTTAAACCACAGAGCCTTTCTGAAGAAAACAGGTGGACCTTCCCACGATCTTGAAAAAACTGAGCATGGCTCCATGCAGCATCACCAAACCATCTAGAATACTCACTAATATTTCACAGATACTAAAAAAAAAAAAGAAAGGAAGAAAGAAAAAAAAAAAGAAAACTTTTTGCCATTTTTAGTAGTCAGAAACTACAAGACTATTCAGGGAAAAAAGCAGACCTGCTCACCTATTCTTACACTTTCCTATGAGTCTTCACAGAGTTACTGTTGGACAGCAAAATAATGGTAAGATTGGCAATGGGTCCAAAACAGTACAGCTACTTTTATGATGCTTTAAACAAAATCTTGGTTTGAAATAACTTCTTCATTTTTTTTTATGTATTTTGACATTATGGAGTTAATACATTTAAACTGACACAACAGCAAAGTGAAACTTCCATTTCAAGCCAGGAAGTTTATATCTTTCTGACCCAAATTATATACTCCTCTTTTTTCCCTTCTCTGGTTTTTGACAATTGTCAATGAAATAAAAGAAAAAAAAACACAAACTTATTTTACAAGTTCTTCCCCTGATAATATGCAATTTTCTGAGACACAGAGAACAATAGTCTCACAGGATTTCAGATTAGGTTCACTGGCCACTAAAGCTATATTACAGAGTGACTAGTCATGCTGGACTGCTGCACGCCGCAGCAGAACCCCATATGATGGGCTCTGCAGCAACCCTGAAGCTTTGTGCTGAGGTGGGGGCATTTTTTTCTGGGGAAAACAAGCAAACAAACAAACAAAAAAAAACCACTCTAATCTTGCTTTAACAGATTTCACTTCTCCATGCATCAGTTGTGGTAGCAGCTTATTTGGTAACAATGTACCATTTAATTCCAAGCAAAATATATATGGAGTAAAAACTGAATTTTTATTTCATTTTCTGACTACCCCCAGAGCATGCTGTGATAGTTATGTTCTTACTGGAGAGCCATCGTGAGAAAAACATTGCTCATATTCTTTAATCAGACTCAAACATTTTCATACTCTGCCAGAAGAGACACCTTCACCAAAAATGTGAATCTCACAGGGTCTCTTTAACACCACGTTTCTTTACAGTCTTGATACAGCAAATAGCTTCCTCCTGATTTTGTTATTTCTAATAATCACTATAAAATGTGTTATTAAAAGTTTTAAAAGGACAGCTTATTCTCAACTTAGGGGATGTCATCTTCAACTGAACCCTGAATCTGAGTACACTGGGGCACAGTATATACCCGAGAGCAGCAAAGACACAACCTCAAACTGTCCTCTTCCCTGAGGCTTGGTATTTTATCTGCTTAATGCTGTAAAATTCCACATTGGCATATTACATGCTCTTCTTTGGCAGCCAGATTTGTATGGAGTATGGGACAGTAAGAAACCCAGTCTCTTACATAAAATAACATTGCGACGTCTGTTAAGTCAAATCTCATTTGAAAGGCATGTCTTTACAAGGGTATAATGTGGATTATATTAGATATGGAAGGGCTGTTTAGATAATACAAACAGAACAACAAATACCAAGCTAGTTGTTTGGAGTTTGTCTTTTTTTTTTTTCTTTATTCTTTCCTTTACAGATTAAAAACACACTCAAGAAATTACAATCACTCTCTAAAACAGAAGGGTAATTTGGTATCATATGGGCTCCCTGCTAGGCGTCACAGTGTCTTAACAACATGCATCCAGGAATGGTGGAAATTAAAACTCAGAGAAATTCTTTTTAGGTATATATGTTGGAAAGATAAGCTTTAGAAAGGGAGACACTAGTGCCTTTCTTCCCCACATCACCGAATCTCTAGGTAGGTCTCCATCCTCTGTCAGGCAAGACACTCAAGGAAAGGTCTTTGACAAATTTTCCTCTCTGCCTGCCTGGACCTCGCAGAGGTTCTTCCATGTGATTAAGGCCGAACAGCAGGCAGACCAGCAAGGACAGCGTAGGCAGGAGCCAGAAATAATGATTCAGCCTGTCTAGCTCAGGAATGAGGGGAAGCAAGCTGTACGCAGCCTGCCTGTCAGGAGACAGTCCTGTGACAGTGCTTGGTCACGCGTGCCCCATAGCTCCAGGACAGCTAACCTACAAGTATGACCATAACTGGGAGAGTACTATTACATTTAAGTGCAACACATTCCTCACATCTGCCCTTCTTTGATTTTTATTTCAAGACAGGATGTGGCTTAATTCCAGGAAAACATTAAGGCATGAATTTAAATCTCATGCTGAATTACAGCAATGACAAGTTAAGACTAAACTATGTTCCTCATGCATCACTTTCTCAGTGCTATTTCTTCAGGTGCAAGTAGGCCTATTGATGCAAATACTCGCTACTGAGAGAAGAGGTTTACAGTTTGGTTCTCTGTGGTGACTGATGGCTGTATAGCTCTTAGGCTCCGGCGCAACAGTCTAGGTGTTGTTATGCACCAAACTCTCTATAAAGAAGCTCCAAGGTCATAGATCTTCGCTCCTTACCAGTCTAGGCTACTCAACACAAAACTTGCCCGAAGAGCAGAATTCACAAAGCTTATGATGCCACCTGCAGAGAAGAGCTCAGAGCAGCTCAAGCCATGTAAGATAGTTAAATCATCCCAAACTCACCCAAATCTTTAAGACAGCATGGCAAAAACAATCTTTCCAAGGTACTAGCAACATGAATTTTTACAAGATAAGTTACAGTAATTCACATGCAATTTGCATTAGCAGCTCTCTGAATTTAGAGTATCTACTCCAACCTTGCCCTTGAAGAAGGATTATAAACAATCTTAATTGCTATTCCCTAATTTAGTCCTCCTAAATATTCTTTTGCCAGAAGGTGACCGCAATTTGACAGAAATCAATGAGACATGGATCAACATTTCTCAGCCCTTAAGCATTTTCTAAAAGCTCTCCACAAAATGTTCTCTCTCAAGTAAACCGTCCCTAATGCACTGTCAACCCACTGCAGAGAGCTCCTCGCACAGCTGCCGTCCGGAGCGCGCGGGCATCACTCTGACACTGTCCATGGGCAGTGGCATCTCCCAGGACGGATGGCTGAGGCCAGCAAACAGAGCCGAGAGGCAAAGTCAGCGCAGGCTGGTAGTGAAGCTGTGCCAGGCTCAAGCTTCAAACAGACTGAGAATGCTTTGCTTGGTTCCTCCAGAGCAAACTTACACGTGGATTATCTTAATATACAGTCCATTACAATAACTGTAGTTGGTTGAAGAATTATCTTTCTGCTTAGGTTTCCTGAAGATGAATTTGGAGAGGATGAGAAGAGTAAGAGTTTCTGAGGTCAGCCAGAACCCCCACTTGTTAACATTATAGCTTCCTATTCTACTATAAGCGAAGCTTAAAGGGTTTCAAAGAAATCATATCTCATTCTTCTCTTTAAGGGGAGTATTGTGTTAATCCATCATCATTTTTTTTCCTTCTTATAACTATAAAATCACCTCTTGTTGACTGTCCCTCATTTCCAGAGTAATGCCCAGAGGCACATCAGTCTTAGCACCTTTACCACTACCCTTCCTCTCCCCACACTTCAGTATAATGAAGGGACTTTGTCACCTCCCTTCCATCTGTCCTTCTAGCACCAATGAATACAGTGTGTGGCCAGGTAAGGCTACTGCAGACAGATTAGCCCACAGAGCTTCTCAACATGCAGCTGAAAACTGCAGTGACTGTTTTTACCCTGAGGTCTCACATACGAAAATTACAGCCATTATCCTCCCCATATCTCTTCCTGCATTACAAGGCCTACATTTATTTTCTGCCAAATAGGCAGCTTTCAACTAATTTTATGGTTCAGCCCCAGCTTATTCAGTTGCATTTTTACCCAAATGTTTGTTTCACTATGGTCCAATAAGCACTACTATTTTACTCATGTTCATTTCCATTTTTATTTCTACCATAATTCAGTGAGGACTCAATTTTATCAATTCAGTTCCATCTTCTTCTGAAATACTTTCAGACTGACTGGTTGGAGACACTACTGACAAGATTAAAACCCGTTTACTGTTGTCCTGACATGCCTTTCTTAAAAATAAATAAATAAATAAAGTGTTGCCAAAGTCTTTCATCAGCTCCCCTAAAATACTTGAGGCTCACTACTCTAAAGGCAACATGAATTCTCTGTCAAAAGTGGCAAGCAAGAAGTATGTGACAGCAGGCACAGTTCTACTAGCAAATATCATATTATGCCCTCAGCAATTTCATATACTGATCTAAATTTGGTAGCTATAAAAATATCTTCGACCTAAAGTTTTAATTTGAAGTATCCTAGCATGGATACTTCACAAAGCAGAATAACTTGGTCTTACCAGAGGATCATGGAAACACAGCTACACTCTGCCAGGAGTTCATATAAGCCTTTCTTTCTACATGGTTTATCATAGAATTTACTTAAACTTTTTCCTAATAAATTTTGTTGCTTTCTTATCTTTTAAAGATGGACCCTGGCAGCAATGCTATACAGAAAATTCTTTCCAAATAGAGATACCAAGGACAAAATGATAGAAAGTGACACCACCATGATGTACATTTTTAGAATAGCCATAAGAATTACCACAAAATAATAATTAAAAAAAAATCTTTCTAGAATCCCCAAATTCAGTGGCTGAAGTACCTAGGTAGGAAATTCACAATAGTAAATGGACATTTTACTGGTAAATAAATGTATTCACATAATAAATGTGAATTTCACTTTTTTTTTTCCTAAAAGCAGTGTAATACCTATGCATTCTCTTTCTCAGCACAGATTTTCCTTTGCTTTTGCTCAAGTCTTAGCAACGAAATCAGTTAGAAAATTGCTCCCAGGATGTGTGCTAGATGCTTTCTGAAGTAATGCTTTGCAAGATGATGGAAATAAAGCTGGTAGCATTCATCATCTAATCTACAGATAGGCACTTGGGCTTAGGAGCAGGTATTTAGACTCAGTAGTCTCAAAAATCAATTTCTTTATCATTTCTTTATCATGCTTTAGAGAAAGCATATGATGATACCTAGGCTGATACAAAAAACAAACAACAAAATTGACAAGAGAGCACAGTGGGTATCTCTATAATCTTTTCCTCTATATGAATATACAAGATATGCTAACAGGATATTTTATATGATTACATATGTAGTAGAGTCTCCAAGTGTCCCTCTCATTAACTCATTACAACCACAGAAGACCAAGGGTCTCAACTAGCACCGTGAGCCAAAGTGCATCTGTCTGATGACTTCTGAGTATAATAGTGAGATCCCAAATCCTGCTTTTCTCATCTAGCTTTTCCATAATCTGTACACAGGCCATAATAAAAGACAATGGAACTTTTGGTGAAGCCTAAATTTTAAAGTTTTTGATTTTTTCCCAGCTCTTTGAAGATAGTTTAAAGTTTCTTCCATGCAGCTATTTCACAAAGGTTCAGTTAAAAACTGGAAGCAACCAGCTTCATCTGGTGCTCATCTTTTTGACAAATAAGTTGCACTTGGTATTTTAGAGGGCCATATTTAAGTCCATCATCATCTAATCAGCACTGCTTTCTTCATCTGCTCAGAGCAATTTATTCATCAAGAGCTAACCAAAATAGACTCAGTTCCACAGAGCACAGTTACATCCACTGTACAGAGCAAAAATGCAGTGTTATTGCTCTGATTTAGTGACACTTCATACAGATCTGCACTTACACAAGGTACAAAGTAGTGGAAAATTAGACCCAGCAGTCTCAGACATTAAAGCTGAATCTGATCCTGGTGGCTGGTGAATTGTATTATCCAGCAAAACATCCAAAAATATTTACCTGTGGACTGGGCTTAGCTACTGCAAAATGCCTATTTCTAGCATTTTAATATTTGCTTCTGCCCCTCCAAATGGCATTTTTTGGTCATATATTGGTGGGGGTTTTGGAAATGTGTTTGTTTGCCTCCTAGATTAAGAGGGCTCAGTTTTATTATCTAAGAGTGAGAGATGTGATTGCACCTCCCCACTTATTTTTAATGTGTTGGAAGAACATGCCTCCATATTTCTACTAGCTTTATATATTCTCTAACCCAATATTCATGGTCAATATCTCACACTGTTAAAACAGAGTTGAAATGACCCACAGAGGAAAAGTCTGTGCAAAACGGATGGTGTTTAGTTTTTTTTTGTTTGTTTTTATTTTCTTCTTTTTCTGTGTTCTGAGAACAGCAGAGGAAGCAAATGTCAAAAAAAAAAAAAGACAAAAATGCACAGCTGTGAAAAAGACCCTGTTGACTTATTGTTGCTTCAAACTTACTGGAGAAGCAGGCTCGACGGGAGAGAGGCCACCGCAGGACTGAGTTCCTTTAGGGTGGTGGTACCACACGCATGAGATTTTGAAAGATATATTTAACCCCCAAAGCAGAAAAACTGATTGATATGAACTGGGAATAGCTATTTAGCAAGGCTGCCACGAGTGCTGGAAGAATGAGGAGGGCATCCACGAGCCGCTGGAAGTCAGCAGCACGGAGCAAAAGGCTGGCCGGCCCCGGAGGCCGGGAGCAGGAGTAACATCGCAGCGGCACAGCCAGGCTCAGCCATCATTCGCGGGCATTCGGGCTCCGGTTACTGCTCCCAGGACAGCGCCTGCTGCTCAGTCAGTTGCTTATTTAGTGCCAAGTGTTGAAACAGTCCCAAAAGCAAGGACACAAACTCATCCTCAGACCTCGTGCCCCAGGCAAGTTTCCCATCACTGACCAGCCCCAACACAGTCTCAATACAGCCTAATGGGCAGGGCATGGAAAATCACTGAAGAAAATAGTCCGTCGAGGGTTTTACAAAGCAATGCTCTGAATACAACCTTTTGGCTCAGAAATGCCTAGGCATAGGCCAGAAAGTAGCCAGGAAGTCGGGGGGGAATGCAGAAAGGGACAACAACAAAAAAACCCTCCCTACTATCCCAACTTTTATCAAGTTCTAACTGGTTTTATCAGTTCACATTCACACAGTTTCCCATCAGGAGAGGCTGCATCACTAACAAGCAGTTCATTACAATAGATATAGAAATTCCAGTTTTCTCCGTGTTCCAAATTGTGATTTCTAAAGGGATTACTGCCTCTTACTGATTGGAAACAGTAGTGTTCATTTGTACATGTGCTGTTTGCGTCCTTCATGGAGTCCCTTGGCTAACTTTCCTTATATCCCTGCTACATCCAAAAACTGTTGGGGCTGGCTCAATTTCTATTTATTTATTGTCACATTATAAAATGTGCTTCTCAAAACACACACTGGGCACATGCACTAAATAAATAACACTTTGCTAAAACGGCATGAGTCCAACTCCCTCTCGTAGCAAAAGCCTGCACAACTAGATAAGCCTTGAAGCATAACTAGAAGATCAAAATATTGGGTTCCCTGTTCCCAGCCTAAGCAGGTCTGATTTGAGAAACAGCTCTCCTTGTATAAAGTATGAAGGCTGTCAATTTTACATCCTAGGTAAAGAAAGTCAGAACCCCAGCTGAGCAATACTTTGCAGACTAAATTTCATTAAAGCTGAGCACCTCTACATAAGCAAAAGCCTCCATTTCAACCCTGGACAGAGGTACACCAAATAGGGAAGACAGCTGAAATACAATAAAAAAAATATTCCCCCAAACCAGAAAATTCCAGTTTTAGACTCACAAATATACATGGTCCAAGCAATCCTAAACTTAAATGTACAGTTTGTTGTTTAAAAAACATATCCTGAATCCTATGTTGGACTTTGAGGCTAGTCATACACTGGCAGCAAGCACAGTGATTTCCAGTGTGCAACCACAGAGAAGCGGTTCTGGAGATCCAACAAGCAACTCACAAGAAAAGCACTTTTTTTTTTTTTTTTTTTAAGCTCAGCTGGATATAGAGATGAACAGATAAAAATCACAGTATCTGCCATTTAACATCCTCCAACTAAAATCCAGCTGATCTGTATCTTTGCCTCTAGGGGAACTTCCACTCAGCATCCCCCTGCTTTTTTTTCCCCTGCATTTGGAGTTGACAAAAAAAATTCTGTTCAAAACCAGCTTCATTCAGCTCTGGCTCACCCCACTGCATCAACTAATGATGCATTCCAAGGGTGCAGTGCAGAACTCCAGCAAAGGCTTCCACTGATTTCCAGACACGGAAATAGCAACAGGCAGCTGCCCTCTGCACCAACTTCAAAGCGATTTCACGATGTAGGGTTGTGTACAGATAGGCCAATTCTGAGGAGGCGAAGCTGACACCGCAGGTCTGAAGAAGACAACGAAAAGCTTCCCATTTTAGATTCTATGATGGGAACAGGCATCTGCACATGGGATATGAAAGGAACTCAATGCTTGAACAGCTTCTGAGACAGTAAGTTTTTGTGACCAAGTTCTGCGTGACTGGAACAGCTACTTTTGAAAAATGTAAGGGTTTCAACAGGAAGAAATAAGAAATCTTAAAATAGCAAACACTGATTCGAATTCCTATGCCAGCAACTAGAAGCAGCAATTACTCCATCAAAAACAGAAGATGTACAAATATGTCACTTCACTTTAGTGCAAACACCCAAACTAGTTGGAAGCTTAGTTTTTTTTTATTTTTGTAGAATCGAAACTTTTAACAAAAAGATTTGGCAAAAACAGATGAATTAAAAACATTTCGAAACATATTAATCATACAGTTTGATTGCATAGTACTACATGTAAATCACGTAACTAAACATTTTTCCTACTCTCACTTAAACCACAGTTTAGTAACTATTTGTAGTTATGAGACGAAGCTGTATGGCTGCCAAAATAAAGTCACATGCCAAATGTTTTAGTAAGACATAAAAAAAAGTCTTCTACCAAAATATGAATAAATCACAGATGATAACAGGGCAAAAATGTAAACTAGACAGTATGTTTATTACCCCACTGCACTTTGCTGTGTAAGAACATGCAAG
Organism: Crypturellus soui; assembly: GCA_032275445.1. Lineage (NCBI taxonomy): Eukaryota > Metazoa > Chordata > Aves > Tinamiformes > Tinamidae > Crypturellus > Crypturellus soui. The sequence continues at coordinate 4,227,805 of JAUBNY010000700.1, forward strand.
AACATTAAAGGTCAGGACAGTTCAACGCATTTTCTCCTATCTTTTTAAAATTATGAGAATAATTTATAATCCCAGAAACCTCCTGAATAGACTTTTGACTTTGTAGAGCACTACACACATCTCCGGTCATCCGAAACACCCTAGTAAGCGTTGCATGCAGAATGGAGCTAAGTCTGAAACCACAGCAGGGGAAATCTCTCTCTTCTTTCTCTCTTCTTCCTATTTTATTTCACAGTTCAAATGGCTACAGCACTGAAGCACAAAGAATGAGAGTTAAACTGCTAAGTTGTTAGATGAAGCAAAGATTAAGCATTATTTAACACGAATAGACCCATTTAAAAGTGTGGAAATGGATCTGAAAAGTATCCCAATGATTTGTTTTAAATTAGATCATGATGAAAATCAGGAGATTGTTTTAATCTAGACAGGAAAAGATAGAATCCATACTTCTAAAAGAAGAAAATAAAATAAATCCCATTTCATACCGAGAAAAACAACTTTTAAGTGGTTATGACATTCTGCTACCTTGCAATAGGAACATTATATAATAAAGATTCTGTTAGGATACTTGAACCTGATCTGATGAAATACGAAGCACTCTCAGCATCCGTGGGCGCGGAAAGCAGTCGGCACCTTCAGCACACAGGTCCCTGTTACCCGACAGAAATGGTTTTCTTAGGGGAAAACATACTCAGCTTTGCCTCAAATATTTCAGGCAGATGCCAATTATTTAAAGAGAGACTATAAGGCTATTATGAACTTCAATTAGATGCTTTTGTTGGCTAGCTATTCTCCCATATAACAAACAGTAAACAAACAAACAAAACAAAGAAAAACCATTCAGATTTTCCAGTCACTTCATAGCACAAATTACTACTTTTCTACCTATCTGTATCTATCTGAAGAGTAAACTGAACCCTTACTATAAAAATATGAAATATGACCTCAAGTTTTCCAGCTGTGGAAAGATATGCAGCACTAGCATGGGTCTCCATCACCAGCATATATATGAAAATATACACATCCAAGCTATTCATCACTGAAATGCCCTAGAGAGAATCACCACGGATGCCAATTTCTGACTGGAGGTTTTCCTTCTGAGGAAGGAAAAATATAGAATCCTCCTTCTGAGGAAGGAAAATAAGTGTTTTATTGCATTTGTTTACACTGATTTATCCCCAAAATTTCAGCATTTCTACATATTTATTGCAGTACAGCTGAAACCAAGGTCATATGAAAAAAATCCTTCAACTTGGGAAAATTTAGATTCAAATCCCTCTTTCTTCCACATTACATTCTTCACAGTATCCCCGCATACTTTATGCTAAGCCCTGCACAAGCAGGTCTGTTCAAAAATTGAGCCCCTGTAGCTTGTGCCCCCTGTGAAGACAGGTCGGGATGGGCTTAGAGGTTATTCTCCCGAAACTGGCTGCTCTTTAAAGAACAGAAATGTTAAAGACAAGTATGTCTGCTGATTCTGAAAAGTATTTACTAAATATATGTAATCAATAACTAGTTAAGTATTTAAGGTTTAATTCATACCTCTTTTTTGAGCAATATAAAAGATTGCCTTTTTCCTTTAAATATAGAAAGCCCTCTATGAACATTTACACTTGTAGTGGCATAATTTCGCCTGCTTCATATACACACTTGCTGATTTAGTTTTGGTATCCCTGAATCCCTGTAAAGCAAGGATCATTTTGTACAATACAATAAATTAGAAGTAAAAACGCAATAAAACACAAGTGGCACTATTGTAAAAAAAAGTGCGGAAAGTTACCAAATATAAAACATTCACTGTATTAAAATGTATTAGAAGCAAGGACAAGTTGGCTGCACAGAATGGCAAAAACGTTTTCAACCAAGAGATTAAGTGGAATAGGAAGTCAATGAGGTGGAGAGAAAGGACTAACTCCAGATGGCAAGGAAGCCATTTCCCCGCTCCACCTGCCTGCCCAGGCAGCGCGATGCTCCGTGGGGCCACGGGAGACGCCGGCTCTCCTGGAGCCCAGCCAGAGGAGGCAGGGTGGACCAGGACCAGTGCCGTAAATATGTCGCTCCCTGGGAATGCAAGCAAAAGTGGTTGCCAGTCATCTCTTGTAGGGCATCACAAGTTCATCACAAAGGAAAGACAAAGAAGGGGGTGAAAAAAGGAGTCTTGAGAGTCATATCTTTGACCGAATGACTTTGACATTCATTTTCTCACCTGAAAACAAGACAAATGTACTATTTCAGGTGGAAAAAAAAAAAGATACAGAACGCACTGGAGAGAAAAATCTCCTTCAAATATTCAATGTGTAGGTCAAAAGCTAAATGGGCAACCTCCATTATAAACTTATAAGTTTACCTGCATTATAAATGTAAGGTTCTAAACAGAACTAATTTTATATCAGATGAGATGCCAAACAGCAAAGCAAAGGAACTCTGTTGACCACTAGTGGACAGTTAAAGATGAAACAAGATTCAGGTGCTTCCTGCATACAATTATGCTTTATTCAAGGAATATCCATGTTTACTGCCTATTCAAGCTCAAAATTAAAGAGCTTTATAAGCAGTGAAAAAGCTGTCTGTGGGAACTGTAAAGGAAGTATTTTTGGCTTTTTCTTTAAGATGAAAGTTTCCCATGGGGCTAAGAATAGAAATGTCCATCCAAGAAGCAACCACTTGAACATCTGCAAGATACTACAATAGAAAACAGGAATTTAAAACATCATTTGAAACTGAGTAGTTATTCAGCAATGCTGACATTCACTGAATGGCCAGAATATTCCAGCTATAACAACATAAATAGTTTTCTCCAGTCTCCAGGTACCATCTCTGATATCTTAATACATTTACTAAAAATCATCCACATTTGATCCTCCCTCTTTGCATGCCTATTCTCTACGAGGTCTTGTTTTTCTTTTCCAGGCATGATGACGGTGGAAGAGCGAAAAATAGAAATTTCAAGTCACAGAGTCTCTTCCTAAATCTGGGTAGCATATAACAAATTCCACCTGCCAACAGTGCCTTCTCATTTAAAAAGAGCCAACTTTAGCTCTGCTTTGTCTAAGTAATTGCTTTCTGGCAGATGGACAAAGGACGTTATAGGTCAAGATAGGAAAAAAAAAAATCCCATCTGAGAGACAGAAGAAGTTAGTCAGATCCAATGTACTCCTCATAAGGAACTACATTAAGCAAACCCGGCTGCCAGCCCTGTGTCACCATGAAAGTAATTTTCACTCGGAATTGTACTGCTCACAGCAAAACCTCAGGTGATGAGAGCGCGCGTGTTAATGGCAAAGGCTCCATCTACTCCAAGGAAAATATGAAATAAAACCCAGGATGGTCTGAACTCTCAAAATTATGCACATAAACTATATTTTCAGTCTCAAAATCATTCAGAAGATATTATCTACACTACAGGAACTACAGACATGTCCCTAATAGAGGCCAAAATTGCTCATAATGCAGAATTTACTGTAGTCCCCATTTTGGCAGAAAGATTAGGTGCTTGGGGAGGAAGAGAATATTCGCCTACCATAAACACCTCTCAGGGGTTGAAATATTAGAAACATCAGGGAAAGGGGAAAACATATTATACATAGAATGTATATTATTTATATAAATGATTTATATAAAACTCAGATTTCTAAAAACAGATATATAGAGAGATATAAAGATTACCAATAAGATAAAGTTAATTGATCGGTAAGTGGATGAACTCATAGGGAAATGCTGTCTACTGAGATCTACTTTATTTTACTGCATTACATGCGGTTCATATACTGAACTCGGATAAGAGGGGGTCATTAACAGATCAGAATAAACAGACTCTAGGTAACACCTATCACCAATTTGGGGCCACATCCCTTCAGTTATAAAAACCTGTATTACCTGGGGAATACTGTTTTTTATTTTAGCCAAAGAGGCACAGGCATTCAACAAATCTACATCTACCAAAACAAATCAACAAATTCCCAACTACCTATTCCCTACTCCTATTAGGATTCAACAAATCCCAACTACCAAAAGAATTCTTCCTCCCCAAAAGAAAACCTTCACCTTTTTCTTACCTGGACTGCTGTGCCTTTAGCCAGCCAGATCCTTTAACACAAAGGCAGTTTACAAACACGAGGAGACGTACACCTTGGGTAGAAATCTTAAGAATACATCCATTCGTGTTCTCGTTATCACAGCAGTAGAAGATTAAATATGCATGCTATTATTTTCTGGTAGTTAAGAGGTTATTTTGTTTCCAAATACTGTATATACAAGTTTCTACTGAGGAAGTTTTCATTTCCACTTGGAGAAAATCTATCATTTGCAATACATGGAAAAGAGATAGAAACAGCATCAGAGTAAACATCATGGTACAAGGAATCATTCTCATATATTTGGAACAAATTGAGATGGAAAAGTTTCTTACTGACAACAACCAAGAGAAATTATATTGAAGAATTCTACCCCACATACATGATATCTGATTTTAGGAATCCAAGAACATTTGGATAGAAATGCTGTGAATGAAACAAAGAAATGAATTCACTGGGAGCCTGATGAAGTCTGGCACACAGAGGTGCAAGCACTGATAAGTAGTATAAATTTGTGCCTGCATTGAGTTAAAAATTGACCACATTTTAGAAAAGAAAAAATCCCACATATATATATGATCAATCATGTTATTAAATTAAATATGAACACTATCTTCAGCTGTATTGTTTAAATATTAGTATACCTGAATACCATTTTGGGTTTCCCGTTTTTCAAAGAGCTAAAGTTATGTTTGTGTCTGCGCAAATACAATGTATCGTATCAGCCCCAAGCATTCCTCCTAAGCAGGGAGAAAAGTACTCATGTTTTCTAATTAAAAGCATTTTTTTCTTGAGTATACCAGAACATCCTTTGTATTGGACAGTGGTGACGCATCCATTTGGAAGAAACATTATCACATTTTCAAGTCAATAGTTTGTTTTCTGCAACATTAGTATTAGAATGTTATGTTGAATTCTTGAGTTATATTTTATTCTGCTTCTGACAAGTTCAAAATCAGTACTCCAACTGTTGCAAGAGAAGTTTATGCCCTGCTGGGAAAAATAAGAACACACTCCTAACACACATAGCTTTTCTGTTACCAATAGAGAATGCTATTTAGAGGGTACATCAGTAATTTTATGAAGACACTAAGTGCTAGTTTCCAGATGAGTTCAAACTGCACAAGTTAGAGCTATAGAGGTGTGACATACGAGGCTTCTGATTCTACACATTCCTTACATTAACTACTCGGACTGCAACACTTGTGTTAAAGGCCTCTACATGCACACACAGCATAAAAAACAAACAAAAAAAACACACACCTAAAAAGAAATATTATGAACGTCCAAAATGTTAGTTCTTCTTAAAAGAAAAAATAAATTTAGTATTTGCCCCTGCACTAAAGCTGTGTATTTCCACATTACATGTTGAATATCATAATAAATTACTTACCCAGAGAGAGCAATACTTGAACTGCACTGAAACCCAAATGCAACACAGAGAAAAACGCACAGCCTGTGTGCCAGGTGGCCTACAGGACAAACCTATACAACAGGCATTCGCCAAAGCTGGCATTTTAAAAGTGAGATTGGCAAATAAATGTGGTTTATGAAAATTCATAGGAGCAGAAAGACAAATTTCAAACGTCTCAAATCCATGCCACTGCAATCAGGGAAGTTTTGCTACTGATTTCACAGGACTCTGCACATCAATGTTACACGAGCAAAACCCTTCTTAAAACATAAAGAGGGCAATTCTTTCCCTGCAGGACTGGCCTGGCTTAATGCGATACTGGGATCAACTGGCAGGTACAGTTTCCTGTAGGCTAGTTTTTGAAATGGTTCAGACACGTTAACAAAGCATGAACGCTTATATTGTTACTGCGTAAGCTGCATGAAAGCTCTGACCAAAAGCCCATTGTGAAAACAGCCATGTACTTTACAGAAAATAATATGAGGAAAAAATAACTGAGAGATTTTGCTGAGATAGATGCAGTCTTAAGATGCTGGTGACAGCAGTCAAAAAGCCTGTTAACTCTGATGCATATCAAAGGCAATTACGGGCTTTCAAAGGCACGCAAGTTTGATTATAATCTCCTCAAAAACCTATAAAACAATAAACTCTAAAACAATAAATTAACTTGTGAAAGTCCAAATATATTGCAAACAGATCCTTTCTCATCATAGGCAGCATTCTGTAACAGTATCATACACCTTGTGGGTTAAGGAAAAGTTATTAACATCAAAAGCTTTTTGCAGCTCCAACATGGTTTGAGGTAAGAGTCTTTCACTGATCCTTATGCTTTGGAGGAACACCATTTTATATACCATATATTTAATTAATAGCAAAAAAATAGCATATAAAGGAAAACAATATCACATTGTGAATGCAGTAAGAGACTATGAGATGAATAAATTCTTTAAAAAGGACACACCTATGTTTAAACAAAGCAGATACAAAAGACACATGCTAGCAAATAACAGCTGCAAATATACTAAGTTGAAAATACCTTTGACTAGTGCTATAATAAATGTTGTAATACTAACAGCTGCTATACAAAACTTGCAGAAAATGAACATTTCTCATAAGGAGCCTCAGGGATGCGATAGTTTCAGCATCGCTGTGAGCTCCTTTCTTCTAGACGCTTAAGAGGGAACGGGAGGCTGCGAGCGAGGACTTGCAGAGCAAAGTGGCCTCCTCAACCCAGGGACCAGACAAACTGATTAACATTGTAGATTTCAGGAAATACTCTGCTTCTGTTGAGTGTGCAGTTACAGTGAATACCTTACTGGAGAAAAAAAAAAAAAAAGTCAAGTAAAGAACAAACAAGCAACTAATCGTAAATCAGAGCACTGTGGGCTGCCGTTTCATAGTTTATTTAATCTAACGTTGAGATAATACATTCACCAAATGGTACAAAGACACCAAGCCTCACATCAGCACGGCGCGTTTACCCCACGGGCGCAGACAGCCCTGCATCTCCCGCAGCTCAGAGCTACCCTCCTCACGCCTTGCAACAGAAGTTTACGAGGAAACACAGACTAGACGGCGTTCTGCCCTCCCGTTAGCTCCGCGTTACGGATTATTGTGCCAGTAGAGCCGCGCAGAAGCGCGTTACTCCCCCAGTAAACACAACCAGCCGGGGCTCCCTGTCACCACCAAGTTGGCCCGCTCCGACCCGCCGCAACGGGCGCGAGCGGCAGCGCCAGCCCCGGGGGCTCCGCGGGCACCGGGTCGAGCCGCCGCCGTCGGGGCTCGGCCCACCTGTTGGCGCGGAGCGGGCGGCGGCCCCGG
>JAUBNY010000700.1:4244370-4259946 GCA_032275445.1 Crypturellus soui
ATTTTCTGAAAATTACATTTTTTCTATTCTCCTATAGACTGATGGTATTTGGAAAGAAAATTAAAAGCTTGTACTACTTCCCCAGTGCGATAGAGAAAAATAAACTGGCAAAACTTTTTAATCTAGTGTATCAGTCTTCTTCCTCAGAAACAAACTTAGGATCCCAGGCTGAAAATTTTCATGACCTGTGTGGAGAAAGACATGCTTAGTTCCCCAGACTAAGGGCATCCAGAGGGCAAAAGCAATACTTAAACACAGCTGCCTCCAGGAAAAAGTCATTTTCAGAAATGGGCTTCAAACGCACACAATTGGAGTTGAAGTCAGGCGACAAAGTGATGCATTGCTCATACTGGTACGGTTTCGAGCTGTCTTGAAGGAGACATCTGATGATGTCTCCTTCACTGAACACTACCCCAGTTATGTTGTTCAACACTTTCTGCTATAATCTATTCTGGAGTTTTTCTTTACGAGGAAAAAGCTCAACAACTTTCAGTAAATTAGAAAAGTTCAACTGAGATTGGTTTGAAATACCCTTTTCTGTCTGCTTTACAAAGAAAAGTACAAGAGCAAAGGATTTCAGATTTTGGGTGTGTGATAGCAGTGGTTAACTGTTTTACTGACCAAGAAATAATATTTCAGGGAAAAATAAATCTTTACAAAAGTATACTGGTGTAATCTGAGCATCTTTTTATTGTACATCCAGTCCTTGAAAAAAAGGAAGTTTACTAGAAGGAACTTCTGGAGTTTCTTATACACATAAGAATATCTAAGAATAAAAAGGCAGTGCATGGATGTGCCACTCAGAGGTAAGAGGTTAAGAGGAAGGAGAAAGAATAATACATCCTTTACATCCTTTACATCCTTTTAATCCACTTATGGCACAGTGCCTACAGACACTTTACAATAGGTAGAAAGGAGTACAGACATCGTTGCTTGCTACCCAAATGAAAATGATTCACCATTAACTTTTCCATGTTCCTCATGTGCACTTCTTGCCCTACAATAACATTTTTCCCCACTATAGTAAATTCTTTAGTTCAGATATCTCTCAGTGACATGCTAATTGAAAATTCTACTTGCTAATGTCATATAATTCAATAATATGAAGGAATAATTAGCATACTAGTATTTAGGTGGTTAAACTGCATGTGTGAAATCCAGGGCCTGCTTTTGAATGGACATTTTTAACATTTGCTTCAGTAGTCAGTGGCTCGTGAAAGTACCTTGCTCAGCATCCAAGTGGAAGAATTGCCACAAAAGATTACCATTGTTGGATATCTGTTTCTCCCAAAGAAAGGTCTCATTAGAGACCACAAAGGCCATCTTTGTTTCCTTGATTTTGTGGGCACAAGACTCAAAAGGCTAAATATCAAGACCTTAAAATAGCATCTTTAAAATACTTATGAGTAAATGAGGGAGTAAATATTGTGGCTAGTGTTTTGTCTGTTAAAACTTCAGAGGCTTAAGATATTTGAAAGATACAAGGTGTGTCTGGGGACAGCAGTATGGTCTTTATTGTTTGTATACATCAAAATAAATAAATGATAAGTAGCAAAATAATTATGAGACTTGTAAATTAGCAACATAAATATCTTAATACTTCCCAAGAAAGAAATTTCCAAGGATTTGTTTCTTTGTAGTGATGAACTTTGTTTCCAACATTATTCAAGACAAACATTTGGTAATGCTATTCTGATTTTGGACTTGCATGGGTTTTGCAAAGGATAAAAGATGAGAGCTGTTCAAGAAATCTGTCTTATTTTAGAAAAGAGCAAAATATCTGCATGTTACTGTACACATTGTGAAGTTATTTTAAGGAAAAAAAAAAGAAAGAAAAAAAAAGGAGCTCTTTGAACACTACTTTCAAGCAAAGGATAAGAATAAATCAGAATAGAGCAGGAGCTGTCCAACTCCTTCCTGCTGGTTTGGCAGCCTGGTGGCAGCAATAGGAGATCAGTCTCTCCAAGCAGTCGCTCTGCAATTTCCTTTAGGGAGAGAAGCTTAAAGGAAAGCTGAGAGCAACCGGGAAAGACGTTCACAGATTTTTCTATTGTTCCCCAAATATATTTACTTAGTTAAGACTCTAGCAAGCAATTTATTAAGAACAACTTAGGTATGCATTTTGTGATTTTTCACAGAGAGGAAGAAATAAATGAACTCGATGAATTAAATTCTTTTATGGTTTTGATCGAAGAAGTAAATTCTGAAGTCCAATTTTCACTTTACTGTCAAGGCTTTTGTTAACAAAAATACTACTTTTTTTCAAAGCACCATAATGATTAGTGTGAACAGCAGGTGCTGCCCTGCAACTTTGAAAACCCTTCAAAAAGTTTACTGAGTTGTTATGCCCTAAATCCAAATTGTGTCTAATTATTCTCCTTCATCACACAACAAGCTGTAATCCTGTTCTTCCAACAATAGCTTGAGAAGGGAGAAAACACACTATTTGTTCCCCAGGAAAGCTGTTACAGATGTACATTATGTAGCTTACTTTTCACTTTTGTTATATTAAAGCAATATTTAAATATCCTGAAAACGAACTGCTTGTTGTTTGCCTCTCTTATTACAAGACCTAAAGGAAAAGCAGGAGATGGTCTTATTTCCTTAGCAACAGTGTCAGGTGTGATTTATACTACCCTGCATCCCGACAGCTGTCTCCAGGCAACAAACCGAGCTGTAATGCCAACTGTTGTGCACGCAGTACATGGAGGATTTGAGGGAAAAAGGTGGAAACCAAATACCCATCCCCAACATCAAACAGGAGACAAGGCCAAACAAACATGAGATCGTAATGAAAATGGAAATCAATCAAATAATCTAAACACCTCAGTTTGGTACGCCAAATGCTCAATGTGTAAAGAATAATCTGTTCTAAATCAGTCAGCAGTTAGATGACAGATGTAGATTTGTTGTTAATACTTTTCTAAGGCTTTATCTTAGCTTATAAAAAGCAGTACAACTATGTGTTCTGTTCCTGAGCTGTCTTAGCAGTGATTCTCACAGAAAGGAGAACAATAGCACAGCAAAGAGAAATTTCAGTAATTATTCACTGCTAAAATACTTACCAAAATTTGTCAAACTGAAATCATAGGGCATTTCAATGCTGTTTCCTATCTGAAGTAAAGACACTTGAATCTTGGATTTTACCATGTTGGCAAACATTGGCTTTTAAAGTAACACTTGGAGACCTCATGAGGCTTGTCTAGTATAATTATAGCAGATAGCACTATTTGCCTCAAAAAAATTACTATTTTACTTGAGGTGAAATTTGTTTCAGAAGCTGAAGAATCACCAGGAGGGAAAAAAAAAAAAAAAAAAAAAAGGCTGTTGTTTATACATCCGTGTTTTTTGAGCAGATGCTTTTCAGGTGCAGAGCTAACAGGTTGCACAGAGCAAACGAGCTCTCCCTTGTGAGAGCTTTTACACCCAGAGTGAGGCTATGCCCAGCAGTGGGTGACCCTGGGGACCTGCAGGAGCCTGGGCACCACCAGGACGGTCCAGCAAGGGCTCGCTTCTCCACACAGAGCGTGGAAGCAGGACCGCATCCCTCACAGCGGCTCCCAGTGTCCCTGCTCACCACTAGGCTGAACTTGCAGCAACATGCGGGTTTAAGAAGGCAGAGAGAAGGTTAGTTAGAATTTATTTACATCACTGATGTGTCTGGGAGCTCCCATCTGTCCACAGTGCCAGTTGCAGGCGTTAATGTATTTGCCATCACTCTAAAACTTCAAATTTTCACTTCAAATTCCAAGATATTTTATTCTGAAGCTAACTAGTTTCAATAGATATAACAATAGGTGCCTGGCCTTTTTATAGCAAAAACATCCAGACCACATGGAGCTTCTTTACTTACAATAAGGATCTTCTCACAGGTTTGCAATAAGGGGCTTTCAACTCTCATCCATTTCTTGGCATGTCTCTGCATCTCATCCTTTGAAAAATGCATCTATGAAATCCTATTTTTATCACTCGATTTATAAGCACATTACCCTTAAACTTGTATTTTTGTCCAAAGTTAGAAAGTTTTCTGCTGTAGAGCTTCTCTATGAGAGCTGTTATTTAAAACTTTTGATGATATTTTCATCTGCTGGATGCTGCTTCTTACTTTGAAAAGGAAATAAAAACATTAGGCATTCGGCTGAAAGATATCTTTTCCTCCAAGTAGAAAAGAAGTGGTACAAGCCTTGATTTATACAAAATATTGAATCTTTTTTTTTTTTAAGAATTTCTTACCTGACTACATACACATACTTCTGTTACACTAGTTATATAGCTGAGGTATCACTGTGATTTCTGAATGTTTAAAAAGAAAGTATGTTTTATCCTTAAGAATAAATTCAATACCAAAATCAGCTTGTTCTCCCCTCCCACCTCATCATCATCAAACATAGATTTTGGTTCAAAAGCAATTCCCCCAGAGATTCAGTAAATATTCTCTGGCCTATAGCAACTTAAGAGTTAAGCATCTGTTTCATTTCATTTATGAGTTACAAAAGAAGTTAAATCGTGTGAAGAATATCACCAAATCCGTGGGACTAATTGCATGCCTAATGGTATCAAAAGGATCACAGGTATTTTTCATTTGGCATTCAAATTCTGAGTCAGTTTTATGGCTTGCACCTGTGTTTTGATATCTGTAGAAAGGCAAGCTGTCTTCCCTGTGGAAAGGGGCACAAAGTGCTAAGAAAGAGAAGCTGAGTACTGTTATCTTTTAAAATACAAAGAAATTCTGCTTGTGCTCTTATACAAATATCTAAGTGTCTTTTAGATTTTCATATAAAAGTAAAAAGCCCAAATCCTTTTCTTGTTGACTTGTACACCTATCCATATCTATACATAAATAATGAAATAGATAACTTTTTTTTGTATAAATCCCCTATAAAAGTAGAATGGAAGATACAAGCCCATTTCAGTTGCTTTAATGCTTGCCAGTTTATAATTATTTGTATGTACATTTTAAGATATGACTTGAAAAGATCTCAGTGGAAATAAATATTTGTAGCTTATGCTTTTGTTGGCTTTTAGGCTTGAAAGAGTAAAAACTTGTTTCAAGATACCTAACCATTTTTGATTTTGATACCCTTTCTTTACAGAAGTGCTCAAAGTGTGAGCCAGAAGTGCAAATATTTCATGATTTGTCTGCAGTCTATCCTTTTGATTAGCCATTGTGCCTCGTATACACTTGCTTGCCTGTGGCAAGCTAGGTCTCTTTAAATGGCAGATTTTATTTAGGTTTATTATTTTAGCTAAAGGAAGCAGCCAGTTAGAGAGAAGTATTTGTCTTAATATTTTACCTTTCAGCATGTTTGCAAACACAGTTTTTCAGCTTCCTGACCTTGCTTCTGGGTTTTCAGAGTATGTTTAATCTTGCACAGAGGAACAGACTATAGGATAATAACGGACCAAATTCAACACTGCCTTATATCAAGTCTAGTAAAACTAATTAAATCCAGAGATGAAATCAGCTGCCAGTGTAGGTCTGTGTATTGCATGTTGCAAATGCCTCCAAGCACAATGGTTTTTTTTTTCCACCACTACTCTGCAGTAACACCCCCGTTCTAGGAGTAAATGCATGTCTGTGAATGAGTGGGTGCAGAAAATGAGTAAATCCATCATCTGAGAAGACTAAAATGATAGTGATCACAGATACATCCATTGGATTTGTACAGACACTCCGTTGTGGGGGGCTGCACAGCACCACCTGGGATCCCAGCAGAGGCACAATGACTGCAGGCTCCAGGTAACAGATGTTTAGTCCAAAAATGCATGTTCTTCATATTCCCCTCTTTCATTTGCCTCCTCAAAACTCCTGAAATAAACCTAAGATCCTGTGGACTCTCCTTCTCTTTCCACAAATCCACAAAACTACACTATGCCACCAGAAGAGACAAGACCACAAGAAGAGCGCAGTCCTGGGTCCCTTCTCTGCTTGGCATCAAAAAGATGATGCCAGACAAACTCCCTTCCTCTGCCAACAGGAGCCATCAGACCCTGCAGCTTCAGCTTCTTAAAATAAGAGATAAATATATTTTGCCTGTATTACAAGCTGCTTTTGTTGAAATACAAGTGATGCTTTTTGAACAGTAAAACAGCATGCAGGGATTCACAATGCAAAGGTCAGATTTCTAATTGAGAGAGGACTTTTTTCCCTACAGTCAGTGACTTACAATGAATGAGACTAATGAATGTCTATCTTCCATCTCTGTGGGAGCATAGAAATTACTGAGTGATTTACTACACCTGAGGAAAGAGACAGTAAACATGCCCCACTGCTAAATTCTTTGAAGCAGCTTGTCCTTTGTATGTTGAATTCTATACTTTCCACTTTTCCTTCATTTCCTTACTGCTTTCCATTTATTCTATAAAAAAAAATTCTATAAAATATCCATGACTGGCATTTCTGAGAAGCAGCTTCAAGTGCTCGTACATATCTTCCAGAAGCAGTCGGGTACATAGCCAGACAGTGGTTGGTGGGCTTGGAGTTTTTGAGGAGCTTTATTTATTTATTTATTTATTTATTTATTTATTTATTTGGCTCGAACGACATACCTGTTCTTCCCTGAGAATCTGTTTCTATCCTGTGTAGTTAGAGGAAGTGCATTAAAAGTTATCCTGTAAAATCTGGAATAGGGCTCCTGGGTGGCTAAAAAGTAGTCTCCGGTGTCTATGTTCTAAAGCATAAACACACATGTAGCTCTAGGGCTTCAATTTTCCAGTCAACACACAAAATCCATCCCCGAGATGATTCGTCTTTCTTACGTAGTATCTAGCAGGGTCATTTAAAGGAATAAAATTCCTTTACTAAGTCTTAAACAGCAAAGGATCACAGTGGTTCTATTTAAAATTTCCCTAAGCATCAATAAAATATTATTAATCCCTGCTTTTGCCCTCATCCCACTCCACTATCAGCTATCATAAACACAGCTAACAAGGCTACTTGTCTATGCTTTAACACATGTAAGAATAATTTTCCATTTGATTCTTCAATCAAATATGCAGGTCTTTAGTCAGTTGCCTCTTTTATTCTCAGCCCACACAGTCGGTAAAATTGTCATCTTTTAAAAGCAAACATTTTACCTTTCCAGTTACATTTCCATTTCAAAAATAAATCAATAGATTTTGATAAGCAGATTATTATTGCTTTTAAGCTACTAATATCTTTTCCATGAGATCACCTGACGGCACAAAAAAATACATCTATTTATTACAAGCAAAATTCACATACTCAATAGGCTTTTGCAACTTTTAAATGGAATTTGAAAGAGTGTATAAATGAGATTCAGGATTTTAAACAGCCAGTATGACTTCTTATGTTTCAGAGGCCTAATTTTTTAAAAAGTTTCGCTATTCCTAAGGGGAGTTTTTAAGAATGATTCAATATAGAGACACACGCATATAGAGACACACATATCCCACATACATGTATCCATATAGTCAAGCAAGAAATTTCATGTCTTCCTTTATAGAAGCTAAAAGGAGGTATTTCACTTTTTTAATCTGTAAAACTCCTCTGAAAATATGTCTTGTCTCTATTTCTGTTTCATCTATGAAAATATTTACCCTCAACCCAAATGTGAGCACTGATCTTTGCTTTAAAGAATTATCTTAAATATTCTATAATCTATTAAAAAGCAGAGGCAAAGGGTGTGACCAAATAAATAAATCAAACTGTGGCGTAACGCTATTTGTCTCACAGCATAGGACCATTATATTTTTACAATACAGCAAAAATGCTGGTTTATTCTGGAGTTTGAACTGAAAAGTGTGTGATTTGCCTTGTTCCCCTGGGAAATATTGGGGATTATTATGTTTCACAAGGAGTACAATTACTGCCCAAGCGTTTCTGGGTTTAGAGTTTATACTAAAAAAAAAAAAAAGAAAAAAAGAAGCCAGCAAAAGCCGAGGAAGAGAGCAGTCGCATTGTTCCTGCTGGGGAAGCCAGCGGGTGCATCCATGTGTCCTTCCGCAGGAAGTTTTTTTGCCACTATTTGCCACTACCAGGCTGGGTAGAGCCCCTAACTGGTGGCCAGGGAATCTGTGCCCACCATCTCGTCATTAGCAGAGGTCACAAAAGATGGGTCTCTGATCGCTCTGGTGATGAGCTGATTGGTTTTATATAATTGTTAAAATCTAAAGGATAAACTCATTAAGAGGTGGCCTGGAGAGCTCTCTCTCTTACACATCTGAGTGAGGGAAATGCCAGCTCCAAAAGCTCCTGATGGAGGAGGGCTCTCCAGAGTGGTGACAGGCCCACCTCTCCAGTCTGGCTATGGAAAAGCAAGAACTGGCTGTAAAAAGTCCAGATCGATAGTAAGGTAGCTATAATTGCCTTATATCCTGTTAGCGGAGCAGAGGGATGCGCAGGGCTGGCACACAGCCCTCTCCAGCACAGCGACCGCAGGGCACCGGCACGCGCAGTCACTGCTCCGGGGGGAAGGTGCACAAACTAATGTGCGGGTTGGTAACAGTGTTAGGCTGCTCCTGACACAGACCAGTGTTTTGAAGCATTTATGCTGCTGAGAGGGAGAAAAACAGATAAAAACTATCCTTATTTCTATTACTGACACATAAGCAATTAGACAGCAGGAGCTTGCATGTACCTAGATGTGATATTCACTGTATACCAGTGTAAAAATGTAACTAAGATGGAGTGAATATTACTTATATTGCTAGAATCAAATCAGTTTAGCATTGTCATTACACGGCAGAACAATGTGGCTACTGCTTTCTCCACTGGAAATCTGAACACAGAGTGGAGGAATAAGAGCTCATTGCTTCAATGAAATAAACCACATTTCATTATGATTTTCAATTTGCGAAAGTATAAGGTCTGTCAGATTAAATAGAAGTTGCACACAGTCTTCTAGCAACGCAAGTCTAATGATAAATTAAATTCCTATCACTCACACATACACAAGACTGAGAGTAATGTCAATTTTCAGTGGCTGATCCTGACTTTTAAGGAAGTTTCAGGGCTTCTAAGATTACTATGGGAAGCAACCTCAGTAACCTGGGGCTGGCTGCAAGGTACAAACTATCCCATTTATTCAGAACTGTGTTAAGGAAAGGAAGTAGGAAGCTTTTGTTTTCACCTGCTATACTTAATGGAAAGATGTGGTGCTTTAAATAGATAAAGATAAGAAAAACACAGTTGAAATTCTGATGTTTTTTACTTCATTTTCTCCCCTATATTTTATGCTGTTTTCATGAGCACAGATATGGTCATGAAATAGCATATAATAGATGACTATAGACACCTAATCAAAATCAGGTCAATTCCATTAAACCTGGAGCAGTACTTTAACGTCAGAAAAGGATAGAAAGCCACCCTTTGGAAAATGGCAGTTTTCCCTGGAGTCAGGCAACTTTAATTCAAGAGACCTCGTACCCTTGCAGTTAAGCCACATGCATCCATTCCCCAGCTAGACCAGGTGCTGTCAGAGCACACTCTCTGTTGGTAAAAATCACTGGCTACCCAAATCAAGGCAGTCCCAGTGCTGCTCCCTGGCCCAAATCAGCCCGTGTGATTCTGAAACTCAGGGGAATGCAAACACAGTATTACTGCCAGCTTGTCCGCTTCACCCCTCGCTAGTCTGCGGCTGCACGGACTTTGGCCTCCTGCTTGTTCTGAACTCGTTTAATCAGAGATGAAGATAAAGATGCTTCAGCTTCAGCACTGCTTGTTTCTAACAATTTTGAATCATTTAGATTCGAGCTGGCATGATATCTAACGATGATTAACCCAGCTTTGCGGGTGCACACTCAGCTGAGGCACATCCAGCTGCTGCAGCTCCCGTAGTCCTTTGCTGGCTTTGCTCTGGACTGGGCAAAGGATGTTCCCTGACATGGGATAAGTCTGTGGAAACGGACGTGCACTCAAGCACCATTAGCACCTTCCTTCCCGCAGCTCCCAGGGCTTGTTTTCCTTGCTGTGTCTGCTTCCCGTCTCCGTAGCAGTGCCTGCTGCATTTCATTGCTGCTTAGCAGTAGCAAATACTACCCACCTTGGGAGTTCCTAACATCTCATAAAGCTCAGATTATACCAGACTCCTTCAGAAACCTGATCAAGACACTTTTATCGTATTAAACACCATATCAGCACCACAAAAGAAGTCTTCATTCATATTGTCCTGCATTTTAATCTTATTTTCCTTTTATTTCTCAAAGAAAAGTTGATTCACACTGTGAAAACTATAACTGCATGTGAATTTCCAGCAGCTATAGTTCTTTCAGTAGATTTCCTAATTCTTCTTAATAGCACAAGGATACACACAATATGTCCACAAGAATAAATAAGACTGAACAGATAGCATGTTAAGCTACATAATTGCTTACAATTCCATAGTTGCTAACACAAATATAAACAGTATAAGCCTTGTCTACCAGAAACTTTGTGCTTGCAATATGTGAAAGAAACCCTTCAATGGAAGTTGGAAACCGGCAAAAACACTGCAATAGAATTTAATAGCTTTATTTGTTAAATTATCTTGTATGGATACAAGATAATTTTTGCTGGACACTAAAGAAAAAAGCTTATCAATTCATACTCTACATTAAAAACTGATTTATTAAGAAATACAATCAGATTCTTTCTGCTGTGTCCTTCCAGATTTTATAACCAATAACTTTCACTTTCACAGTTTATTTTCATTAATAAATTGGAAAAGGAAAACAAACTAGTCTACTTTTTCTGATTTAAAATGGCGTTTTATTTGTGAGGGAAATAATTGATGGCAGATCTATTTGAAAAAAATGGACTAGTGTCTACAGATACAAAACAAATTTTTTAAATCAAAATTTGGTTTTCCTTCAAATTTTTTTTTCAAGATGCATTTCCAGTGACATTATTTCAGGGTTTTCAAATACTTTAAAACCTCAGCAGCAAATGTGCTGGGGTTATATTTTTGTTTGTTGGTGCAGACAAGATGCAAATTTATTGCATATACCAAAGCAGAGACAGGTCAGCAATAAATTCAGGAATCACGGGTGCCTGCTCTCCTTGCACATGTCTGACTACAGGGACAGCAAGACGGGAGAGGATGAGAGTGTATTAAGACCTTAACATTTTATGAGATCAGCTTCAAAACTAAAATACCCAAATGCTCTTTATTTTTAAAGCATGCTTTTCCTTGCTATTGTAATGCAATGGTTTCAAAATGGAAAGTCCATTACCTCCTACACAGCTTACATTACTGAATTTACAAGGAAGGATCTAAACTGATACCATCCCTTTATAACAGTGCTTTTGTCCACTCTAGAGAATAGCGCAAAATTAGATGCTTAGCTTTGATAAGTACAAAACTTAACGTTACTTATCCCAAAACACAGAGCTAGGCTAAATGACTGGAGTGAGACCAAACTCTTAAATTTTAATTGTTGGAGTTTAGGCTCACAGAAACAGGGTTTCTCTGTATTTTAGCGTGAGCCCATTCTTTGCTCCCTGGGCCTGTCCAGCACCTCCATGAGCTCAGGCAGAAACAAGAACCCTGCCAAGATCTCTTGCAGTTCTGTTTCTTCCACGAGAGAAAGCTCGTTCTTTCCTCACAGTGCTATAAGGTACATTAGAAATAAATCACTGCCAAGTAGGAGTGATATTCATAAAGCTCCTTGATTATTAAAGTTATTAGAAATAACCGCTCCATAGGTGCACTCTTGATACTGTCCAGAATCTGAGAAGAGAGTTGAGACTCTGCACTTGGAGCTACTGTCAAATTTGTGAAACACTAAAATGCTCAAATTCCTGTTGAAATTAGTGGTAGTGCTGTGGATCTGATCAGATCATACATTGCTTTAAAGATCTTGGTCTTGCCAGGGCAACACAGGGCAACCCTTGGGAAAGAGTTATATGTGATTTTTATACTGAATATCAATTCAGGAGGCCAACATATGAATGAGTGTTGTGATCATTTTAATTCTGTCCATTTTTGCACAGCACTACATTTTCCTACATGTTTCCTACACTGTTACATCATACACCTAAACAAAAAATACCTAACATGCTACTTGCAAATGCACTGTGCAGAAGCAAATTGATGTGCTGAACAGTTATGTGCTCTTTTTCACAGTGCTATCTGTGCTCAGACTCCAGCAATGACAGGGGTTCACCTTTCTCACTGCAAGCAGTTATTGCCTGTCTTTTCTCCCACTAGTTTTATCTTAGCCCATTTCACTTCTGTAAGTTACAGATTCTGTCTTTGAATCAGTTCTCTTGCTATTAAGGAGCTTCCATTAGAGACAGTGAAGAGTCCAGTGCAGAGAGCTGCATAGCAGCCTTATTAGGTTAACCCCTCTGCAACAAGAAGGTTTAGATCAGACATTGGTCCTTTTCAGTACAAATGTCATTTCCAAGAATAATCTCCCTCGTTGCTTAGCAACTTCTCTTAATCTTTCCTTTCTCTCATCCATATCAATATCCAGTGCCCTGGCCACATCCCTACCTAAGCCAAGGCACGCTGCCTCCTGTTTGCTGTTCAGACTACTGATTATAACTCTCAGTAAACTCACCGGGAACCATTTTCATCACGTTCTTCCTGGAGTAGTTGCTTTTACAGTTGGTTTGCCCAAGGAATACATAAGATAGACGATGTGCAGGCAACGAGGAAACAGCTGTGCTGTTACCCATGCATGCGAAGGGGTGGCAACATAAATCAGTTTATCTTTGCAGTCCTTGTGGTGTCCCATTCTGGCCAGGTGCATTTGGTTGGATGCACCAGCATTTGTGTTGGCAGAGGGTGCCTTGGCTCCGTATGTGAGATATTATCAGCTGCTTACTGCTTAACTGCATGAAGCAGTAAGTTTCAAGCTCCTACAGAGCTCTTGCTTTTCCTTAGAAAAGGTTTTGGAAACTTTGCCTGAAAGTCTGCAGATCATCCAGCATGGATGAGGAGGAAGATACTTGGACATCAGAGGAATTATAGCAATAGAATATACATATTCTGTTGCTGTAAGAGTATGCAAACACTATGACTCAAAATTTAAAGTACATGACCAAATGGTTACCAGATTCTCAGCAAGCTGACTTCCAAGAAACCTGTCAAGGAGACAAAGTGCAACTACAGATGATGCAACTTGACAGGTAACCTTGTGGTATGAATTAAGCACCAAGTTATTCAGCCACACCAAAATTAATAACAACCTTTGTCAATATAAGGTTATAAGTGGAACATCAGTAATGAACACAAGAACAGGATTGTGCATATTGTCTTTTTGAAGGAAGAAAGAAAATCACAAATCTTGAGTTTTTGCTTTAACTGTAGGAAAGGAATAGAATCATGAAGACACCTAGAAAACCTTCACTAACATGCACCAGGACCAATACAATACTAAATAAAGAAAGACAAATAAGAGAAGCAGCTCATTCCTTTTTTTTTCTCTAACCCCGTTAGTGAGATAGGAACAGGAAGATAGAGGCACATCACTAGCCATATTACATGAAACTGATTTTTCTTTTACGCAGCCTTAAACACTACAGCTTTTTGAAAGACTAGATAACCTGTATCTGCTGTCTTACAGCAATAACTATTAGGAATGGAAGCAAGCAGACCAATAAGGAAGGTATTACTTTAAAAATGTATAGGGATATGCAAAATAAATAAATGTAATATGGACATTAAATCAGTAAATCATGAAAAAATGACCTACAAAGACAGAAAATATGAAAAGATAGCATTTCAGTTGCTAGAATTCGCAGTGGGAAGCAAAAAGAATTGGAAATTCCTCATTTATGAGAAGACATTTAATATAATTGGCAATACAGAATCTAGTGGGAGGATCTGCATGCCTGGAATGTGAAAAAACATTGGTTATAAGCTAGTTAAGATCTTCACCAGGTTGTTATATCTATATTGGCATCTTTGTCTTGCACGCTACTTGACACGCTACTGGATTCCATCATTATCTCGTCTTCTCTTCAGACTCCTGTTTTTTTTATTTATCTTCCTGTAAATTTTCAATTTTTCATTAAAAAATTGTTTAAAAAGTTTTTTTTTTCTGTGAAGTTTCATTTACATTCTTCCCTAGAAGTCTTTCACGGTCTGAAAGACCTGTTCCAAATTCCTTCTGAATACTGTAAAATACCTTTTTCTTACCATTTGGAAAGGCTAGAGAAAACACCTGAGAACTAAGAGCTATAACAATGTCCACACTTAAGCAGGATCAAGCACCAACAGATGGTGGGTTAAACTTATGGCAATCTCAGACAAAATAGTGGGAAATCAAATAATCAATTGGAGGAGATCCAGCCCACAGAAAATGAGCTATCTCACATCTGACATAGCAACATGTTTGCCATTGTTGATCTTTATTCTTCCCAAACAGTGAAGGCTTTTGCATTGCAGAGAAGAAAAATACACTAACCTCAAAGGTTAAGGTCTATTTGACCTCACCCATTTTATGTTCTTTCCGTGCTTGCCTCTTTCCTGCCTCCTCACCCTCCCTGTCATCCCTATTTTCTCTCTCTCTTTCTCTCCCTCTCTCCTCCCCTTCCCCCTTTCTGTCTCTCTCTCTCTCTCCACTCCCATATCCCACAGCAACAAATCCTAGTTATTGCCAGCACCCAGAGTTGCTATGGGAGGCTCTTTCCAAATTAACTTCCAATTGACTTTCTGCCCCCACCCTTCTGTGTTGCTTACTGTATTGGTCATTCAGGTGTAGCTAGAGAACATAATTAACTGGAATTCAACCTTCCTTGGCTGTTTTTAGGTAATCCAGTCTGTCATATAAGTTAACGAATAAAAATTTAGTGGATAAGAATAATTAGCTTGAGTCAGTGTGATTTTATGGAAAACAACTTTTATCAGACAAAGCTCATTTCATTTAATGAGTGACTAAAGGTAACTTGCCTGAAGCATTGACTTTGGTAACATATACTTAACCTCATTCCATACAGTCATGACTGAAAAATTAGTGCTCTAAAACTGATACATATGAACTGGGTGAAGAATTGACATGCTTCTTATAAGATAAAAGGCAAAACTTGCCCTGAATTTTGAAAAAACACCAACAGTTATAGTTTCTAGAGCTCCAGTGCACAGCAGCTTGCTCATAAAATAATCCATGAGTAAGGCATAAAACAAACTCCATTATATTTAACACTTGTAAGGTAAGAGCATAAAATAAGGCACCAAGTATTTGAGAAGCAAGAAGATAGCAGATATGTACTGCTTTATCCTCACAGAGATGAGGATTTCCAAGGTCAGCCAATTCAATCATGGGAGAAGAAATATTTACTTGGTAACTATAAATGCAAATACAGACTACACAAACCTTCATAGAATCATTAAAGTTGGATGGGACCTCTACAGATCATCTAGTCCAACCCCTCTGCACACACAGGGTCACCTAGAACACGTGGCACAGGACCACATCCAAGCAAGTTTTGAATATCTCCAGAGAAGGAGACTCCACACCTCTCTGGGCAACTTTTGTCCTTAAATTCCTGTGGAACTTTTCGTGTTTCAGTTTGTGGCCATTTTCTCTAGTTCTGTCGGTGGCCATCACTGAGGCCAGCCCCATCCTCCTCACTGCCTCCCTTGAGGTACTTGTACACACTGATGAGGTCCCCTCTCAGCCTTCTCT
>JAUBNY010000700.1:4264188-4276558 GCA_032275445.1 Crypturellus soui
TCAAGACCCGCTTGGATGCAGCCCTGTGCCACGTGCTCTAGGTGGCCCTGCGTGTGCAGGGGGGTTGGACTAGATGATCCCTAGAGGTCCCTTCCAACCTTAGGCATTCTGTGATTCTATGAATTCTCAGTAAAAAGAAAGGTGGTAAAGGCTTCTGTTCTTCATTACAGAAAAGAAAATAAATAAAAGAGCTGGTTTATGGAGACTTTCACCTAAGCTGTTCCAAGGCTTTATTTGAATACATCTTATTTTTTTCTGTCCAACATTTGTAAATGTAGAAAATAATCCTTAACATCCAGGTGCTAATTTTAGTTTTATCCAGATAAGACCATGGATTCAAGAACAAATGGTATTTTCACTTTGATACATTATCTCCTTGTCTTACAATCATTCATTAACAAAATCTTACCTTGCCCAGATAAGAGAACAAAATAGCACTTCAAGTCATCATCTTAGGAACAGGAAAGCAAAGCACAAAGATTAATAGGTCAAAAGTTCCTGAAGATAGGATAAGGCCTGGAGGCAACACCCTAATCACAAGATCACCCCATCTTTCTGCTTGCCTTCCGCAACCCCTTGCTTTACTGAAGGGCTCGAATGTATATACTAAAGGAGGCTGGGTTGTTTTGCTCTTTTAGTGTGCATTAGCACCAGTTCTTCATCCTAAAGAATTGCTGTATTATTCTTTAACACCGCAGCCAGACTCATGCTCAGCTCCTCTTCCAACAAGGATACTCAGCTGAGGATGCTCTATGCATCTTGGGCAATGCAGAAGGCATATCCCAGAAATATTATCCTCCCTGGACCACAGGCCACCTGTTCTGGAGGACAAATAAGCCCCTTAAACAGAAAATTCATTGTTATTTTAGCAGTGACTTTTTAAGTTTATAATAAGGGTGTCAAACTCAGTTCTTAAATGAAAGAGGATGAACCACAGTTAACAAAGCACAGATGTGAATTCCTCACAGTGGCCATCACTGTTTATGAGGCACATAGCTGCATGCTGTACAATTTCAGACTTCCTGTAGTGCTCATTAAGATCAAGCAAAAACAATTGTGCAAGGCATGACAAGAATGTGGATCAGAAGAGATGTGTTTTTGTTTGAGAAAAGAGGAGAGCAAACAGGCAGAAAACTTCCTGGCACAGTGCCAAACTTCCTGTGGCACAGGGAGCATAGCGCCATGCTCCACTTTGCTAGTTGGCACGAAGGGGCCTGAAATCCTGAAGACTTTCAAGGGTGAAGGTGATCCTTAAAGCTTTTCCTAAAATTGGCAAAACGTTATTAATGTTGATGGATGTCTTGCTTGGGTAGAACTTGTATCTACTGTTCTTTGTCAATCTGTTCACATTTTCCAGGCTATGGAATATTACATATAAAGTAAGAAAGCGAATTTCTACAGAAATAGCACACCAGGGGAGCTCACCAATGTCCCTGTGCACAGGGACAATGACATGTTTGTCACTGATGTCATGACATGTTTCTAGGTGTCTAGTCCTTCACTGTCTTCCATTAACACTCTTAGTCATCAGGACCACGTGGCCTTTATTTCACTCACAAATCAAGATCCAGCAGGCTATTTATTCTTAACAGCCACCTGGGCTTTTGTCAAGATGATAGGTCTACATCTCACCAAGGTCAATTCTTTGGATTTGTTATGTCTGTCTAACAAAAAAAGTCTCCCATTTTGCCTAAGAAAGATAAAAACTCTTCAGATCATAACTGACAGTCAGGATTAATTACCTGACTATCACAGAGATGTTAAAGTAGTTATGATTTGTCTGATACAGTTATGCCTGGAAGACAGATTTTTTATGTATCTGTTATAAAGGCAACACAGAAAGATGTCAGGGCTTTCCAGGAGTTCTTAGGCTAAATATGAATGAATTTTCTGCAGAGATGTTAATGTCTTTGATCTTTTTTTCTGCTTTCAAGATATTTCAACATAAAACAAAGAAGTGTGGGACAATATAAGAAGCACTGTTAGTTTTGATCTGACATGGTCAAAATATGTAGTATTTCATCAGTGTATTGGTGTGCTAATCTCTCCCATGGTGGTAGTGCAATTTTCTTCGTTGGTGTTTGGAAGTGTTCAGGTGATTTTTTTTAAGCAGTGTACTCTTTCAAGGCCTTCAGATATCAATCAGAGATGAGGCACAATAAAGACAGACTGAGGGAGAAACTTCTGGTCATAGCTTAATTTATTCATTAAATTATTAACTTAATTGAAAACTATTATGCTTAGTATACATATTTGGATTGGATGAAAAATTATAGATATTTCTAAAACGGCAAATCTCAGGAAGCACATAAGGGACCTTTTGCTACCTTTTAATATAAAGACACCAGTAAAGAAAAGTCATCTGTGCCACAGATTAAGAAACAATGAGAATGGGTGGCAGAGGTCTCCACCTTAGAAATATTAGGACAAAGTTCCACAAGTGAGGATACTAATAACTGGAACAAAGTACCAAGAGACAGAGATAGTTAGCCACCACTGTCTCTCCAAACCAAGACTGGATATTTTTCTCAAAGATAATTTGTGGTTCAATGAGTCCAGGGTAAAACTTAATAGCAAAAGGTGTATGGGTCAGTCTAAATAATGAGTGAAATTTTCCAGGTTTAATATCTATTACTCAGCACATCAGAACAGTGAATAAAAGATTTTGTATTCAGTAAGAGCTACACGCAGAAACTGAGGTAGGCAGGGGATATAATTACCTGACCTTCTACTGGGCCAGGTTAAATCACTGCTATTATTCTAAAATAAAGTGGCATATCTTATTTCTACAGCAAGTGCACAGGGCCTTGATTTCACATCTTCTCTGGAAGACCATATCAAAAGCAACAGGGTGCTTTCTAAACATGGTAATAGTGTTGGTCCAGTATTCCATGAGCACAGAAAACTGCTCATAAAATTGCAAGTCCCGTTACATGTGTCACTACCTATGTGCACTGGCCTGCAGACATCTTGTTGAGCTTTCCAGATCCAGAAATGCACAGCAAAACAGGACATGATGGTTTAGTCTTCAAAATAAGACCCTATATTTGATCTGTCCCTCTTTAGAAAACAAGCTGAGTTAGATTCCACAGGAAACCTGCTCCACAGAAGCTTTCTGCTGCTCTTTGAAGAGACTTTTTTTTTTTTGTGAGACAAGCAATAGAAACAGAACGCAACTTTTTGTAGCTCAAGATTTCATATCCTACATGAGAAAATGAAATGCGGCATGAAATTTACTTTTTGTGCTAATGTGAAACTGGATCAAGTAAAAGCAATTTCTATACTCTTAGCACAGAGAGCTCCTTCAAATGGGTGAAAAAGCTCCATTCAGTTAAAAAAACCCAACAACATCAGATTTGTACTTTGCCTCACAATGATTTTATTATCATCTGATAACCCCGATGATATTGAATTACAGAAGGATCACCATATCGAGAAACAGAATTATGAGGTTTTTCCCTTCCACTAATGTATTGTTTAAATCTTGGCTCACTGACTCAGTAAAAAGCAAAAGGCTCTATACGGTTCCAGTTAACAGAACTTCTGCCTTAAAGCATTGGCTCTATTTGCAATAAGAAGTGGTACACTAGTTTTTATTTTAGCAACAGTATTCAGTGACTTGGGTAAAGTGTTCAGAAATACAGGTCTTGAATGCCTTTTTTTTGTAATTTTCCTCCTCATATGAATATTGCAGTACAGCTCAGAAATCTCTGAAGGAAAAAAAGGGAGATTATTTATTCTCTGACTAGCAATGCAAGCTGTCTGCTTAGGAGGGTACAGCAACGTAGGGGTAAAGCAAGAAGGTCATAGCCTCTTCCCACAGGTCATGCCTGGACCATGGACAGGGACGTAGTGCCATGGACACTGGATCACGGACAGGGAGACAGACATGGGAGCATGCCAGACAGAAGGTCCCTCAGGTGTTGGGCCACCCCGCTGGCCTGAAGGAGTGAGGTTTTAATGTGATTCTCTAGCAGCATCTACAACTCAGGTGCGTTTGTTCACATTCTCCCCAAACCAATAAGCTCTAAACAACTGAAGAGAGGTTAAGGATAGAGCCATGAAGACAGGCCTTTGATTATTTAACAGCTGCTGGAATCCCTTGTTAAAAAAAATAAAATAAAATAAAAAGCATTCTGGAACCAACGTTATTCTTAAAAGTCCCCCCAAAGAGCCTCCTTGTAGTGGATGTAGCTAACACTAACTAACATGTAAATGTACTGAACAAATGAAGAGGGTCATGTGAAGAGTGTGCTCCTGTAGGACTGATGCTGCATTACTCAGGTAAACCGGAATCCTGCAGCCTGCCCTACAGCTAGAGACAAATGCTCCTCATGAGCCCATGCAGCAGGA
Source organism: Crypturellus soui (assembly GCA_032275445.1). Taxonomy (NCBI): domain Eukaryota; kingdom Metazoa; phylum Chordata; class Aves; order Tinamiformes; family Tinamidae; genus Crypturellus; species Crypturellus soui. The sequence goes on from JAUBNY010000700.1 coordinate 4,268,542, forward strand.
AGGCAAACCTCTCTGGAAAAACTTCATTCGCTGCGCTCCTTATTGCCTTGGGAAGTGTGCAGAGATACTGCTGAACCACCGTGGTTTCAAGTAAATAAATGCACTGCCATAGTTTACAGTTATCTTTCACCAGGATGATAAAATATAATGAAAAATGAGACCTTCCCAGATCAATGAATTGTTTCTGACACAGCACTATACAGTGATTTTCCAGCATGCAAGAATAGCATAGGGCAGGATAACAGCCAATTGAGAGAGCTTTTATACATCAATAAATTTAAATGATCTATGTGAAAAACAACATTGCACACATATAGATCTCACTGAGAAAACCACTCCCAAGCTATTCTTCTGAAGTCTCAGTGGTCAAACAAACTTTCAGCCAGGTACTTGTGTGCTTAACTTGACATGCTTGGGCAGCTCTACTGGGAGAAAAGGATTAGCCACATGTAACAACGTGAGGAGGTGCAGGATGAGCTCCCAGCAGGAACACTGCTGATATTTTGGAGACTGTTACCATGGTTTCGACCCCGCAAAAATATTTCAGGTAAATGTTGGACCACCTGATTATAGTTCATCCCATTTAGACAATATTCTGCTGATAGTATTGGCTCAGTAAAAAACCTTGTTGCAGCCGCTATGCCTTCCAGTGGAGAATTCAGGATGCTTGAAGGCAGCAGCCTGAACTCCCCTGTGCTGTGCCCTTTTGCAAAGGAGATGGAGGTGGCCAGGAGCAAAGCTGTGCACCGCAGCCCAGCCCACGACCTGGGTATTGGCATCAGAAAAACCTCTGCAGCAGGTGAGCAGGGGAATAGGTTGGCAGAGGATGGGCCTGCCTGGCTCAAGCAGGGATACCATGGGCAGGAGGGCACTGCAGGGACTCTCCTTCCTGGACTCTGTACAGGAGAGGAGCAGCTCAAGACACAGTGAAACCAGACCCTGGTAACTACTGGTTGCCCCTGTACAATCCCAAAGTCACAAGCTTAAGCCCACTAAACAACCTCCTTGGCTGCAGCCTTGGTTGGCAGATGCCCCAGATCTCCATCTCCCAGCACGTGCCAGCTATCCCGGGTAAATCTCCCTATTAATCCCAAGGACCTGGCTAGAGCCTGTTGCCCCAAAGCACGGGCTTACACAAAAATCCCACCTGACCCCAACAGGAGTCATGGCCATCAATCCCAAGGAAGGGACCACCACATCTCAGAACAAACAGGATTTCCAGAGGAGCTTATAGATCAAACCTTATATTTGTCAGTGGATTTGAGCTCTTGTCAGAACCAAGAGGCCCAAATTCAGTTAATTTCTTTGCATATGAGGATCTGAACCTGCTCTGTTCAGTGTAAATGTCCCACCACTGAGCTATAGAGTTCCTGAGCTATACAGCACTCCTGAGTGCCACTTTGAAGGAATAAAGAAATATATGATGAAAATACTAATAACAATATTATTGTGAAATACAAAAAAAGCTAATATGATTTTTAAATGTGATAGAATGCTATGAAAGTCATAAATCTTCTGGAGAAATGAAATCAAACTAGAGCAGGTACACATAAAAATGGCTAGGAGTAGGCAGTCTGCCCTGAAAATAAAACATCATAGAGCAGTAAGCTAGGAAACCAAAGGCAAACAGGGAACATGATTTTGCTCTTGAAATACAGTAGGGGTAAATTAAACATCAGAGAAGAGGAAGCATAAAGGCTAAGACATATGTTGGCAGCACAGCAAAAGGTACAAACTGCTATTAATGTTTTCAAACTGGGAGCCAGAAAATAAAGTGTTTCTAATCATCAGAAGGGAGAGGTTTTAGAATTCAGGTTTCAGCCTGAAGAGCAGAAAAAAAGCTACTTGTTCAGACATGTCCTGGTAGATTTATGAACGGGACCACATCAAGTGACAGACTGACGGTGGGAGTCAAGATTTGGTGAAGCAGAAAGGCTTGCCTCACATTTGTGCACCTGGAGGCAAAGAAAGCTCAGTGAAATTTGCACAGTAAAGATGCAATTTCTAACGATTGATCTGAGATTTTTGTTTTTCCTGGAGTGCCTTTCTCCATCATATCCCTGCTTAGAGTGCTGCTGGTAAGAGGGAGCAATTCTTCTACCTTTGCTTCTGTGCTGAGTATTAGCTTTTAAACCTGATTATACAGGGGACACAACATCCAAGCCTGAATCAGTGGACAAGGAGACAAGCTGATGCTGTGCCACAGTGCAAAGCAGGTGCTGTGCAACACTGCAGCTATAGCTGCCAAGGGTCTTGGTGAAGACTGTACCCCCACCCACACACAAGCCACCATGAAGACAGATTTTCCTTGGCTCTACCATCCTCATCGCTTGGAGCACTGACATGCATGTCTTGACCCATGTTTGATGCTGTTGCGAGGTTCATGCTATGGGGAACATCAGCCTGCTCCCCACAGGCTCCTCTATGGGCTCCCTGGCCCCATGCGGCCACCATGAGAGCGCTCCAGGGCTCAGCCCTTGCTGCAGCCTCAACACTGAGGTCTAGATTAGCTCAGGACTTTTAATTCACCCAAACTGATGAGATTCTTGTAGCAGCAGACACCTTGATCTGAGGCTATTTTTCATCTTTTAGACTCAAAGCAGTGAAATAAGATTTCCTAGTGTGTAGGAAGTGCAGTTCTGCGATTCCTTAGCCTAGGGCACAGCATTTTCCATCGTAATGCCGCAATAAGAAACCTTAAAGCTAGAATGCCCTAAACCCTTCCACAACAGCAGCAGTAGCTGGGATCTTGGCAGGAAAAGGATGCACAATACCAGGTCCTCTCTGCGTGTTGTAATACCTGCTTGTTGAGAAATGTGTAAAGTTGGCAGATCCTCAGCTGCTTTAGTTTATTTACCAGGGGATCAGATCAGCAAACCCAAAATTCATGAAGACAAACTTAACAGTGGACTAAACTCCAAACTGCACTGCACATCCCTGCAATACTAATCTGTTTTTCAAACTGGAAAGGAAGTTGAAGTTCTCTCCATCCCTTTCAAGCCTTTTAGCTCGAGCCTGGGCCATCGAAAAAAGTCTGCCCCTCCTTAATGAACACATATAGCTTCAGTAAACAGCAAGGGAGAGAGAGGACAAAGATGAGAACAGATATGAAGGCAGCTATCCCGGCCTCACCAAAACATGGGTCAGGGAGCTCTACCTACTACTTTCGCTCAGCAACAACAGGATGACTTTGATCACACTAATGACCCATCAGTCTCAGCATGGGCTAGAACTTTCAGCTTCCCTACACAAAACCCTAACTCACTTGATTATTTTGCTGTATGGGGCTACTTTCTGCTCCTTACTAACCTTCACTTGCTAAAAATAGTATTTAGTTGCAAAAGGATAGTTGAGCACAGCCAAAGAGACCTTCATCCATCCTTTGTGGGCATGATTTAGGCAGCCCCTCTTGGAGAGGGAGCCAAAGAACAGCTGGCCAAGCCCACAGGCCCCATAAGAGCAAGGGGTGCAAGTCCCCAGAAAACGTGCCTGGTTTGCATCTGCAGCCAAGAAATTGCCAAAACACTGCGAATCACAGAATCATTATAGTTTGAAGAGACTCCAGCCCTAGTGCATCTCAAGGATAATGAAAGGAAAGGGCAAAATGTGCTGCTGCACCTACACAGAAAGCAAGATAAAGGCTGGCAGAAACCTATTGGTACAAAAACTTCTGCTGCATAACCTTGATGTTAGTAATGATGTTCCAAATGAATATGGAGTAGTCAAAAACAATGAGTGAAAGAATTGTAACCAAAGAAGTCTTTTTCTTTCACAGACTATGATAAAATGAATTTAATTATTGAAATTGAATTACAGCATATGAGGACCTAGCAGTGCCAACTGTAGTGAACTTTAACACTTCCCTTTCTTAGACACCATTTTTAGGTTTTTCATCATTTAGCTAAAATCTGGCTGCTAAAATGTTTTGCTGGCATAAAAAAAAAATCTGTTTCTGAAAAGAAATAGAAAAAAAGGGCACTTTTGTGCCCATTAAGAGAAAAATGGAAACAGTTTCACCAAGACACTTCAAAGCCCCCATACTGCAGAGAACAGATTTGAAATTTGGCATGGCTGCTACCTTCCCTGTCAGGGCTGTGCCCTTCCACTGTTTGCATGAAATCCTTCTTAGCCATCATCATTTGTCCCAGAAAAAGAAAGAAAAAGAAAGAAAAAAGGAAAAAGAATTCAGACATACTCAGAGGAAACTTTATATCCTGCAAAACAGTTATCCCAATTTCAGCCCTTCCTCTAACAACCTGTGCATGCAAAAGATGTTTTCCATGCTCAGACTCTAATGTATTTTTCCTGTTTTCCAGGGACCACTAATACTGCCCAATATACCAGACAAAGTAGGGAAAGCCTTGGACTCTCTCCTCCAGCCCACGGTGGTGACTTGACAGCATGTAAATCTCCATGATGGCAAGGGGGACAGCAAAGGGACAGGCAGGAACAGGTAGGTAGAAGGAAGAAAAAGGGAGCAGGCGCTTGCAGAGAGACCAAGCAGAGCACAGATGAAATGTGTGGAGCAGCAGGTGGGTTTGTACCCACCAGACCATGCAGCACCTGGTGAGGGACCAAGAGCTGTGGCTTCCCAAAATCCTGCTGCTGTGGCAAAATAGTGTGTACCTGCCAGCAAATAAGCGCATCCCCTGGCAAATTGCACATCCAAAGAAAAGGAGCCAGCAGGCAGTCTATAAGCACAATGTCCTGCTGCTATCCCCTGTCCTTAGAGGCGCTGCTGTTATCCAGTCAAGAATCTCAGCTATGCAGGATGTTCAGCTGAAGACACACATGGTACCACAGAAGCTATTATTTTAGAAGAAAAAGACAAAAATGCATTACTTTTAAAATAAAAAGCACTGTTCCCTTTGGAAAATATTAAAAACCTTTAGAAAGGAGGCAGATGGCACAGGACAGGATGCCCTGTAGGGAGATTGCTTTTAATGCTGCTCAGGCTAATTTAAGTCTAGCTTTTCCCAGCTTTCCAGAAAGCTGGCCATGCAGCTATGCCTGCATAACCCTCTCTTGCACTGAGGACACAGAGGAACTGGAAGCAGCAATGCCTGCCTGTTCTCAGGCACTGGGACCCATCTTGGTGCCAGCGGAAGGCAGAGTGGGCTCCGCAGGCCAAAGCGGGAGAGCTTTGCAGCACCCCATGGCACAGGGCGCTGCCTGAGGGGATCCACAGCCTGCTCCAGCCAGCATTTATTGCCTCCTTTGTTACAACTTAATAAGGCTCAAATTAAAACAAGCTCATTGTTACTTTAGTACACGGCTGAAGCAGGTAGGGACAGGCTTAATTAGGACAGATAATGCCACAAGAATAAAATTCTGACATAAGATAATGCCTCTTTGTGGTACATAAATGTCAAGACATTCATGGAAGACAAGTGTTGCAGTGAAACAAATGCCTGTATTTTCATTATATCAAGTGACTGATGAAGATGCAAATGTCACCATCTGGGTAAAGGGTGCTGTGCAGGCGAAAGGAGGTGGCTCACTGCCAGTGCATTGCTGGAGTTACCGTGTACCTCCACTCTGCTGGGAAGGACCAGCTCCACCAGAATTTTGGGCAACTAGTCATCAATACAGGTGGGTCAGGCTGTGCCTTGGCGGGAAGGAGGGTGTGCACCATCCTCCAGGCTCTTCTGATACCTGTGGGCTGTCGCAGACAGCAGACTGGCAGCCACCGCAGACCTGCAGTAAAAGACTATTTGTATAAAGTATGTCTCAGGGGGTGGGTTGGATCTAAGCCTTCTTCTGGGCTCCATTCACCTTGCTAGAGCTGCCTGGAAGGGCACTCCAATCTGGTTTGGGTTACGTTTGCTGTAAGGTATACCTGCATCTCTTATCACTGAATTAATCCTAGCTCCACCTAATAAGACATCTGCTTTATCCAAGCATAAACAATAGAAAAATACATCTCTCTGGGTAGAGGGATGGGGAGGAGTCAAAAAAAAAAAAGAGGCAGGAGAGAGAAGCTTCCCTCAAGCCCCGCTGCCCCCATACCCCAAGCCCTGTGCACAGCAAGGACTTGGGCTCCAAGGCAGTAACAGGTAGATTTGGCTTTCATACAGGACCTCGCTTTGAAGGTAGGACTTTTAAAATTGGGAATAAAATTAACCTGTATATTCCTTCAAATTCTACTCTAATTTCATGGCTATTTTCAGAAAGCTACGGAATTACAGACAGTAGGGACAAAAATGTCAATGAATGATGAACAAAAATTATGAACAGATACAAAATGTTTTTTAATAGGCAGTAACTTTTTCCCTCATTATTACTTCTGGCATTGAGTGATATTTTGCAGTTCAAGGTTCTTGATATAGGGTCAGTTTTCACCAAGAAAGCGCATCTGTGACCGTTAAACCTTGTGGAGTCCCAACCCCTTGGCAGGACCCTACACAGCCTCCTACTGACTCTCTGGGCCCTACTATGAATGGAACAACACAGACCTGTGGGTCTGATCCTGCAAGATGTGGCACGCAGGGCCAGATTCCCCACAATCTCAACATAAGCGCAACCAAAGTTGTTCACATTTGCTGTGGTTATTTGCTAAACTGAGGCTAATTTTCATCCCACACCTCTCTTCCATTAAATGGGATTTAGTAGAAAAATCAATGAATAACTAGGATATTTCAGGAGAGATATAATTTTTATACCAAAGAGCTGCTGCTGCTGAACCTCTTGGGAAATAAGCTGGAGCTAAAAAGAAGAATCTGCCTCTTTCAACCGCAAAGAGATTCACCTGAATGGCACTACAACAGATGAATACAGTCCTGATGATGCAACTTAAACATTGAGCTGCAGCTCTGGGAAAGCAAACTACAACCTTACATTACACAAAACCAATTCCTATGAAAAGCAGAGTTGTCATGAACTGCCAGTTTATGTAATAAATGAATGATTAAAAACATGAGCTGATGGTTTTCTTTTACGAAAAGACAGATTAGACTGGAAAACACTAATTCAAACACGTTAAAATAGATTCAGAAGCTATCAGTCAAACTTCCTTGTTTTTAACTGCACATTAATGACATCCATTCCTTTCACACACATATTTTTCCAACAGTGTCCCACTATGCATCTTTTCTAAAAGTATGCAGTTTAAAGGTACCATTAAAGCAAAACAGAGCCAAATAGCTAAATTTGTCTTTTCTGTAAAGTACTAGAGGTCAATCTTCCACACTGTAGTCTTAATATTAAGCTCTTTCTTTAAATCAAATAAACCTTTTAATATATTGGCTTGGATTTTGCAACTACTATTACTCAAAAATGCAAGTCTTCTTTTTTCCCTCATCTAGGCAGCTCTCCCATATAAACTGGGGGCTGCAGTAAACACCCTCCCACAGCACCTGCCTATAAACATGCCTGTGACCTGCAAAAGTGAGGGTAGAATAACTTAATAAAATAGCGCCAAACCCCTATGCAATCAAATGCACACACAGAGTCAGAAGGAGACAGAAATAAAGTTCCAGTTTTGTCCACTTCCAATAACCTGTGTTTAGCTGCAGGCAAACCAGCCCCATCAAAAGCAGATGGGGCCTTGCCAAGCTGCCAACATCCCATCGTTGAGAATTAAGTGCTGCACTTTGAGGATACAGCCTCACTGTGCGGCACTGCAGAACTGTGAGAAACCAGCACAGGAGTCATGGGGAGCTACCTGCATCTTTGGTTTTCCCATGAACACAGTGAAAAAGCCTAAGGATGAGAAAGTATTCCAAAGCTTTTAGAAGCCAAGAGTTTGTAATAATACCCCTACCATAAGCATTTTAGTTTCAGCTTTTCAAAAACATGGCTGCATAAAATTAGCCTTTATCTCCCCTTCTTCTGTTAACACTGACATTTATGATGAAATGCTGTAAGCAGTTTCCACCAGCTTTATAAGCCTCCACTCACACAGTTTTCAAATTCTAAACAAAATCAAGGCAAGAGACATGCACAAAAGAGAATACAAAGACTTCAAAAGTTATCATTGCTTTGTATACTTCCTCTAGCTTAAAAAAATCTCTGCTTT
>JAUBNY010000700.1:4288972-4309868 GCA_032275445.1 Crypturellus soui
AAAATGACTTTCCCACACGACTGAGGAAAGGTACTTACAAATTGGATGTTGTAAATCTGCGGTTTACTTTAGATGTACAGATTGATCTTCATCCTCTTTTCCTCACAACAGCAGTTAACATGTCCTAAAAAAATGCAGAATTGCTTTTAATGAGAACAGGGTTATGCTGCTGCAGACTAATTTCACCGTCGTTCAGTTTTATTGCTAACGCGTTCACGCAGTTGGCTTCCCCCCGCCCCGCCTGCAAGTTGCTTGAGAAAAATCTGTAAACATCTGTAACAACTGAAACGATGTCCAGGTATCAGCAAATACCATCTGTAAGATAGGAGAACAAGGGAAAAATCAGGAATACTCCCGTTCTCCTTACAGAACCAGTTTTGCAAATATTCTGCCACACAGGATATAGAAGTTTTTTAATGGCATTTGAGTCACTGATCTCAACCTTGCCTTTTGTTTGCAGCCACAAACTAATACCAGCGATAAAGTCGTTAAATGTCATAATTTCTATGGCAGTTTTAATCACTTTTCTTTAAAAAAAAAAAAATACATTTGTAGTCCATTATTTGACCTGTTTGAAAAGTCATCAAAGGAATGTGAAAATTTTATGTTTCACTGTGACCCAAAACAGACAGAAGTAAAAATGGAGAAGCTAGTAACTATCTGAGCTTTGCTCATTTTTCGCAAATTCCTCCACTGTAAATAAGGATCTTCACATTTTTCCACATGTTGAAGTGGCGCAAGCTCATCTGCACGTGCCAACTGTTCTATATTCCAAATGGCAGAACAGAAAACCATAAAAAAAGAAAAAAAAAAAACAACACTGCACATAACCTGGAATTTTTAACTTTTTTTAATTGATTGTTTTGCAAATACATGGGACTTTGACATATTGTTTACCAAGCTTACAGTATAATTACATTTATATAATCTTTTCATTTTTTTATTTTTCAGGGGCAAAAGTCAATAAAATACACTGTGAAACAAGTCCAACATGATAACATGGCACAATCTATCAGCTTGTGAGGTGCTGCCAACCCAGGGATGCGCTGGGTGATATGACATAAACCTTCACATACACCACATTCCTTAGAGCCGTGGAAGAGAAAGAGGATGAGGAATCTCTCATTACACCGACCGTGAGATCTGCTGCTCCGAGTGTGCGTTCAGCGGCTATGAACCACGCTGGCTCCCACGGCCGGGAAAACCCCTCAGGAGTGTTTTCATTTCTAACCCTATTTTGCAATCCTTAATACAAAACAGTCACGGCTTCCTGCAGGTGCCTTTCAGGGACACCTGACGTTAGGTAGGAAGATACTGGTATAATTATGATAATGTCACTAAGATAAAAAAATTGAGTGGAACATACAGATATTTGCAGCACTGTTGGTGTATATTGAGAGCGCCTGTTCTTTCTTCCCCAGTTTTCAGCACCATATTGACTTTGCTTTACACTGACACAATAAGAGAAGACACAGAACTCAGTATTCAGCCCGTATGACAGTGTTCAAGTCTTCCACACTCTTGATCGAGCGCGATATCCACGCAAAAGAGAAAAAATAACCTGTCATACAGACCTTAGCTGGTTAATCCTCACAACATCCCTGTGAGGTAGGAAGCAAAACACCTCTTTTCACAACTACAGGAAGTGAGGCAGAAAGTACATTTTTCAAGGCAATAAATGGAGAAATGGAAAAGCTGAAACTTGGCAGTTCCTTGGCTCCTAATTCTTTTCTGTGGAAACCAAGGAACTGAACTTCTAGACATTATCAGGTCATTAGTTTTTTCAATAGCCACAGTTTAACTGCGGCTTCTGTGCGTGTGCCAGCAAAGCATAATTCTATGGAAGAAGAAACATGTAGTTGCTGCTTTCCTTAGATACTCCTCCATTACCTTGCATATGCTCATAAATGCCTGCTCTAGCTCACTATTCAGTACTAAGATTAACATAAAACAGGTAACCGCAATAGATCAACATCTCATTTCTTTATTTAAAGATTTCCCTGCTCAATTAAATATATAGCTTTTTAACTGGCTAAATTAATAGCAATACCTCTTGCCCCTGGCATAATATCCCCACTGACATAATTATCCCCACTTGGCATAATATCCCCAAACAACATTTGGAGTGTTCTCTCCTAGACCTCGGAATGATGAGGAACGGGAGCGCCCCTGGGCTGCCGCCCTTGTCCTGCAGCTCTGAAGGCAAGGGAGGCACCTCCTCCTCCGCGTGGCAGAGTCGCTGAAACCTCACTGGGGCTCTGGACAAAACTCAAATCATTTCATACTGGGCTACCATGCAGTTACCTTCTGTTATACAGAGACTTTTAATTTGCAAGACTTCAGTGAGTGGAACTTACATCCAACTCTTGCACTACTCTATTAAAATAGATATGGCGAAACTTCAATGGCGAAATTTACTTTTCTAGAGCAGTGAATGCATTAGGGAATAAACCTAAATACAGAAAACAGCTGAAAACCCAAACTAGGTAAAAGAAAAAAAAAAGTGCTCATCCTAGGTTAAAATATTCTGGAGCTCTTTGATCAATGTAGCTTCAGATCCTATGCACAAATGAAATACTACCCCAGTCAACACATTTCTTTCACGTTTGCCCAACATTCTGGCTCTGGCCATACCTATCAAGGCTGTACAGGGTCTATCACCCCCAGCAACACTCATGACAACCCAGCAGGGGAAGCACTTGGTGCCAGTGTAAAAGGTGCCTACAAAGGCACGTTTCCTATTCCTTGTGGGAGGACAGGCCACCTATGCTGCTATTGACAAGAAATTATCAGAGAAATGCTTAGAATACATCCAACTAAACAGGAGTAATCTCTCTACTGAAAACATTTTTACTGCTGTATAACTCATGTTCATCAAGACTAATTTTGTACCTGTCCCATGAAGAAAAAAATCTTTTTCTCTTTTTATATCTGTTCCCTAGAAATGTGTTAGATTCCTTCCACAGTATGCCCTGGACATAGTTAATACCTCATCCATACAGCATTATTATGCCTTTCTGCACCATATCCCAATACGTAGGTGTGAAAGGCACATGTATATTTATTTGTGCATGTACATTTTACATATTTTTCAGTCACTTAGCATATTCCAGTGCTGATGTCAGGCATTATGTTAAGAACTATTTTAATTAAAGTATTTTAAGTATTTAGTATATTAAGTGTTTAAGAACATTATATTTTAGTAATTGCAATTTTTTCAGTCAACTCAATGCTCTATACATGAAGATAGATTGTGTTGATCTGGAATGGGAGCTCCAATACAGTCTTAATTATGAAGTGACAGTTGTTTTTGCAAAAATATAACATAATTAAGGACAGGAGAAGGGAGATCTTTTATCTCATATCAAAACCAGTATGAGAGAATGGCTTTTCCTTTGATTGTCTCATGGCTTGCATTCTAGTTATCACAAGCTTGGCTTCCAAGGACTCCAAGTTTTGCTGATGTCTTGATCAGCAAGAGGTGCAAACTTATTGCTTTAACAGTCACCCAATCATATCTCCTTAGGAACAAATCTCCTAAGCGCCCACATCTCTTTTGCCCTCCATAACACTGGAGGGACAGACCTCTCACCAAAACCATCTTCGTTTGCCTTTGAGTGGAGGCAGGGGGCAAAGGAAGACAGATTACCTAGAGAACGGCTGTGGTTCACACGGGACAGCGGGGCTGTCCCTTCAGACAAAGGGACTGTGCTGTCCTCCTTCCGACGAGCCCCGTTCTAGGTTGTCTCACTTGAAAAGAGGGGAGGGAGGATTCTGGGAGGAAGAGGCTGCTTAATGCCAGCACTCAGACATTGGGGAAACAGCAGGTAAATTTACAGTTAAGGACCCAGTTTCCACAGATATAAACAGTCTTGCCACTGACTCATTAGGAGATCCAGGAAAGAAAAGTCCATTTTCCAGCTGCCTCTTCACAGCTCTATATATTTGCTTACACTCTAGAAGAAACCCACAACTTTACAGGAGCATTAACATTGCATTAATATTGTAAGTGCTATAGTTTCAGGGCAAAGGAGTGATTTGTAGTTCAGTGACATTAGCAAAAAAGCAGAGGCAATTATAACTTTACACAGGCATTTTCTGAACTCTGTTTAAAAAATGTAGTCTTTGGCAGAGAGACTACAAGGCATTTTTTGACAATGTTCACCAATATCTTAGTACAATGCAATCTGAAATTTAGGGAACAAATTCACCCTTCCATTAGAATTGCTAAAGTTATACAAGTTATACAAGTGAAAATACAATTTAGGCTGCTAGGCACAGTCTGATTACCTGGAAACTACTTACAAAGCCCTTAAAAAAAAAAAAAGTAAAATTGCAAAACAGATATCAATTTCTCTTCATCGCACTCCCATCTGGAGACCAGCCTTCTGGCCCAGTCTGTATTTCAGGTTTAAATCTGTCTCATTGGTATGAGTTTTGGCGAAACCTAACAAAAAAAAAAGAAAAGAAAAAAAACAGTTGGCATACGCATACAGCAGTAAAACCCACAGTTCAGATTTGCCTCTATCAATCAGCTGTGTGCCAGGGAAGATTAGAGATCCTGTCTTTACTTAAACTGATATATTTGCAGAAGTGAACACTCCCGCCACTGAATCTGGCGTTGCAGGGTTACACGATGCAGGTGATGCTTGTAGCCGGCTCACCCTGCAGCATCACCCAGAGCGGCGCTGTGGACGCAAGAGCGCGAGCAGATGAAGCGCGGACAGCTGGACCTGCGCTGGCCCCTGCCAGCTGCGCACTCTTCTTGAAGGGCCCCAGATGCCAGAAGAAGTGGGTAGCTGAGTGCTGTGAGGCAGCTCCTCGGTTACACAGCGCACAGCGGGGTGCATTAACACAGCACGCACAGGCTGTGGCTCCTGTAACGTGCTGGACCATGAAAGGCTGCTGCAGGGTAGGTAGCTGGAGACAGGCAACTGCTCCGGTCATCCCCTTTTAATCCACATGCACTCACACATCAGTGCCCGGAACGATGCAGAGGCAACAAAGCAGATCGTGCACAACATCTTACTGAATTGCCACTGCAATAATAAACTAATGATTTAAACTAACAATTTGTCAACTTTGCTCAACAGCCAGGCTCGTTGTGCTGCTTCTGCCCGCACAGCAGGCCATAGGGCCCTACCTGCTGTGGGTCTGCACAGGAGGAGTGAGCTGGAGACACGAGCAACTCAGTGCAAGGGACACGACATGTAAAGTTCAACACTTCCAATTCAGACGGATAAATACTAAATTCATTTTCATGTCCTGCCTTCTTCCATTCACATTCACTTTCATGGCAGGACACATTCATGTATTGCATTCTTTTAGTTCTGCACAGTAATCAAATCAATTAATGGTGTTATAAGAAATCCAGCAGACAAAATATAAAAGTCAGTAAGTATAAATAGAACAGCGGAGGAGAAATGTGTAAATAGGAACAGAACAGAGAAGACTTTGGAGTGACAAGCAGCAGTGCTTAACAGCTGCTTGAACCCTGACTGTAGTTCTACACAAACACCCTCATCTCTGCAAGATCTCCGCAAAAGATCCAGACTTGCTGAAAGATCACCGGTCCCCAGGCCTATTTAAACAGGTGTCTTGGGATGAAGATCAGGGATAATTCACACGGCTTCATTCATGAAGGATGGCAGACAACCTCACAGACATGCAGCTCCTTAATGATGAAGCGTCCCACTGACGTATCGCGTTCCTGCTGCCTCCCTACCCCACCAGCCTGCTTGCCTAATAGCACTGAGCAAGCTCACGTATGAAAGAATGATATATAAGGGCCTGCCCAAGCACAAAAGCCTCTTTCTCTTAGAAGTAAAGGTCTGTATTTCCTATATGCTAGATTTCCAAGTTACCCTTCCTCCAGCCACAATATATCAGCACTTATAAACAGCCCTTATGAGAATAGCCACTGAGGAGCAAGCTTGGTTCATGAAGAATGTGTTTACTGTATCAAATGCTAATGAAATATTTTTGGTGGATGGAAACCGTTCATTGATTTTTCAAAGTTCTGTGGGGAATGGCATAATAAATAGATGTAACAGCCTTTAGCTGTGTAGCTCCTCTGCAAACACAGAGGAGCTGGAGAAACTCCCCGAGTGTACAAGCGTTCTTGGATTGGTGCCAGCAGAGCTCCAGCATTCCCAGCAAAGGGAATATGTGCCTTCCTTAATGCCAACTATTCTACCATCCTGAAGTAACATCCCTCACCCAGCAATGGTTCCGCTGAAGCAAAGGCAAAACTGTAGGGCAAAGACGGCAACATTAAAATCCATATTCTGAAAATCCTAACAGCAGACAATTTCCAGAGATTATTGTTTTTCTGCTGTCGTAGTTTTTTGTGCCATCAAAATCTGAAGTGCTTCATATCTGAATGCCCTCAGGGCATGAAACACACTGCCTGCACGGTCGGCACCAGTCCGGGCCCGGTGGCGAGGGCTGCCAAGGGACCTGCTGGACTCAGCCCCGCTCAGAAGCGGGCCCAGGCACAAGGAAACAAGATTAAAGCAGCAGAAAATTGTGAATGTGGTCAGGGGAACAACTAGGGCTGGGAGAACAGGGAGTCATCAAATCTGAAAGCCCCCCCCGACAGCCCCCTCACAGCCTTAAATCCCAGTGGAGCCTTTGAGCTCAGCATCACTGTGTGTGAAGAGCAGAGCGCTTGGTGAGGGCTGCCAAGGGCTCTGCTGCAGTCTACCACCACGGAGCTAACACTTAACAGATTATTCTGAGAACAAGTCCTTGTGATACTACTCCACGTAAGGAAGGAACAGCTCACCCTGGGAGGGCTGGATACTCGGCCAGTGTGACGAGTTATCCCGGGACCCGCACACCCCGACGCCCTGTTACACAGGAAGGCACTGGCTCAGTACAGGTGACACCAGGGCTCCCTGAAGCTGAAGCCTGCTGACTCCCTGCTCTCCAGCCCCAAACTGTCCCTCCCAGTGACACAGCATCGACACGCCTGCTCCTTGTGCTTATTTATGGCGACTACCTGTTCCAACTGGCCTGATTCTGAATAGCACTGAATCCCAACAACCTGTCCTGATCTTATTAGGAGCTGCAGGAGCAAATTATTATGCCAATGGTGTAAAAACACTCCCTGAAAAAATGTTAGCATATTTTTCACTAACATAATAAAAGTTGTTTACTTTTGTTTACTTTGTTTACTTGATAACTCCAAATTATTTAAAATTGCAGATAAAAACAGACCATAATTCTAGCATCCACTTTTGCACAGAACTCTGTTGCTAATATGATTTTTATAGGGGGTTGACTGATCAGGACAAAACATAAAATCCATTTAACAGAGTCCCTCCTGCAACATTTCCATTAAGGAAAAAAAGGCTGCTATACAATAAAACCACATTGAGCTTGCTGATATCATGTCTCTCAATACTCTATTATTTTCCTCCTCTTTGGCTTGAACTTGGACAATTTCAATTTCTTTTTAACCAAACATGAAGCAATTACTATTCAACCATGTTGGGTTTATTTCTTTTGTCCTGGCAGACACTTCTCAACTCCATGAGATCCTTTCAAGTCTATGTGAACTGAAAAAAAAAGGGAGAGGGGTTTTTATGTAGACAGACTTTCCCTGACTATTTTTATAATGAAATACATCTGAAAAAGTATCTTTTCTCAGTGCATTCTCATGGTCTCATCAATGGTATGAGCCGGTACAAATCAAAACAGATTCCCTGCCGAGGTGATCTATATGCTAGGCAGCAGCAGATCTGATTTAAGCATATAAAATAAGCCAATACTTTGTCTTCACAGCACAGTGAAATTGAGAGTGAATTGTTTATTTTTGATGTGACACCGGTCTATAATCAAGATTGCTGACTCTAAATCTCTTTTTCCTGTGACATTCGACATTTTGCTGTTGCAAACATCCTCTAGGAGATGTTTCCCAAAATAAGCAGGCGATGAAAATGGGGATTCATGGCCAAAGAAAATCGCAGAGGCTTTAAAGCTCTCCTCTACAAAAAAGTAGCTTGGCCAGCTAGTGTGACTCTACAGTGTGATTGTAGAGTCTTCCCTTAATTCTCTATGTTCTAATGAACATAAAGAGATGCTAATTTTAGATAAGATAGTTCTCTGCATCTACTTCAGGAAAAAAAATAGTGAAACAATCATCAGCTCCTCATTTTCCATGCAGCAGTCCTGTTTCAAACTAGCATGATACATATGCTAAAATTCTGCTTTTACTGTCAGAATAAAATATAACTAAAGTCCCTGTCAGCAATGGAAACAAGAAGTTTCATTCAGTGAACATGAAGAATCACAGGAGCAACTGCTAACCTTGTAAGGGAGTCTGACAGAGTGTACTGAGATGTAGAAGAAAAGGACCAAAGACACTATTTTTCAACAACTGTCCATCACAGTGCTCAAAGATTTATTTGCTGGACTTTAAAATGAAGCGAGGGAACTGCAGGTGTTCTCTGCACAGGAGAGCCAGGACCACGAAGGCCCAGTTTCACACAAAGAGCCAGCCAGGGTTGCTGCCACTAGTTTCGCTGAGGACTGCGCTGAGAGGAACACTGGCACCCTGCGGCCTTGAAAGAGTCTACGAGTCCTTAAGCAAAGACACAGAAAATGGGGGAGAAAGAGCCACTGCTTTTCCAAGCTAGTGCTAACAATATCAAATCGTTACAGCTCAACCCTTTGCTGCGCAAAGCTATAGAGGTTCCTGGTGCTCTTGGGACCACCGGCCACAGGTGCCCGTTCTGTCTGGCTCAGCAGGGCGGCTGTGAGAGCACCCGTGCAAGCCGCCAGCCTTCGAGGCACGTTTATGAACCAGGCAGCAGCCACGCTTCCCCTGCCCCCAGTCCCTCCAGCACAGCTCTGGAGTTCTCAGCACCAGGCACTGCGCGGACAGACGGCTGTGGAGCTGGCTTGCTTGGGAACCCGGATGGGGGCTCTGGAAGAGTCTCCAGGACACTGCACTCGCTCCCTCACATCAGGTGCTAACTGCAGGATTCAAAATTGCACTGTTCCTGTAGAACCTTTGCAAGAAAGCACTACATGCGAGGACAGTGACACACTTGTCCTTGGTCCCAAGGGCTCTGACTTGTCCTGTCTTGCAAAGCTGAATCTCACAGCCTGTTACCCACTTTTCCAAATCCCTTACTTGGTTCTGCTTTCAGTGCCTCAAGTGAAGCCAAGGCTGCTGGACTTCACCTTGAGTAAAACATAGGCAGTTTAAAACTATATTTTGTTCATCTGACCAAAAAAAGGCGACTCCTTTCAAACACACAGGTAATGCTGCATCTAAGCACTGCACCCTCTGTCAATAACGTCCTTTTCCTGTAGCGTCAGCCTATATGAATGATTCTTAAACATGATACATTCAATGACTTTTGAAGCTAGTGACAGACTGCAACAAATATAAATCTACAAAGCTTTTTTATGTTAGCTTTCATGTTTTAGGGTTGGGTTAGCTGTTTGAGAGGTTGATCAGCCAAAGGGAGATGAGCCCTAAAACATTTTAAAGTTTTAAAGAATTGATCCCTAGATCACTGAGAGAAACTGAACAAATCATTTCTTATGCACACAGAATTGCTGAATATAGGAGGTTGCTTCCACTGTAAATTTAAAAATAATGACTTCCATAAAATGCTACATGGAAAATGAATAATGGAGCAAAGTGGTTTTGTAGGAAATTTCCTACACTATGCAGTTGCAGGCTACTCATTTATAAAAGACGAAATTTTCTCAGATAAATGAATGTATTCATAGAAATGAATGAATATACAGTGAACTACTCTTTACTTAAAATACTTCAAACTCCATAAGAAAAACATACACTATCATATTTGGTTATCAAAAATTATTCTTATAGGCACAAAGGACGAATGAAATTCCCCAGGCTTTCAAAGTCTATTGTTCAGAACTTTTTTACTTACTGCCAGTAGTATTCAAAGCCTTAATAATAAAATCTTGACCTAACAACTGCTCTGCAGCCTCACAATTATGTGCCCTGGCCCTACCATGCAGCTCTGCAAGGAGGGAGATACCCAGAGTACTGCCCTGTGCTACCAAACCTTTTGCAGCTCTTCTTTCAGCACAAATTGCCACAGTCACCCTCCTCACCTAAAGAGGGCTGAGCCGCCCCCCAACACTTTACAACACAAAAGAAAGAACATCATAATGTACATGTGGGAGAAGCACTTGAAAAAAAATATATAGCTGTTATCAGCCATACATAAGGAACCAGTTTTGTTAAATGTTTCCTCAGTTACGCTCCAGCATACTGCAGCTTTCCGTTAATCAGCCAGTTTTGTGCTGGCATTAAATGAGTCTCTTTAAAAAGGACTATGAAGGTGAAAAAGCAGAGACTTCACAGATTAATTCAGAACTTAAGTTTAATTCATATAAGGCAGTAGGAAAGAAAGGGCAGAAATACCAGCAGCAGAAACATATAAGTGAACAGCACTGTAGCACAGAGGGGACATGTGCTCCTGCTGAGAAGATTCAAACCCCCTCTGCAGATATTACAAAAACTTAGCAGTAGCGTTGAGTAAACTGACATATCCAGAGGAGGAATACCTCATCTACCTCAGACCTATCTAATTCATCTACCTCAGATACGAATCAGCTGCCCTCTTCACAGCACTACAAAATATTCCCTTTTCACATTATCCCTTCCACTCTCAACAATTTCCTTCTCTCTTCTGACTTTCCCAGGTAACTCCAGTGCCTAACACAATCACACTCAATGAGACTTAAGGTGTTCCATAAGGTTTCTTATTAGTCTAACTGCAAATCCCACAGGTAATCCTCCCAGTAGCTTTCCACCTGTGAAAGGGAAACTTACTGGACCTAGAAGTCATCATGTGACAGATATTTGTTCTGACAAAGAAATAACTGTTTACAGAAGGACTTACTGCGAAGTCACAGCCAGTGCTTTTCTTGATGTCATCCACTGACAGTCCTTCCCAAATTTCCACCAGGGTGAGCCCCTTTTTCTTGTCCACGTCAAACACAGCCTGTCAGGTTCAAATAACATACAAGGACTTTTTTTAGCATTAAACACAAAGCAAGGAAATAAATATATTGTACAGAATGTATTGAAGTATGTACTGTTTCCTAACAAACAAAAATAAAGGCTTTAAAGGCTTCTGCAAAACTCATCTGTACTTGAAGGAATATAAAGTATGAGATGTTCATTCTGAGGCGATAATAAAATGTGTTTGCTTTTTGTTTGCATAAAAGGAGGACTCTGCCTTTTGACCCAATCTGGTGAGAACTGGAAACGGCAAAAGAAAGGGCAGAGCCATCCTTTGCTGCAAGGCAAACCCATCCAGCGTCATGACAGAGAACAGGGGAGGAGAATGGGGCAGGCCCTGTCTGTGACAGCAGTGAGGTACAGAGCAACTGGCCACTCAATTATCATCATCTTTTCCAACATTTGTTGTACATCCATTTAATTACAGATATTAGAAGTTTTAGTTTTCAGAAAGTAGCAATGAAAGACAAGATTTTTGTTTTATTTGTGGCAGAAAGCCTGGGAGGAAATGGCTAAAGGGGCAAAGGCTGCTCTTGTTGAGCTGTCTTGTCTTCACATGACATGCTTTCCACTTGTAAGGCTCTCAAGCACACCAAATAAAAACACCTGTAAAATGATGTGCACTTCACTTTAATGGTGCCTGCCAGAGGCAGATGCGCAGGTCACAATTAGTCGCCAGGGAAACCATAAGGTCTAGACATTTCCATAGAGAAAGTCAGTCGAAAATGTCCAGTGAAGATTGAACTTGGAAGGAGAGCAAAGCCTTTAACCTATCACTGAAGCTCAGCTCTTCTCCTTTGGGTATGTGACACTGATGTATAGGATTAAAAAGTAATGACCAACCTAAATCTTAAGATGGAAGCTGGGAGGAAGAACATCTACCCGAAGGAGCTAGCAGGCACAGAGTTTAAAATACATTCAAAGTGTTGTCATATGTTTATGTCATTGTCTTATAAAACAACCAGCTCTGACCAGTGCTGACTCTTAGAGAAATTTCTCCAGGAGTTTATTTTCTATTCATTCTTGCTCAGCCTCACTGTTTCGCACTTTATGTTTGTATTTGGCTAGGTAGTAGAAGACTGTAAATAAAGTTACATATTTTCCTTTGTTTTTCTCTGCTGAGTGGAGGAAGACTTTAAATAACTGTAGTGACAGACTACAAGGAGAAAGCAAATCAACATTTTCTACCTAGTGTGACAGAGGCATCACAGAGAGACTACTCTTAGTCCTTAAATACACTGACAATGAGAGATGTTTCACTAAAGCAAAAACCCAACTCACCTGTCCTCTACTGAACATATCCACCAGCCTGCTTCGAGCAGCAGCAAGACCACATACTCTCATGGTCTTAAATAAGCTATAAGAGGCCCTGCTGTAACTACAGGCCCTCTTATAGCTTCTCTAAAAGAGTTTGAAACACACAGCAAGGAAGATACCAGCAGTCTGATATGCAACTGTGACATTTTTTCTTCTGCTGGAAAACACGAGCTGTGACAGAGCTCACAACTGTATTTGAGAATTTACGTCTCTCAGGGAGAATTTTCAGAAACACACTTAGCACAAACACTGCTCACACGTGGCAGTGTTATGGAGGTATTTAAGAATATGGTCTAATATGTCAGATGGCACTGGTAAAAACTTTAAAATAAAAAATAAGAGCCACTGGGCCTGGCTCTTTGTTGGTAGCATACCAACAGAAGCTTCATTGTGAATAAGCTCTACTGCTTCTACCAGCAGAAGGCCTTTCTTAGGGAGGATGAAAGGACTGACAAGGATTCCAGCACTTACCTTCTCTGTAATGATGCGATTTACACATTGTTTCCCAGTAAGTGGCAAATTGCATTTTTCCAGGATTTTATGGACATTGCCCTGTGTTTAACAAGATATAAACAAACATTAATTTTCAAAAACAATGCCACTTACTTGGCATTCAAATAATGAGAACATGGAAAAGGAACATCATAGCTGAAAACACTCAGCATTATTGAAACTCCATGGTACTCAGAACACAGAATGCTTTATGGCAAATTACGTGGCAAGCAATTTGGGACAGTTCCTACTTAAGTCCCACACAAAGTGGGATGACTAACAAGAATCTCACGGTACCATCGAGTGGGTTCCCAGGTTTAGAAGTTAAGCATACTTCTGCCTGGCATTTTTTTCTATCCTGCTGCAATGGGAGACAGATGAAATATCACTGATGACACGTCAAGGGTAAACTAGAGAAAGGGGAAAAAAAGGAAAGGAAAGGAAAGGAAAGGAAAGGAAAAAGGGGAAAGGGGAAAGGGGAAAGGGGAAAGGGGAAAGGGGAAAGGGGAAAGGAAGGGGAAAGGGGAAAGGGGAGAGGGGAAAGGGGAAAGAGGAAAAAGGAAAAAAAAGGAAAAAAGGAGGAAAGGAAAGGAAATGCCATTTGCACTAAATCTTATGAGATGTGTCACCTAATGAAAAGATGTAGTTTTGAAGGGAAGCTGGATACTTGGTGTTCAAGCAAGGAGTTTTTCTCCTTTTTATTTATTTTTTTATTTTTATTTACCGCTTATTTTTCTTCCCCCCACCTTTCTTTTTAACAGGAGTTCACAAATGGCTTTACATTCTGCCAAATGACAGTAGGTTGAAAGAGCTCTGACTGAGAAAATGGATAGATCATTGCACTTTTAGCTACTATTTATAGGCGTTTTTAGCCACTATTTATAGGCGTTTAGAGAGGTAGCATGAAGTGCACATCTTGCCCATTATCATGTGCTTTTAGGTTTTTTTTTCTCTAATTAACTTTCAGTTATGCATTTCAAAGATCTCAGAGTGTAGTGAGTCTAATTTAATCATCTGAATGCTTTAATTTTTTTTTTAATTTACAATCATCAGTTGCCTTAAGGTTTAATAAAAACTGGGCAGCCAATCCTCAGCCACTTTGATTCCCAAGTAATGACAACATGAACAATCGGTGTCATTTTAAATTCATCTTCTGTGAAGAACAATGTCTTCATTCTAATTATGCCGGCAAGATCCGCGACCCATATCAAGGTAGCTACTCTGATAAAACGGAAACCGACTCTCTCCTGGTGAAAATGAGGACTTGAGACAGAGCATCACTTTCAATCGATCAACTTTAATCATATCCATCTCAAGGACCTTCTTGCTCTCCTTTCCCCAAGAGAGAAGATTAATCTGTGCTGTTTTTAATATCTTCAATAAGATACCAGGTATAGCTCTCAGGCAATATCCCTTCCTGGGATTGAGACTAAAATGCACTGACTCGAGGAGGTGACAGCTTCAGTGGTCCCCGTGACCCTGATCACTGACACATTCCAGCTTCTCAGCAGTTTATCTGAAGATTATTATATTACCACTTAGCATTAAAGGCGACTTTTACAACTCATCTATCATCATCTGTGCTTCCAGAGCACGCCAGGATGGGAATCCAAATGGAACTGCATGCGGTTTTATAATCTATGTTCATAAAGGATTTGCTCACATAAATTCAGGAAAAATTGTTGCACCTTAAGGTATTTCCCTTTGCTTTAAATAAAATCTTTTGCTGAATAAAAACGAATTCTTTATCTTCTGCAATGCATCAGAATCAGAACTATTCACAATAACAGAAAAACAGTATTTTCGTGTTTCAGTCAGACATAAATCACAAAATGCAGGCATTCCCAAACAGTATTTTTATTATTTTTTGCCAAAAGAGCAAGGGATGGTATGGGATAAAAACTTGATTTTTATTTCTCTTATAAATAAGGAAGTTTATAGCAATATTTCGCAATTTGGGCACAGCATCTGTTCAGTACATTAAAAAAAACTACTGTTCTACTTTACTAATGCTCTTTGCAAGTATAAAAAAAAATGGTAAAAAAGTACATCAAGGAACTACCATAATGAGTTAGACTCTGTTTGCCAAGTTTCTCACCCTGTCCTAAAACTATGAAGCAAAAACAGCATCATCCCATCCACAGATGTCTTCCTGGTCCCTGACTTGCTATGATTTACGGATTTCCCAAGACAGAGGTTGCTTCTGGACAATCCTACTTATTTGCCATTGATGAACCCAGCCTCATAAATCAGTTTAATCACTCCCAGATAAACTTAGCATTGCTTTGGAATAATGTGAAGCAGAGGGTGTTTAGCTTTGTTTCTAATTTACTATATGGCAGAGTTTAAAAAAAGAGGAAAATCCTTGGAGTATTTAAGTGTTGAGAAATACTATGTTCACCCTCATAATTTAAGCATGAGTTGTGCCTTACACTAAAGGATTCAACATCTCATCCTTACATTTAAAAACTACAACATGTATATGGACCAGAGAATACACTTGTAAATTCTAAGAAAATGTATTTTAAAGTTTAACAAGCCATCACTATTAAGAAGAAGAAACTTGGATCACAAGATCCCTTACAGAATTACAGATTGGACAAAACTGATTATAAGAATTATCTACTGTGGTCACTCCAGAACATGATCACTGAAGGTACCATATACATCCTATAGCCTTTCCATACATTCCAGACCATCTGCTCTTGAGTTTGATCTACAAGTGGCTTTAGTATCTAAAAACAGATATTATTTAATGGGAAAACAAAATAAACATCACAAAAACAGAGCTACTGTATCCTCAAACTTCTTTTCTACACACCTCTAGCTCAACCAGCGGGTTCTCACAGTACGCACAGACATTTCTTTCACTCAGCAGCACACTGTGCTCCTGAGAAGCGTGTGCCAGACAAAAGATGTTTCTGAGATGTAGGCAGTGCTTCTTAGATACAGATGAAATAACAGTTTGTGAGAAAGTCTTTGTAGAAAAGAAATAAGAGGACCTGAATATAAAATCAGCTTTGCAAGTAGTAATCACTACAATAAAAGGCTTCTGACTTTCAGAATTGGTGTTGCAGGTGCTATAAATGTGTTTACGTACACACACAAAGAAAGGAAAAAAATAGGGAAAAAGGAGGAAAAAAAGAAAAAAAGAGCATCTCAAAAACATCAGCTTTTGATTTCTGAACAGAAGATTTACATATTTCAGCCTTTTCACTTCTGGAAGAAGTATGAAGATGCTACATAAGAGAAAAGAGTTCCAAGAATATCTGTAGCCTTCCTTTTTAACTAAGCATATAAGGAAAAAATTTTTTTTTGCACTGCTCTCTAACAAAATGCAGGAACGGAAGAAATACTTTATGAAGACTCATATTAGACTTTCACTAGACTTTCAAGAAGTGCACACCAGCCATCCTATACCTAATTACCCAAATTAGGTATATAAACTTGAAATTAAATAAGCCTCTGCCTGGACTGTTTATAATAGTGAACTTATCTGTGTTTCCATTCTCCTCTGGTTTCAGTACTCCTACTGACAACAAGCAATGCTTGCAAGCACTTTACTGAAAGAACACTTTTGTAATAATATTTTAAAAAGACAAAATGACACACACACAATTGCACCGTGGGTGGACTCAGAGCCCTAACTGAATTCCACAGTATCTGGAAGTTAAAAATCAAAATTAATTCAGATGACAGTAATGCCTAAAGTGTCTGAGCAAATAGGTATATCCAGTTTTTGGGGGAGCTGTAGTAGAGAAGCAAGACACACAGATGAATTTATTTTTTGCATGCACTGTTGGGTCAGTCTTAGTCCTGTTACTGAAAAGGGGCCCCTTGAGATCACAGCTCAGATAAAAATACAGAATTTACACAATTTAATAGTATTTTTTGAAAGTGAAAATTCATTTCTTAAATCAAATTTTAGAATAAAAACACAACTGCTAATATATTTGACTTTCACCATTTCTACCATAAAAGCTGCTTATGTTTGCCCAATAATGTTCTGGCAGGGATATAAATCTCACACATACATAGCTGATTCTTATTGCAGACATACAACAGATTTGGAATAACAGACATAGGGAGGGATTTGGTCCTTCAGTCCATTTTTCTCATATTCTAGACAGCCCTGTTTTAGAAGTTTCAAAAGACAAGGCTCCTATGACTTTCTATGTGAAGCTGTTTATCTCTGCAGACATCCCCTGAACAAAATTCTCCAGACTAACTTCTATCACATAATAATAAAATATGCAAGGCAGCCTATACCATATAATGCCAAAACATCCATTTTATCAAACAGTTCCAATCTGGCATCTTCAAACGTAAATATCTTCATAGTAAATATTTAATCATGGGAAACTTCATTTTTCCAGTTTTCCTGAGGTAAAGAGTAAAAAGCCTAGACAGCATTTACTGCAGCTCTGTTGATTGCCACTCTCATTGAACTTATATGAAATAAAAAAAAAATGCGTGCAGCTCTTAAATACAAAATTCATATTCCATTTTTGCAGGGTAAATGTTCGCTTACACGAGGCCACGAACCACCCTAACTCCCTGTTGTATCTCCATAATAGTCAAAAGCAGAACTGTCATAGCCCTGCAAGGAGGGATAATGAAGGTAAACTCTTTTTCCCACAACAGCACTAAATATTTGCTTAGAGGGAAGCAGCAGAGCATTACCTTGGCTGAATGCTCCATGGTGACAACCACTTTGGTCTGTGCACTGGATACGAGGTCCATGGCACCCCCCATGCCTTTCACCATCTTACCCTGAAACAAAATTTGTAAAAAGTAGTTTAACATTTTTACTATAAACAAGATAGATAACATTGGCTGCACTGACAGGAAAATATATTTATCTTCTTCTGTACAGAAAGGCCAAGCATTTAACATGATATTCGGACCCAGAGAGAAAATATTTGTCACATTCTAAGCTCTTTGTAATGTAAATAGTTCAAGAGTAGAGTAGTATCTGGACCAGCTGACATACTTGATGTTCCAGGGTTGAACTTAAATCTAAGTAGAGCCCCAACACAGAAGAGAGAGGCACTTAGTTCCAATGGTTTTGACATAGAAGCAAATATCATTATTCTCTCCAAAGAACTTTCTCCTTATGAAAATGTAACAAAAGCATCCGAGTGCTCCCAAGCTCTCCACCTGCCAGTTTTGAAAACTACAGCTTGTATCACTGTATCAGCACAAACTGTTCTGCTTATTTCATTCCAGATGTCTTTGGATATCATTTCAGAGTATGGGTAAACAAATGAATTTGGATCAGTATTCACTTCTGTTTGTCCCTCAAAACAAGCCATGTTTTCACCTCATCCTTCTTTAAAAGATGACAAAATAACACCTATTATCACAACAGCTGTAGTGCAGCTTGGTGCTCAGCTACCTATTTTTTCATTCTCTGTAATGCTGCACCATTCATTGACATTCAACCCCTGCCTGCTTCTGCCACCTTAAATAAAATTCATCTGATCTTTGGAGTTAAGAAGTCCAGACTTAGCACACTTCCTGGATAAGCACTTTGTACTTTTAGTTGTTTCTATTAGTTTGAGACCAGCAGTCGGTTTGGGGCAGGTGGCAAACACTAGACTCCCAAAAGCAAGATTAGGTGACAACTTCATATGTCACTGAGTTGTGGGAAGAGAATTTCATGTTATTGGGGTGATAGGGAAGGTCAGAAGGAAGCCTGAGATTGGCTTTAATCTGGATTAAAAGACGTTAAAGTCTGTCTCACATATTTTATATTTTTTTCTCTGTTTTCTGTATTTTCTATATTTTATTCTATATTTTCTCTGTTTTCTGGAATTTAGAATATAACTTGTAACGAAATATTTGGACGGCTGTTTTACATGTAAAACCTAAAAGAATATGATTAAAAAGCTTGGAAACTTCCCCCTGTAGAGTATTTCTCCTACACTGCTTTTGACTCCTACGTTNNNTACAAAACATATAGGAAAAGTCAAGCCAGCCATTAAGTTGTCAAGTCAGCAAGTTATTGGAAGTCTCTTTAGCATAATTAAGGGAATACATATACAAAATGTTATTTTCTTATTGTTTGCAGAGTGAAGAATGGATCACCACTTTCTATATCTGTAAACTCAGGTGGTATTTCTCAGACCACGGACTAATATTTAAAATTAATCACCTGAAAGATTTCAGACTTTTGTCTCTACACTCTACCAAATATTTCTTTGTAAATACAAACCCCAAAGGGATGACAGGATTTACCTCTGCACTTAATTTCCTGGCACAGCCTGTGTAACTCCCCATTCTATCTTAGAATACAGAGTCCTTGCAGGGGCAGCAATGACCTCTCATTGGCAAGCAAAATAACGCAGAGCAGCTGAAGCTGAGGCACTAGCTTCTCGTTAGCTCAAAACAGGTTTGCATCGGGGATTATGCTAGCAATATATCTTCCCTAATAATACCATTAATTCATTTTCAAGGCTTTTTAATTCTGATTAATAGTAAAGAGCTACAGCAACTGAGAAATTCCTGAAGAATTAAGGACAGTTGAAGGACAAAGAAAATCTGCTGCTGGAGAAGATGTCACACAGGACTGTGACAGGGAATTTCATCCCTACCCATGTGCAGAAACAATAATATACAAGGTGAAAAGGACTTTGGGACAGTCATATTAATCCATCTGCTACTCTTCTTAAAGGAAAGATACTCACTCCTGGCAAAGGAAATAGCTAAAGCCTTAACTCCAACTAGCCATGTTTATGTTTGAGGAATATCCAAAGAAGAGTTTCATACAGCTCTTAGTGCATCTATTGAAATCTTAAAACTCTAAATTTGAATTAAGATGCTCCACAGAAAAAAAAAGATTTCCAAAGAACATTCTTTTTTCAGCCTATGATGAACACGCAGAACAAAACAGTTCTATCACTTATAAACTCTGCACACCTATGAGCAATTTCTATTTTTGTTAAATTTTAATAGCATACTTGATTGCACCTAACATAAGCCAGACTTTTATTTGAATACTTTGTAAAATGCATCGAGTCACAGAAAGAAATATTGACTCTTCCTGGAAACCAATTGCAACAACCAGCTGTGATGCGAGATCTGTGATAAAAGCTAAGCAGGGCTGATAGCGGCAGATACTTGATGGGATGGGAATTGTACAACACACCAGTGCTGCTAGCTTAGGAAGCTAAACTTGAAAAACTTAAAGAAAGATTTAGTTTAACAGCAGTGCTTCAAATCACAGTGCTCTATTATAAAAACCCACTTTATCACTTACGAGTCTGAAGCAAGAAAGAGCTTTTCAAATTAACTTTTTGCTCTCTGGGAGGTCCAATGTTGGGTGTACTTATGAAAAGAGCTAGGGAGAAAACAGGAAAAGCTGACTGTTTCCTTGCAGCTCTTTTGTTCCAGCAGTTGCTGCAGAGGGTTTATCATCCTGTGAAGAGTTCTGCATCTCTCATCTTACCTTGTCAGCAGCTTTGGCTAAGCCTTAGTCCAGATATTCTGGAAACGATGAGGGTCATGGACATACTGGATTATTTTTTTTCTTAAAAAGAAATTTAGCTCTCTGCTTTCTTATAACTATTTCCAAAAAAAAAAAAAGGACAAAACAAAAGATTTCTAATAATGCATAGCTATTATAAAATGGCATGTTGTGATTATTCTGGTGATGAGGCATTTTTCAGAAAATACAAGAAAGGGTTTTGGGGGTTTATTTTTTTGTTTTCACAAAATAGTATAGAAAGAACCCTCAAAAGGGTGAAAGAAAGATTACAATAAAAATAACAATATACTGGAGGTAGAATATACTTCTGAGAATGGCAGAGACCAAAGGGTAGTGATAAATGGGGCTGAGTCTGTTTGGAGGCCTGTGGCCAATGGTGTCCCCTGGGCCCGGTGGTTCATCAATGAACAGAGTGCACTCTCAGCACTCTCAGCAAATCTGCAGATGACACCAAACTGGGAGGAGTGGCTGACGCTCCCGAGGGCTGCACTGCCATTGAGCGAGACCTAGACAGGATGGAGAGCTGGGCAGAGAGGAACCTCATGAGGTTCAACAAGGACAAGTGCAGGGTCCTGCAC
>JAUBNY010000700.1:4310822-4327849 GCA_032275445.1 Crypturellus soui
TGTCCCTGCTGGAGCAGGGGGTTGGACTAGATGATCTCTAGAGGTCCCTTCCAACCTCAACCATTCTGGGATTCTGTGAACCGAGGGACAGGTATCCTTCCCATCACCAGCAATCAACATGCCAAGTCAGAAAAAGCATTGCTTTGGAGCCCTCTCCTTTCAGATTAGATGCCACAAATAAAATAGATCAGCAACATTTTTGGATGCCTCCTGCAATTCAGCTGGCCTCTGCCACAGGTCACTTCCATGGCTGGTCACAAATGATTCAACTGATGAATATGCAGTTCATCTTGTATTCAAAAAGTTCAAAACTGTATAAAAGAAGATAAATATTGAATTCCTATAAAAAAATCTACAATTTAATGTACAGAATTGTAATCCTCATGTCCTAGGTTATACTGACCTCTATAGATAGTAAATTAAAAGATTTATTAATAAACCTCAATAGGTTTTCTCATGGTTTCTTTTCAGATAATCTCCCTTGATAAAGCTCTAGAATTTCTGTTTTTTTTTTTCTTTCTATTCCATTTATTTTATTATTAGCACTTTAATCCTTGAAATTTGCCTACTCCAAATCAGAACATTTAAAACTAATGGCTTGTGCTTTGAAAACCCGAAGTTTTTTTATTATTCTTTTCTTTTTTGGGGGGTGGGGATGGATTTCCTTAAATCAATCAACCAAACCAAAATAGCTTGGTTTCCTGCATGTGCTTTGAATAATTGTCTCATTTATCTTCCTTTACTCACAGCATTTTCCTCTGTTAGAAATCAGCAGATAAGAGTGAAGAAAGAGCTGCAATTATTGCAGTGAACCTTCCTAGTTCAGTTTGCTCTTCAAGAATGAATGCTCTAGTTAAATAAAACTTTTGGACACAGTACAGATCCATCTGTGTGAAATGTAGTATCAAGTATGGTCAGATAAAATTACATGGATCTTTGACATTAAAATCTGTCCACTGATGAATCATGAATGCGTTTTTAGACATTTCAGCTTTGTGAAATATCACTACATGTGTATTTTTGCTGGATTGCCAAGAACACTGTCATCCAGGGACTCATATTTATCATTGGTTCACTTTTGTATTTTGAAGATGCTTCTTTTGCTCTTTCAGTTTACAACAGCAACAATAAAGCAAACAAAGCAATTCTTCTTGCCTAGAATTCAACCCAGCCCTTTCTGATTTCTGCTCGCTCTCTCTCAGAAGGAGCTTGAGTAAGAAGGCGGCTATCCTGAGAACAGGAACACTCAACAGAGCTTTTGCAGCACAAAAAAATAGGCCAGGAAGAAAATAACAAGTTAAGTAATCTTGAATATAAAGCACCGTTTACAGACATTTTAATATCCTGACTTGTAGTTTGCAAAGGTATAAAGAAAGTATTGGTCTAAGATAGCCAAAATGAAACATTGAATTATCTGACAATTGAAATTTAGGAAGATGCATGGATTAAAAACATTCCGAATTGTGCCTATAAGAATACTTCTAAATACTATTCACAAGTAAAGTAAATTATTAGCTCTGCTTATACTGTAGTAGTTTAGTTATAGATTTTTTTCTAGTCTATCTTGGAAAATGAATTTTGACAGAAAATGTACTAATTCAAAGTCATTTTTACTAGTCATTATATAAAAAGATACTTAATTTTATGTTTGTGTAAGATATTGCAGCCATCACAAGTTAAAGTACTTTGACCAAAGCAAAGCTACTCACCAAGTAAAAGTAGAAAAAGAAAATCTTAAGTTGACATAAAGGAAAAAACTGTGCTTCTCAGTGACCTATACCCACACCACTGGGTTAACAGCATACATTACTTCGATTTATTTATATCTACAATTTTAAAATGTACAATTTAATAAACTTAATTAAAAAGTTATTTAAATTTCAATGACTTACTTATCACACCTTTGAGAAGCATGGCCTTTCTCAGCTTTCGTCAAGCTCTTGCTGTAGTTAGGTAACCATACAAGAGTTGCTGCTTGCTCAAGATAAAGCCTCAACCCTCGGCCCAAGGATGTGTCATTTCAAAGACTTAAACCAAAAGGAACTAAAAATGCTAACTTATATCATATTTGGTTCTTCACACATTATGCTTAATTCAAACATTATTTCAGAGGGCTGACTCCTGGTATTTGACTGCCTGGTAGCAACAATACCAAGAAATACAGCGTTAACCTTAAAGCTGCACACATCTCTCTTCTAATGCTTATTGCTCCACAAAGTCACTTTTGCTTCAACTCCTGGCAACTTTGTCTGCCTCTCAGCTACCAATACCCCTATATTATCCTAAACACAGTGCAGTGACAGAAGAACTAGCATCTACTTACAGGAATCATCCAGTTGGCCAGGTCACCATACTTAGACACCTGCATAGCACCAAGCATTGTCAGGTCAACGTGGCCTCTGGTAGCAGAATCAGAGTTTGTAATTAACATACTGTCTTCAAGTAACAGCCCACAAATCTCTTCAAACTTTAGCTCACACTCTAATTACGTCACTGTAAAAAATGATGGTATACCATAGAGGCAGAGAGCAGGTTTCACACCTGCAGTTGTTTTGTTTTTCCTGGATGTATCACTGATGCAAACTTCTCTGTTTGCCTACTGAGCTTCAAAATAGTATTATTTTTGTCTGGTTTTGCTTAATTGCATGCACAGTCAATCAGCTCTGAACTCATATTTTAAGTGCACTCCTTCATATATTTATATGCACTCATTATCTTTTCAGAGCCATTATGATTTAGTGTTTGTTTGCATGAAACCTCCTTCCCAAACAAAAAACAGGTGCAGATGGTACATTTCCATTAGCAGGATGGAATGAGGACTGCAGTTGCAGGCTGAGCAACAAGAATATATGGTGTGCAAGTACAGATTAGATACTTGGAAATCATCAAAAAGTATTTGTTAAAACATAGTTATAAATGTGTTTATATAAGGCCAGGTGGTGCTAAACATGAACGGTATCTATTAGTTACAGAGTATTTCAATTTTCAATAACCAGACCTAATTCTCTGTAAACTGGCACTGAGCAAGTCCATAATCATTTTATAGGTTGTTCAACACTAATCTTATTTTGAAGAATTACCAAAGAGCTCAGTCACTGCCTCAGTTTATCTTTTCCATGTTTCAAAGGGTTACGTGTTTCTGTTGTTACTTACCCTCTTATCATCGCAAATGATTCATCACTAGAGAAATAGGAAGAGCCTGGAAGAACAGTCACTGTCTCCTTTCCTGTAAAAGGAATAAGCTATTGTTTGTATCTATTTTGTGTCTTCTATAAATGCAGTCACAACTATTAACCACTAGCATTTTTTTTTTAAATCTAATCCTGTAGATTTTGAACAACTTTGGAGCTGATTATACTTCCTAATAAATTATAATGAATTGTGAAGTAGTTTACAGGACAGTTTGTATCATTAGCTTGCTAGCTTGCCTACAGTTCAACCACTAGCAGTCCCAGGCAAGACATCACTGAGGCCAGGGATTGGAAAAGCCCTGCAAATTTCCACTTTCTTTTCTACCCACAGCAAAAGTAAGGGGTAGAGATAGAAGGAGCTGCAAGGAAGATCAGATTAGATGCTACACAGTCTAGAGTGACAATGATATAGAAAACAGAAAAATAAAGGAGAAGACTAAATGTGTCACTTATGTGCACAAAAAAATAAAGTTCTTTCGATGGTTCTTGGGTCAAGCAATAGAACACAAAAAAATTCAGTCAATGCCCACTGCATAAATCATCTCAAATGTCTAATTTTAACTCCACCCAGAGCCCTCTGTTTCCTCTGCTGCCAGTTCTTTGAATCGGTCTGAACAACCAAACACAGACAGTGCCTATGGATATGCCTAAGAAGCACAATGATGGGTGAAAGAAGCAGCCACTCACAAAAAAATGGAGATACAGAGACTGTAGGGCAAGGTGAATTTGAGAAAGAAAAAATATTCCTGCTCTGGCTCCAGCTCCCACTCCGGAGGGCATCACTTACGTAATTACTTTGGACAAATCCAACCACTTTGAAAGCTGTACCCTAGACCTGAATCATTGAAAAACGTTTTCCAGAAGACACACAGTATAAGAAGTAGATGGCAAAAAAATCCACATGCCCCTCACAAAACAATCTCACTTTTGAAAAGTTTGATTATCTGCTGCCTAGGCTGTAAAAGAGTTTCCTACAATAGCTACTATTACATACCTAGGTAAATCTCTAACCAGATATGAAACATCTATATTGATGAAAACCAACTATTGCTTCAAATATTAGTAGTCAAATACATTAATACATTTATTTGTAAGTAAACAGATCAGGAATCTGGTTCAAATACTGAGTCCAAAGAAGATTTCTAGATTTACAATGAATAAACATTTATATTTAAAAGATTTTACCTGCATTAATAAGGTCTGGATCCACTTCGTTTTCAAGTGGATAAGGACCCTGACAACAAAACAGACATATGTCAGCTCTGTATTAAAATACCTTTCAAATACGATTCATAACTGCTTTATTATTTCTAATGATGACTACTGAAAGCAGATCATAATCAACTTCTAGGTTTGCAGACTTTTTATCCTCTTTGGCAAAACACCATCCTATGTATACAAGTCAAAATTATTAACGAACCTATCAGGACTGACAAATACATTGCTGGGGCCTGTTAAAATTATTAAATAACCACAGAGTTGTTTTCACAAAGTGAAGCTATTTTTCAGGAGGAGGTATGCAAATGTAATTTAATAAAGCTTTTTATCACAGTGAAAGTAATGTTCATTTTAAGTTTTAAATTAACTTCTGTTTAGTAAGCTACTTTGCAATGTCTGGTCTTAAAAACTAGAGAATGTTCCAACCCCTCTAAAAAGAATGTTAGTTAAGAACATGTTTAATTTTAAGAAAATAACACCTTAGTCCTGAAATGAGCATTTCCTCAAAGACTCCCTCACACTACAAAGAGAGTTATATAATCAGGGAATATTTGCTTGTCTTTGAGCAGACTTTTCAGCACACAGACTACAAACTATAATGGAGGTGGTGGCAAGACTAAAACCCAGCAGCAGGGCAAAGTGTGTACCCTGAAGTAAATTATCAGTGACAGCAACATATTCTTACCAAACCCAGGACTCCATTTTCACTCTGTAAGTGAACGGTTATATCTGGACTGATGAAGTTACTGGCCAACAGCGGGATCCCAATACCCAGATTCGCTGAGCGAAGTGGTCAAGGCAAACAGGGAAGACAGTTACTGCGAACTAGTAAATAGACGAAGTTACCATTATACTACTATTAAACTAGACCTGCTCTCTTCACATCATATTTTTCAGTTAGCTGCCTCACATTTGTAGAGAATTATTTTGGCATTTGAACTGCCTAATTGCATTCTGCCAAATGCTTTACATGCTAAAAAAAGACCGTTCAAGTAATCTTCATTTCCAATGTACTTTTTCAAGACATACTTATGAAACATTCAACTGCTCACAAACACTGAATGCACCAGAGTAAGGCTTCCAGGTTCTATGCATGTTAACATCCCATCTATTTCAACAGTACATTAATAAAAGGTTATAAATCCATATGCTGGACAATGCAAAGAACAAACATGAAAATACACTTGTGTTAGAACAGCTGTGGCTGCTATAATGAATCGCCACAGCTTTAACCTATAGCACATCTGGAGGATACCATACATGCCATCCTCAAACTCTAAAGCAGCTCGTCTGATGATCCTCTCCCTCACATTGTCTCCTTGTTTCTGTTTGGCTTTTGAGTCGTCAGGCTTTCGGATTGATAAGCGCTGCAAGAGAAAAAGAAGTAAACATAAGCAAATATTGGCATCCAAACTCTTGCTTCCCAGGCATGAAAGCCAGATTTGTGATTGCACTGAGATACCTGGGCTATGAATAAGACTAAATATCTGACTCTTACAAAAAACAACCTTTCTTTCACCAGTTCAGTCCTATCTAAACCAATGGAGTCACCAAGTTCCCCAAATGACAGTCTTAGGGAAGAAGTTATTTCTTCATCTGTATTGCTAACTGGATGAATGATACACATACACAGCTGGTTAAGAATAAGGGAGAAAGAGCACCAGGCATTTGTGCAAGTACTAACAAGTCTGAGACTCATATCCTCATAAATAACTACATTTTTAAAATGTCAGACTAAAATGCAGATATTGCCCTCTCTCTGCATTTACTCAGCTCAGTCCAGATTCATGTGCATGAAACACACAAACATCGGTCATGTGAAGAGCTAAACAACTAAGTTTAAAATACACTTTTGCACAAATGTGTCCAAAAGGGATTTCCTGTGATTCCCTGGCCTCAAGCTGATGCTTTCCAAATCATGTTTAGATGAGAATGCCACAACATTCAAAGAGTTCATAAAACCCTTTTCTAAGTGATTGTGTACATAGATTCCCTTATTTGTGTGTCTCTCCCATGCACTGCTTTGGACTATTCCTGTCAACGCCAGGTTGCAGGTCCCATATGTCACATTCTCTCCTACTCCAGGTCATCAAGAGCAAACTAGGCAAAATCATCCACCGCTCCTCTTCACCATCATGTAATAACTTCTTCAGCGCCTGTTTCTCCTTATGTTGGGAGCCCATTTCCTCATGGGCAGTCACAGACTAACACTGTCAGATCTCAAAGGCTTCAGCAATTTCTCCTCTATATCACTTACCAGCGATGACTACCTGTCTAGAAGACATAACATTGACTCAACCAATAAGAAACACTAAGATTTTCATCATAGATTTCCCTCATGCAGCCTTTCATAAAGAGGAATTTTGCCCACAGCTGTGACACAGCTCCACACAAACCAGCGTGTTCATATCAGTTTTCTCTCCCTTCAGGTCAGGAAGCATTGCTCCATGCACTTTAAGTAATAAGGACAGCAGCATGTTACCTTAATAGTACACTATCATGCAGGATTACCTTCAGCTGCAGCTTTTGTAGACAAGGTTATGGATAGCCAATATCCTTGCAGATATCGTAAGTGAATCTTCAGCTTCTAAGAATGAGTTACAAGCTGTTCAAATTAAATCCTTTTAGCCACCTTACCATTTATTCAACTAGAAGTTAAGGAGTTAATGACTCTTTAGGAACGTACATATTTACATATGTATATACAAACATATGCACATATAAAAAAGCATATATGATAGGTATGTACAGAGGGGTTTAGCACATTTAGAAGATATTTTGGATTTGTAAGTTGGGATGCAATGGTACAGCAACGGCAGTTCTTCTGGATGTGCCATCTCCATAGCCCTGGTGATACCCTTTTCCACAACAGCTGGCAGTTACTCCCTGGGACTTCTGAATTAGCCCAAGATCTCAACCCTTTGTGCTGGATTTGGAAAACTACAAGGACAAACAAACTGCAGACAGTCTGCTTGACAACTGAGCCAAAATGATTTACTTTGCATGCATTGTTGCATGTACTTTAGGAGCAGAATCCTAAGTGAGAATTCTTGAAAGAAAAGAGTAATTATTCTTTTTTCCCTACTTGAAATATTAAGGTTCTTGACCCATTTGAAAGAAGTTCCTGTGCACTGCAAGCTTCTAACTGACTTCTACTTAGTACTCTAATGAATGGATTGGTTCTTTTTATGTAGGTTGGAATATCTTCCTCAAAATCTCTGAACAATTTTATAAGGGTAAACTAATCAGAATTACAGGAATTGTACAAAAGAGAATTACTAAGTTAATTATTTTATAAAAGCTATCCTACAGGCACTATTTAGGTAGTATCATTTTACACTGGAATGCAAAAAAAAGGCTGAAAACTTCTGAAAAGCTAACTCTGCTTTTGAGATCTTAAAGTCTTTTTAATAGGCACTGTTCAGATCTAGTCCACTGAGGAAAGTCTTTGCCACAGAAATGTTTTCTGGAATTTTGTTTGTTGCTTTTGAAGCCAATGAGTTTGTGCTGAAGAAGCGCTTTCTTAGAGAGCAGAGGCCAGCTGCAGTAAACTGAGTTAAATAAGATTCATATTTAGATAAAATTCATAATTGTATTTCCCTTTTCCCACCTATTTAAAATTTCATTATACAGATTTTTTTTTGTACGTTTTGTCTATTTTCCCTGTAATTGTTTCACTTGACAGTTATGCAAAAGTAAGAACGATCACAGAGGATTTCTCTGCAGCAAATATAAGGTTGAATGGGGAACAGGACCCAGGCACTTCCACTAGAAGGACCAGATTGGACTTCTGAGTCCAATTAGGCAGGAAATGCTGTTTAAGACCAGTAAGACTGATGACAAACTATAACGATATAAATGACAATCTTATTGCTCATTTCCTATCCTTTAGCAGTTATCATAATCTATGTTCTTATATATACAGCCTCTTTCCTCACATATAAGTAAATAACTAAATCTGCCATTTCCTCCCTTTACTGCCATTAATGAGATGAACCACTGCTGGATTACAAAATTTCAGGGCCAAAGTTAACCTCTGTTGCAACTTTGCTCTGTAGTTTATAAAAGTGCTCTCCTTTCTGTCTCTCATATCCTTTTCCTCCTAAGTATAAAGGGAGCAATTAACTTAGATGAGGAGTTCCCACTTAAGCAGATAAATCAAAGAAAAACTCAGATGACATATGATCTCTAGAGGTCCCTTCCAAACTCAACCATTCTGTGATTCTGTGAACTTATTCGTTTTGTATAGAGGTCTTTCCTGGATGGAGACTTACATATTATGTTGTACCAAACTGCAGTAAGAGCAGCAGTTCAATAAATGTGAAATGGTTTTCTACCATGAAAGCCAAAAGGATTTTTAATTGAGATACTGCATCCATTCAAAAGGAAGGAACGGGGTTTCACACAAGTGCAAAGAATAAAAAAGGGGTCTGATCCATCTTTTTCCAGATCAGCACTCAAAGAGGCAACACGTTTTTGCAGGATGAGCAGATGGAAGATGAAGAAAAAAACAAAGAAAAGAAAAAGCATGAAAACACCAAATCTTTGAAACTTAACACTCCCAACATGAGTTTACCCAATTAAAAAGGCTTGTACGACCTTCTAGGACTTTGTGACTTAATTTTAATAATATTAAGTTTAATTACTTCAATTTCTTTCCTCTAAAGGTCTTTCCCTTGTATCATATATTCCTCCCCTCCACTAGTTCTTCTAATGACATTTTGAATAATTTCTACCTCCAGAGTATGGAAACACTGGAGAAATACAGAATTTTCAATTGCAATTTAAATACATTATCACATCACCAAAATGAGCATTGGGACATCACTTGAGAGAGGGAAAGCAACAGAAAAAAATAGAAAGAAAGAAAAGAATTACATAATCATCAATTTCTTGGAATTTTTCAGTTGTGGAATACTACTGCTGCAATTTTTAACAGCCATTTGCATCTTGTATTTAGATCTGAAATGCCACTGTTAAAAAAGAAAAGTTCTTGCTTAAAGAATAGGACTCAATGACCTTGGAAGTCTTTTCCAGCCATAATGATTTCATGATTCTTTGACCTTCGCAATGTATCTCAGTAAATGGTACAAACAGGACTGAGATTTGCCCTACCTGCCATCTCAGAAGCTCTCCAGTTGGAAAGAAGGTATCTGACTGTCAGAGTCAGTCCTCAGGGCAGACATTCCGCACAGTGTCTACCGAGGGTGAGCAGGGAGAAGGAAGCAGTATGGATTTCCCACCAACAAATTTTCTACTGTTATCAAGTCTTTCAAAACCACAGGCAGCTACTTTACAAATCCAAGATCCCAACCAGCAAGGCTAAGAGTTGACACACCAGGCTTATTTGTCAGCCCCCACCATCTACCTACTGTCCTCCAATACTTAGTGATGCTTGGCAGGTCTTTTTTGTACTGCTTCCTTACCACTAATACTTAGTGGGTAGAGATAAAAAATCTGTAAAAAAACAAACAAGCAAAAAACAAATTGAAATATGTTGTTACCTAGAAGCTGAACCACTTACTTCAATTCTCTTCTCAAACTTCTCTCCCTGTATCAGACGGTCAACGTAGATTTTGGGAACATGGATATCTTCTGGGGCAAATGCTCCTATATCAACAATTTCTTCTACCTACAAAGGCAAAGAGAAAAAGAAAATATTTACTGATGCAACTATTTTATTGGCCATAAAAAATCAAATATTATATACAGAATGGATCAAGTCCACTGTAAAGAAGACACAAATAATGGCACAAAACAGAACTATCTCAAATATCATGTAAAATAGGCTCTTTTAGATCCTTATCTTTCCTCCTTCACATGCAGCAAACTGCAGCTGATTTTTGTTTACTTGTTTTTTTGTTCAGTTCAAGGCTATTTCTATATACAAATTCGAAGAAGCTGATGTTCTAACAGCCCAGATTATACTAAACCACCTTAGAAAAATACACCATGTGTACTGACATCAAAGGTCTTTATAAATATAATTAGTTTGCATGTAAGCAGAAGGAAACAATTTATTGTTGGCAAAAAGTCAGAGTACAAACAAGCACAAATTTTAACCACGCAAACTCCAAAGCTGCACTGAAGTTATATTGCCCCATACCCGGTGATAATGCTGAAAACATTTGAAAAGCAGTAATTAATGGTAAGCGAGATGGAAAGATCTATAGTGAAACAGAGATGCAGCACAAAATGGCAGTAAACTGCATATGGTGTATGTTAGAGACTTCTCTGGAGCACCACAGAGGCTTGGGCTGTCCCTCCTGCTTCAGCTGAGTTCATGGTGGTCTCCCGCTCTGTGGCTGGAGACCCAGCACTACTGAGGAAATATACAATGTTAAGCAAAGCAGTGGGTCAAAGACAACGTCTTAGAAAAGCCTACTCAACAGAAAATCAAATGGCTTTGAACTACATTATCAGGAACTCGTTAGATTTTTAGATACGTTTAAAAACGAAGCCTAGGAATCCCGAAGGACCTAGAATACAGCATCTCAGTAGGGCTGCATCACTTAGCAGCCATCGATGATGAAGCAGCATTTAAGAACTTAAAATCCAATTTGACATCCTACTGCTATTGTACAATGTGATCAATAATAAAATCCATAGTACATCCGATGGACAATTACCTTCTGATTGTGCCTTGCAGTGACAATAAATAAACAAACCAATCTACCACAAAAAGCAGTAGAGGGAAAAATTAACAGACTAATGATCATCGGATCAGTCCCAGCTGACCCCGAAAGGAACCATGGAGTAAGCCCACAGGAAAAGGCAAGAGGCAGGTTCTCTAAAGTGCAGGTTATGAGGAAGAGAATATAGCAACCACAGTGACATAAGCCCCAGTTTTCATTAACATCAATATTATACAGCCATAAAGTAAAAAGCTGTGAGAATTTTTACAAAATAAAGAGACGATCAATTTAGAATTTTAAAAATTCAAAACATTTCATTCAAGAAAATGTGGTACAACATTAATGCCCTGTCTCACTAACCTTAAGGCTACTATTTTATACCTGAATATACAAACGGAGACCAAGTCAAGCTTAGCAGAAGATGAAGCAGCCCTGATGTGCACTGATGAAGATGTTCCAGTACTATCTAGATCCTGCCAGGACAGGATCAAAAGAGAGGAAAAGGCAGATTTTTCAATTAAGCCATATACAAACAGATGATCAGTTGAATTCCCAAATTCACCTTTTCTAATTAACATTTGTCTTCATTTATCAAGTGAAAAATTAGGTCTTGGGAATACTAATGACTACTAATTTGAATCTTGTTTTGAAAGAATTACTTTAATCTGCTCTAGTATCTGGTATTGTAAAACTAGAATCTCTGCTGACAAAGTTCAGCTGACTTAACAGAATTATGCTATCACAAAGCTTGACAGTGTTCTCCCCCCCTTACAATACACAGAATAAATAATTTAACAAACAATACTAGATTTTATTATTTATTGCCTCCATCCTCTAACTCTATTTAGATTTTTAGCTTTTTGGAAACAGCCATCAGCATGATACATTTTCTTCATAAGAACCACCAACACATTTATTTTCCCAGTATGCTGTCCTAAATAAGTATTTGTTTATATAGACAAACAAAATATATATTATCCTAGGAATTTTAAGAGAGCCAAAGGACTCTTACGTACTGAATACCTCCATGTTCACATGCAATCCCCAAACTCACTCGATTTCTACTGCTGTTTTGCAATTTCCACATTCTACCATTATGAAACCAACCATATTATGAAGTACCAACTATAATTAAAACTAAATAGATTGGAAATATCCTTAAAGCAATGAAAGGGGATTATCCTTAAAGCAATAAAAGGCATTTTTGGAAAGGCATCATCAATTTGTTTGTAATGTTTGCAAGAATTTATATCATGTGGTCCTGCAAGTGAGATTTATCAGCATGTTTTGGTGGCAGAAATGGAAAGCCAGGAGCCCCCACAGGGGAATCACGGATGTCAGTGCCTGCTGCCCCTCAGCTCCCATGCTGACTGCCGCCGCCGCGGCTGCATCAACGAAACTGAAACTGCAGCAAATCCAGCGGCTGAGGGAACTGGCAACTTAACCTCATACGTAACACTACTGTGACCACCACAAGACACCATCCAAGCATCTTTCCAGATAAGGATGATAATGAAAAAATAATAGTTTTGTAACTGGAAACATCCAGTTTCCTTGCATGTGAGTCTCTTCTTCAAGGCATGCCCAGTCTAAGCATCAATCCCCTATAAAAGAGCTAGGAAATCATTTATATGAATAGCTAAGACAATGTGCATCAGTGTTGCATTTTTTTCCTTCCTATTTTACTTCTCCATTTTATACTTCTTTCTTTCCCTGATTCACCTTGCCTCAGGCTTTATTTTGGCATGTACAGAAGAATCTTCGTCAACATCAAAAACCACCATATGACAAACTGCCTGGAAGACACACCATGAAGTCTGACAATGTGTAGAGAAGGAAGCAATCAGGGCAGAGAACCTCCTGTATTTTTTTTAATTAGTGAGTGAAAAATATTTTGCTATCATTTAGACTGCCTTGATCACATGCGATCATTTTAAATCTTACTTTAACCAAGCAAGTGGCAGGAAACAGAAAGTTTATACCTCTTTGCTATGTAGATATAGTTCAAAAGTAACTCTGAAGGAACACACAGGTTGCATTTCCTCTCTTTGGAAGGCTCTGATTACTGATGTAAAAAAAATCCTTCCATTGTTTCAAAGGCTTCACAGTATCCGTTTTCTTCCTCTACATAAGTATCCTCACAAATATGCCTAGCTAGCAAACATTTGCTAACAATGAGGGCAGAATGAATGAATTCAATCAATTCTGAATACTGGTTTATGTGCAATATACCCAAAACACAAAAGCTGCTCTCTGCTGTGATTCATGAGAGCCTCCTGCCATTCCTTTGGGTATCAGCAGTCACAGAATCAATGGTCACTTGTTTCAGAATATCACTTCCTTCCGTAATTTACATCCAATCTTCCCTTTTTAAGCAAGTAGTTAATTTTTGCTTAGGAAAAATCAGCTTGTTCTCCTGAAGTTTTACTTCAAAATTCACAAAAGCTTGTAGAAAGGGAAAGTGAACCTGGAAGATGATGAACTTCTAGTAAGATAACACTTAATACATATAACACTTGATCAAAAATTTCAAGGACATGGTAATGTCACAGCAATCCGTGCCAAAACACTTGAGAGGAATTATAAAAATGTCCTTTGCTTTGAATATTTTACTTTTTACTTATTTTTGCAGCCTAAGTAGATGTGTTCTTATAAGTGAAATATTCTCAGCTGCTTTACTCATAAACCTCAGTTTCCACACAACTAAGCTATAACATAATGGCCATACAATTCTTCAATATGGGAAGAAAAAAAAACAAGGGACATAAAATGTGATACTTCTGGAGATACTCTTCATGCTGCTATAACTGCGAACTTTCTCAAAATTATCTCAAAATAAGGATTCACTTTACGAGGTGACCACTTCCAAAAGCCTTTTTAAAATCTGGCTGTTTGGATATAAGACATCAATGAACCCATCCAGGTTATGAGAAATTAGCTTTTGCAGCTTGTATTCCCTTGATTAAATGAGATGATTTCATAGTGTTCAATACTTAATTTTACTTTATTCAACTAGCAGTGCAACACAAACTGGCACATAATTATATTATCACCTCTTAATTAGAAAGCACACAATTTGTATTCAGTACTTAAAGCAAAATGAAAAATAACCATCCACACTCAATAGTTATAAAAGGACTTTCTCAGCCTGGAGGGCAATTCTGGAAAATAGATTTTAGCTTTTATGTCATAATTATTTTGCAAATAACCAACATAATAGGCCAGGAGCGGGGAGCGAGAGAAGAAAAACAAAAAACTCACCATCCACCTATAAATTCCCTATTCCTT
Organism: Crypturellus soui; assembly: GCA_032275445.1. NCBI lineage: Eukaryota > Metazoa > Chordata > Aves > Tinamiformes > Tinamidae > Crypturellus > Crypturellus soui. Next base: position 4,325,155 of record JAUBNY010000700.1, read on the forward strand.
AAATGCTAACTAATGGCAAAAGAACCTACTGAATTTGTACCAGGTGCACATGGCAATTAAGGTCAAACAGTCCCTACCCCTAATGTTTCCCCTTATGAATAGAATAGCTGCTCAAAATACCAACTATCAAAATGATGCAATTTAACATTTTTGCAAATGAAAGTTACGTTGCTTTAATAAGTAATCCAGCCCTTCACTGCTTATTTGCAAAACATAATATTGGATTGAAAACCTTTGAACTGATTAGAAGGTAAAAATAATTAACTGTCCGTTTTATTAAAATTATTCATAAATTATCAGGAGGAACAGAAACCTAAACAAGTAGACTTATATTTTCTTACTCAGAGAAATGGCAAATTAAGAGAGACTGAAAGAGATCTCTCATCTCCTGCACATTCAAAGGAATATAGCTCAAAGGTCAGGAGATAAATTTAAGGTTTACTTTCAAAAGTGTTATGAAAAAATTTTAATTGCTGAAGGAAGAGTAGAAAATTTCAAAGAACTCAAAGAGATTTATTTGAATCTTCCAAGATATGTAAGTCCAGCTAAACTCCTCTGAAGTTCAAGGAACACACCCAAGAATCAGGCCAGACTGTGCCAGACGAGACACACAATAAAGGGATCTAGTAGCAAGTTAAGTGGCTGGTCCCCTCTGGGAAGAGAAATAAAACCCTTCCTAAAGAGAACAAAAGGACACAAAATCAGAAAATGGCAGCCTACACAGATGCATGTATTAGCTGCCCTTACTCCACATATTCATTAAGAACAGCAGTAATTATAAATATTTTTCAAAAAAATGCATGCTACCATTTTGTTTTTTCTCTGGAGAGCAGTGTGTTGTACCTCACCTTCAAAACAATAGCAGGTACGCGAAAACCCCAAATATTCTATATCAGTAAAATTTCGTGAAGAAAAAAGTATTTTTTAATAAAACAGTTGAAGAAAGAAAAGAAGTGACAGTAGTACAGTGGCCAACAGTAGTAAAGTCTCACTAGCTTAACTCAGATATCATAGCAATTTGATAAAAACAGATTATAAGTAACAAATATTAAGAAAACTGAAACTCCTTATCTACCCTGAAGACTGCCTGCATGCATGGGAATATATAACACAAAGTGCTTCATGGAATCAAAAACATTTTTAAAGCTGAAGCTGACGCAAATGTATCAAAACGAAACCCTCACTGAAGGAAAAAGAAATTGTTTATCAGAACCTGCTTAGAAAAATCTGATTTATTAGCTTCCAAAAGCTGTGAAAATTTGGCTTTAGCAAATCTGATATTCAAAGTCATAACAAGTACGATCTGTAATCTCTCAGTCACACCATGCTTTCTATTCTGTCTATTTGTTAATTGGGCTAATAATAGCTGAAGCACATGAAGCTAATATACTCCCTAAAAAACCCTTCCTCAGTCTCCATCAAAAATAGAAAAATATTAATCTGAAGTATCTTTGCTTGGTTTTATTTTAAAAAACATTATTTTAAAAAATAGCTTTCACAGAAACCTTTACTTGATTCATTTAGCAATTTCTGCTCTCCTTGTGTCTGAAAGCCCCAGCACTGCCGTGAAGCGGGTTGTTGGGTGGACGGCTTCACGTAACTGCTGTGGTTCTTCCCTTCCTCAGGAACTGCCCGACGCTTGACCAAATGGGCTGCGTGTGCACAGCGGCGGCTCAGCCCACACGGAGCCTGCTGGAACTCACCACCAACACCAGGTCGTTCCTACAGCACCATGGCTAGATTTACCACAGCTACTAACTTAGGTCTACATTGTCTTAAAATTAGACTAGTCCCTACATCTGATGCCACATCTCTTTCAAATATAAGACAACATCCGCTTAAAAAAAAAAAAAAAAAAACTTTACTTTTCTGCTTCTCTCAATGCATGAATGCTGGAAGAAACTGGATGTATATTCAGATGGCTCAAGAGAATCAAGGGACAGGCTGCTTAGGGAGTGGATCTTTTCTGATGATTGGTGGCAAAAGAAAACAAGCAAATGAAACACGTAAGCCCTCCTAAATGCCATACAGGAGGTATCAAATAAACATTACAGCACCACGTATGTGCAGTTGTCCAACCTAGGAAGTCTGTTTCCTAGCTAGCCTCATCCCAAAATGTTACCAAAGGAAGCCCAGTCCCATCTTTTCTGCAGTTACAAGACACCTCAAAAGATAGTACTCTAAAAAAAGAACAGAAAAAGACTACAGCAAAAGACAAAAAAAAAATTCTTTAAATCATAAGACATATCTGTATATCTGCTACCATTCTGAATTTCAAAGAATTAAAAAAAAAAAAAGTGTCTACTTTGAAAGTACTGGGGGGGAAAAAAAAATCAGTATCTGAAGCTGTTTTTAAAAACAGACTTAGTTTACTTAAAAACTAACAGGTTGCCCAGAGAGGCTGTGGAGTCTCCTTCTCTGGAGATCTTCCAAAACCACCTGGATGCCACCCTTTGCCACGTGCTCTGGGTGTCCCTGCTGGAGCAGACGGGTTGGACTAGATGATCTCTAGAGGTCCCTGCCAACCTCTAGTATTCTGATTCTCTTATTCTATGTGCTTGGGCCTCATTTACAGCTCTTGAGAGTTTGAGTGTCTGAAAAATTTGGCACCTTAAATTCTTAAGGATAAATACCCATACTGGAAATTGCCAGCTGTCATGTTTAGAACCCCAAGTTAACCCAATATCCCTGTCAA
>JAUBNY010000700.1:4328988-4354523 GCA_032275445.1 Crypturellus soui
AAAAAAAATAATAATTCAGCTCTATAAGCAAGCAGAATCTATCCATCAGTTTTGACAGCATATTGTCTGGAAATCTATAATAGATACTGACCTACCACAAACTTTCTTTATCATATTCAGTGTCATCTTTGTTGTTAACACAAGAACTTTTTTTATTGAAAATTATATTCACCATATCCGCAATGAACTTCTGAAGCTGAATACTGAAAGCTCATGACACTCATTCAGGAATCAGTTTGAAAAGACAAATTCGACTCTCAGTGCAATGTGGTATGCAAGAAAAACTGTCTGAAGTCAACAACTAGCAACATTCTGATCCGCTATTAATTTTAACCAATTAATATAACATTCATACTTCAGCTACTTTGACTGCCAAATCAGAATCCACATAATTAAAGGTTATGTATAAAGAAAACGAACAGTAAAAAAAATCTGTAATTTATTTTGACTAATAAAGAAGTTTCTTCTCTTGAAAATCAGAAGCATGTTAACTAAATGTAAACAGAACTACCTTATAAAACCCCTATTAGCCCAGTATATTCCAGTGCTTCTGCAATGCCCAGGAGACTGTCTGCATAATGCCCGTAAAAGTGCTTTGTTGGCATTGTTCTGCCTTGCCTTTCCATTAACAAACACAAACAAGGAATTAAATACAATTAAAGGAAATAAAAGCAATAAAAGAACACTCAAGTCTAGGTGTGGACTTCTGGAGCAGAGGAGAGGAAACTGAAATTACTGCAGCAAAGAGGTGTAAAAGATCCAAGGAGTTTTCCTTGCTTTTCGACTTCCAGCTCAGACTTGCTCCTGAACCTTCTATGACTGGCACCATAGAAATAGTAACAGCCATCAAACTGCTTTTTAACATAACTGAAGCAGCAAAAGCATTAAACACTTCAGTCTACTTTGTACTCTGCAGTGATAATTTTGCCTCCTCTCATCTAGCAGTGAAATCTCAGGGTCTCAGTGTCCTCGGTCTTCCAGCTCTATGTATGCCCTTCCCTAAGAACATCTTGCTACCTTCACGCATGTGCTATTTTATTTAGAAACGGTCTGATATTTTCTGCTTTTTGTGTATGAGCTTAGGCTTTTTATTTTTTAAATGTTCCTCCTCAGAAGTCTGGCTTTAGCGTCAGTTTGCGCCATTTATTGTTTCTGTGTTTGAGATGATAGTGACAACTACGATGACGTTAAATTCATCTCCTGTTGCTCTTCCAATGCTTCCTCTTCATGGGAAAAGTTGCTCTCGAGCCTTTAACAGGGTTTGTCCTTAACTACTTTTCACCTCATAGAATCCTTTATCTATCAAACGTAAAAGCTTATGAGATCAGTGCTCCTAGGAGCCATTCCTGTAATTTTGCTGTTTTCTCTTCTGTGTTTTCTGAGCATCCTGAGCTTCTACTTCGTAGCTACCCTCCTCAAGTGTTCACTCTAATCACTTTCGTTTGGAAGAAAAGACTATAATGAACGTCTGTATCCTACAATTAGGGTCACTTTTATTAATTTTATTTAAATACAGATGGACAAACATCTCTGATGCAGGATTTAACCAGAACTTAGGCACGTAAACCCAATCATGCAAGCTAAGTCCCCATCTAACCCCTAGGAGCTTATCATTCAGTTTTCCATATTCATATTAATAAATTACTCTGACAGTTGGAATTCTATCACTGCTTGTGCCTAAACCTTCTGACAGTGTGGCTGGACCAAGCAGCTCAATACTCCTCTGTACCAGAGGAGATTCTCAAACAAACTCATGGAAATCTGCTAGGATTCACACTCAGCAGCCATCCCTGGTGGCTCAAGCATTTGCACTGAAGCCAAAGGACACAGCTATCCTGTCCTGCTGGGCCTCACATGCTGACTCCAGTCCCTCCAGAGAACATCCTCATGCCAAGTCAGTGTCCACTCCAATTTCCCGTGTCTTTCCTGCACCACAGCACAGTTTCAAGTCCCATGGTTGGGGCATTCAGGTGAGGAAAAAAAGATTCTTATTCTGCCTTCAAACAGATCTTAGAGGCTTTTTATAACAAAACGCTACTCTGCAAAAAAATAAAAAGAACACTGAAAATTTTCTCAGCATAGAACTATGCATCTGAAGAAAGTTATGTTGGTGTTAAAAGTGTTTGGAGAATTAGGCACACAAAAAAAAAAGAAAAAAGAAAAATAGCTCATTTTTTCAGTAAAACACAGTGCCATGATTTATTGCAGATAACGGGATCCAGATGACTTCTTTCAGGCTGCCTCTACCACTCAGAGCGGTGCAGTTCGCTCCACCTGAGACGGTGGCACTCGCTGACGTGGCTGTGCTGTTTCTAGGCAACCAGAGATAAAATGCAGGGTTTAATGACTTTTATTTAATGCATTTTTATGAGAAAGTACACTCTTCTTTTTCCTCCCCTAATATTATTTGAGGTGGAAATGTTGTTTACACAGGGAGATATATTTAGCCATCCTCTTGCAAGCCGAACAAAAAAATTATTCAAACGGGGTATCCAAACAGCCCATCTATAAATATTTTTAAACATATTGACTATTAGAATATTACTACTATCAAACATTTATACCGTGGCCGTGAGTGAGATGCAAAGCCACCTCAGCAGGAACAATATTCTGGAGGTCTCTCTCAGCAAAGAGCAACCGTGGCAGGGAACAGCCAGCAGCTTAGGGATGTTTATGGCCATTATGGATGTTCATGTGCTCCCCCGGGCAGAGAGTGAGAGCCCGAGACTAAATCACCCTCTGCCTCTCCTGTGTTGTCAGGACACCCACACCTGGCACAATCACATCTTTTTCTTTTTTTTTTTTCTCTCCCCTCTCCTGTGGCTTCAGGTTACCTTGATATTTGCTTCTAGAAAGCAGCATCGCAGCCAGAGCTGTCCCCAGTGGGACAGCGCTCTGAGGACCTTGTGTCACAGCCCTCCCCTGGCCCTCCACACCACACATCCAAAGTCCTTCCTGACACACCAGGTGTTCTCCTACCACACAATTCCTAACACGGACTACCGGACCTCCTGAGAGGCCTGAGAGCAATGAATTCAGCAGGAAAAACTCCCATGCAAGAGACAGCATTAGAAATACTGCTGCATGTACAAGACCACACAAACCCTCACGTTTCTTCACATGCCAAGTCCCTTCTCTGCCTCTGTACAGATAGATGTTCAGGGCTTGTACAGAACCTGAGAGTGACTTTAAAATTGTTTTTTATTTTTTTTTAAGATTGCCTAATTCCCTAGCTCCCTTGTCCTTGCAAAGGAGTGTGTATGCCAGAGAAGTATATAGCTCTGAAAGTCAACCTGAAGGACGCAGGCAGAATGGGCCCAGCAGGGTTCAGGCCCACAGGCATAGCTAGAGTTCTAACTGCAGGGACCTATGCAAGATGAAATGAGATGTGAATATACATATGTAAGTATCTTTTTAGAATGCAACACTGGATAAGAACTAAAAAAAAAAAAAAAAGCATAACTGTTCTATCCATTGGCTTTTATGTACAGATAAACCGAAAGTAACTAATCTTGATGGATTATTTAACCGTTTTCTCTGCAACGATTACCTTACAAATAACATGGATCGACCTTTTTGTTAAACTTTTTTTGACCTTCAGAACTGGTTATCTTTAAAGCAGACATTCTTCCAGATACAGCATCACCAGTCCTCTAGAGGAAGTTATCTAGCAAAGATCCTTACTATCATGCCTGTTATCAGGTTTCATTTCTCACTTAGAAAAACAAAAACAAACCAAACAGTACCAAAAACCTGTGGTTTGGAAGCCTCTTGTACATAACTGATAACAGAAGAGATTTACTTTTATTTCCCTTCCGAGTCTCTCTATGCACAGACAGTATCATTCCTTGCAATATGGTAAAATTTTTATGCAAGCAATAGCTACCAGTGTTTGGGCGTTTTTTTTTGCTTGTTTCTTTTTTCTCTCTCTTCTTTCTGATCCTCCTAAATGCTGCCAATTTCTCTCACCTTTGAACTCTAACAAAAATTAAGTGCCATATTAAAAGTCCACATTTCAGCTAAAACAGTATAAATTGCCACAGTGACCTTAACTAGGGAACAGTAGATTTAATGCATAAAATAAAATTTTAAAAAGTGCTTTCTAGTGTGCATGCATAGTTTTGCCCACATATTTCACCTTTAAAAGGACGAGTTAACAGAAGCAGTCAATTCCCAATGCACTTCCCACTCTCACTGCATTAACAGATATCCTGAGATTGGCTGTCCACTGGTTTATATTCTCCTTGACAGGGACCTCACTGTGCTCAATGACACACCAGATTTTTAACCAACGATCAGAAACTAAAAGAAATCTGGGCAAAGACTGGTGGAATAAAAAAATCCTAAGGAAGCAGCAGCATCAGACACAATGGGCAAACTGGGGTGAAACTCTCCCCTTCGGCCTCCTCAGCTCTGGGTACCTGCACGCTGACTCACTCAGTGCTCAGGAGGGTCTAGATGCCACTCCGATATCCCTAAGGCCTAAAATCCAAGCTCTTAATTCCTAGCACAACATCTGAGATTCAGTCTGGAAGGAAGGCATGTAAAAGCTCAGCTAACATGGCACTGCACTTAATCTGAAATACTTGTTTTCCCTAACCCTCTAGTTTTGCATTTCTGACCATTAATTTGTCCATAAAAATTGAAGAGGAAAAATAATACTAGTGTGCTATTCTGAAAAAACCCATTAGATTTTAAATGATATTGAAAATACAACAAGCTCGAGGTGGACGTTGTTCATGGCAGAGCTACTAAATACTCTTAAGTGGAATTATAGCAAGAAGGATGTCACATAATTACTGTTCACTGACAAGAAAATTCTACCCCATCACATGTGGAAAGAACAGTAGAAAGAGAGAATGAGACGGAATGTAGGTGGAAGGCTTTGATCTACTTAAATTCTCTAAACACTAGAGTATGAACAAAGTATGAAGGGGCAAGTGAATAGAAGGAAAAGAAATGATGAAGGATTCTTTATTTCATTTTTGAATAGAAAAATATTTTAAGCCTTTCTTTAAAACCAATTGTGAAAATTCATATATTGTTGCTGAATTGTCAGTGTATTTCAAGCAACAAATTTAAGAGAAATCACACAGTATTGTCTGTCGAAGCTGTGTGCAACACAAAGAAATAATTCAAGTTCCAAAACGAATTAAACATAGATGTTTATATAACAAATATCTTTTCAGATACGTTTTCAGGGAAAAAAAAATTGAGAAAAAAACACAAACCTCTTCCATTTAGAACTTATTAAACGTGATCCAGAATAGTTTTTCTTGATCTTAGAAAGAAAACGCCTGTAGAGGAGGTCCATCTTTTAGACATTACTTTGTCTTAGCAACTCTTTAGTCACCAACATATTCCCAGGGTAGGTAGATGCATGCTTTTAAAACATTTTATTTTTAGACAAAAAGGAAAAATGACAAAAAAAAGGAGAGAGATTGGAAGAAACTTCTAGATCATACAGCCTTCACTGTAAGTATGATCAAATGTCTCTGTCATGACTGATATTTATCTAATTTATTTTTAAAGACCTCCACTGTGAAAGCTCCATGATCTGCTCCATCTAGGCTGATATGTATTTAGGAAATTTTGCGGATCATTCTCTTCAGGCAGAGCCCATGCTTAATGCTTCTTCCTTTATGCACATCCTCTTTTATTTTAACATCCGTTTACATATCTGAAGCCTGCTCCTGTGTCTCCCTCCCAAAGGCTAATCACAGTGAATACAAAGGCCTGGCCAAGATCAGAAAAACTGGAGTAACTTGAAGAACTCCCATAAATTAATCATTGAAATCAGGCATGAAAACTGGCTAGTCCTAACACTAGGAAAACAAAAAACAATCAGACCATTGTTCGAAGTATGTAATCCACCAAAATTAGCCAAAAAAAAGGAACTCTGACCCGAGAATGCCACACAGACCACGTGTTTTTTTCTTACTAGGGACTTGCTGCATTACAGTTCCTTACCTCCACCACAGTTGTCCTGGCAGCTTTGCACATAGGTTGGTTGAAGTTTCTTGCAGTTTTCGTGTAAAAAAAAAAAAAAAAAAAAAAAAAAAAAAAAAAAGCTTAACTATGAAAACTGCAAATGTACATGTAAACCCCTCTCAAAACTAACTACTGCAAGTATCTCTGTAGAATAAACAACACAAAACTTTTTGCCAAATAGCAAGGAAACAAATAAAAATGGGAAAAATACTGCATAAATGTACAGAATGCATATGGAATTACATGGTATTTTGTTACATGGAAAATATTACTTACAGTTCCTTTGAACTTTCAATCAGCACACTATTTTATTGAAATTGAGTATAGTACTCCTATCTCCGCTTGTCAGATCCAAGAGCAGCAGAAACCTCTCAAGTCCCACATATGCCTTCATAATTCAGTTTAGGCAGTTATATGGACTTGGGCTAGCATTTCGCACAACAATAAATTTAAACCAATTCTCTTGATTAGAAAAGCTGTGCCAGTTTTCATACTTGCTAAAAGCCTCTGATGTAAGTCCGCATAAAAGGAACACAAGACATAAGTAACTACGCCAGGATCTGTACTCAGATCTTATCGGACTCAAGGAGCAACAGAAGACCCATGTCAGCCCCTTATTTTGAAGAAAGCAAACAGCTGTGCAGCCTAATATTTGAGGCTGCACAATATTTGATACGTTTTTGGTGGAGTTCTACTGACAGCTTCTCATTGTTTCTACCCTTTTAAAAAGTACCATTCTTGATTTTTTTCACCAAAATGCATGCAATTGAGTTTAAGCTGTTTGTCATAAGCTAAGAAGAAAGCATTAAAAAAAATAATTTTTTATTCTTCCTCTCAGTGCATGAACACAACACTAGTTGGTAGTGACCTATGGAAATATAGCCACTAAGTAAGCAGAGTAGAAAATGAGATGAAAAGTAAAGTTAAAAAAGCTGAACTAAAATTGAGGGATAAAGATGGATGAGGACAGAAATGGCAACAAATAATTCAGAATTTCATCCCAAATGACTGCCTTTCTGAGCCAAAGACTGTTACAAAATCTTACTGGCTGCTCTGCCTGTATAAGAAACTCAAAATTATTTTCAAATAGGAGAAAAAGTTACAAGTAGAAAAAAAAATCCAAAAGCAAGTTAAGAAGTAGTAATGGGCTTGATTCCCACCCTAAGCTGTCTTCATTTTGAAATGGTCCTGAGTTAGTAAAATCACTTCAGAGGAAGTAGTCTTCTATAAGATCAAGCTTGTCTCAAAGGTCTGTATTCTGAAGAACACATCAAACCAGACAAAAAGAAAGGGGAGAGGGAAAAAAAAAAAAAAAAGAAATATTAAGCTTGCTTTCCAACACAATAATGTTGTCTGAAATCCAGAAACTAACTAGCTAAGCCTAACTTGTCATTTTGCATCACTAGACTCAGCAGTGAATGTTACTGGATACCAGGTTTCAGCAATGACCCTGGGCATGTCAGCAGCTTTTCTCCTAAGGGTAGGAGACTGCAAATCAGTTCACAATAAGATAAAATAACCAAGTACAACATCTATGTACCTAATTGATAGGGGCGCAAAGACTTCAGATGTGAGCTGAATTAACATATTTCAGAGCCACTTGAAGGATGAAGAGATGATCTGACATACCTAACTACGATAACAGGGACCTAAGTCAAGATACCCCTTCAACTCCTCTGTCCTTGTGTCAAAAGCATATTTTTAATAGTACAAAACCACACCTTCACTTGTAAGGCGAGAGCCTTACAGAACCAGAACCAGAACCATACCAGAACAACTCCAAAGCTGAATGGTGCTCCATGAGAAAGGAATGCATCCACAGTGAGTACAACATCCACACATTCAGTGGAACTTCCTGCTGTGGTCCTAACAAAAAAAGCTTCTCCAAGGGAACTATAAGACCTGGAGAAAAGCTCTTTGGCTAAGCAGAACTAGTACCTAGTAGCAGACTACTGAGGTTTTACACCCATATATGAATCCTTAGAGATACCATAGAAACAAGGTGGAATTATTCCACCAAGCTCTTGGAACATTAGTCTTGATAATGGTGTGTTATAACTAAGAATGATTATCTACTGGGATAAAAAGCAGGAGTTGCATTGCAGAAGTCTGTTCAGCAGAAGCAAATCTGCAGGGAAGGTAGCCACAACATACTGCCTGGAACAAAAGTGAAATGGGACATAAAGCCACATATCAACACCCTTGTTTGAAATTTGCTTTCTTAAGGACCTGGTTCTACTGAAGATCCACACAGGATCACCAAGAAATGAACATGGCTCCATGTAGAAGATCAAACAAAAACATACACTAGCCTGTGTGGTCCAAATAAGTGTACTGAAATATAGTTTAAGTGCATCCTTTAGATGCATCTTTTAGATGTAAAAGAAGCACTTAACTTGAGGGCAACTAACAGTTCAGCTGACTCCACTCCTATGGGTACAACAGGACTCAGAGTCATGGCAAACACACTATAAAAAAAACCCACTGTTGTGAAAGCAGAGCGGATATGAGGAAGCCTAGAGTTCGTGCTAAACCAAGTGTCCCTCAGCAAATGGAAACAGAGGTCAGAGTAAAAATAATTATGGAATGGGTCCACTGACATAAACAGAACAGAGCATGACAACAAAAAAATCACACAGTCCTTTTCAACTTGTAGGTTACAAATTTAACAGTGTTACAATCTAGACTATTCCAATTCCTCTGTTATCTCTGGCAAGCTATCAGAACAGCCTGTTTGTTTCACGGTTCTAGACTATAAGGTAAATTAGAAAAAAGAACAGATCATCACTTACTAGGAGCAATTCTTTGAACCAGCAGTAATATTATGCATGGAATAAGGCATTAAATGCTGATGTTTCCATCTTTTATCAGCAGTATTTGGAAGCATTTGAAAAGAGCAGCTAAGATTTTACATCTCCAGATGGACCTAGTTCTGGTACTGTGTGAATGCCAAACGAAGGAAGACTTCCAAAAGGAACAGGTGAAGGGAGAGTTAATGTCAGAATCAGAGACCAAAGGATGCCAGTAAAGGGGATAATGTGAGAACACAATCACTTCATATCAGTGAGGGATGAAAGAAATTCAAAGATAAGTAAACATCAGGGGACAGACACTATGTAGAAGCACAAGAAGGAGAGCCTTAAGATCAAAGATAAAGACAAACCAAAGGAGAAAGGCAATGTTCTGTTTCATGTCCTGATGTCCAAGGAAAGCAGTATAATAGCCAAACATATGCATGTGTACACAAGAAAGTTCCATTTTCCACCAGAAGCAATCTTCTCTTGCTAGTGGAAAAGCCATTATACCAAGCACTGGGGCATGGAAAGGTAATTCTCTTTAATTTCTTTTTTGCTTATTAATATAGAAATAATATTTATGTATATACATTTATGTTATCTATACATTTTCTGGACAGTTGGGTTATCACTGTTGTTTTCCCAGTTTCTTATTTCTTCTAAGATACACAAAGGCAGCCTGCATCATTCAGTACGTTCTTGCAGTAATCTGCAACTGACTGCTATAGTACTTACCTTCTTATCTGAGAGCCATAAAACAAACAAATAAAAAACAGACATTAAACATAAGCAAACCCGTCCTTCAACTCAGGACAAACCAGAGCACCAATATAACAACCTAAATAAATGTTATTACTAGTACAATCTTTTCACTAAAGTGCAAAGCTATGCACTTTGTAAACTTGTAAAGTCAAATATAAGTTTTCCTCTATGCTTAAATGCTTAAATTCATATGATGACCCTCTACATCAGGCAGATTAAACACATGTTAAATGCTCTTTTCTGGGGACAGAATTAAGCTTATTCATTATTTACTGGCCTGGGAAATAACTCAGCTCCTCTCTGTTCTGATGTATATGACCCACACTTCTTGGTCAGCTTTCAGATGTACAAGAAACAATTCCCAAACTGTCACATGGTAAGCTCAATGTAAATAGAATGTCATTTCATTTCTCAGTAGTCAACATATTGGCTTTTATCTGCTATGGCTCATTTTTAACTACCAATGTATTCGTAGTTAATACCAGCTGTATTTGAATTCTCCAAAATCATTAGAAAAAGCAATTATATTTTGTTTTTATAGCAATATCATTTGACAGTAGGGAAATGCAATAGGAATGAAAGAAAAGTCAGTAAAACACTATTTTGCCATCATATAGGAGACAGGATTCTCTTTTATTATCTAAACTATTAGAGAACCTTTTCCTATTGGTAAACAAGTCATACCTGAAAATGATGTTTCCTGCACGATCAGCCTTCCATGCCTTCACAAGAGCAAAATCTCCTGTAATTGACTTCTCCATAATAAAGTGACGACCATCAAATTCTCGCACCTATTGAGAAAAATGCACTATTGAGGTGTATCTTCAAACAGATTTCTCATGTAGCACTTTTTTATGGGATTAATTTCACAGTCTATTATATTTAGATTTCTTTTTCATCTTTGTACAGTTTTATCTGAAAAATTATAGTTTAAGTATCTAATCACAGAGCAGCAGGGAAAAGCAGTAAAACGCATAAAGGATTCTTTAGTGCCCCTCTTTACTGGAACACCATGAGAAACAGATGCATGTTCCTACTGCTCCATCTACTGGAATTAACACTTTTTGTCGCACATTTACCAGCTAACTAAAAACTGAAGTGGTAACGCAAAGCTGTTGAAAAAGGTCATATTGACTGTGGGAGAAGCATGCCCATGAGCAGAGATACCCCCAAATTTAAATGAAGAGGATTTGAGGCAGATCATCTATTCATTTCAGCTGGCAGTCTGAACTTCATTTGGTCTTTCTCACATTTATGATCAATATTTTTAATGATACTGCACACGAAGCCAGGATACATAACTGACAAACAGCTAATATTTTAACAGATCTGTAAAGCTAAGTTCATTTTGTAAAAATAATTATGCCCTATTATCAAGCTAAAAGTTTTCACAATTCATTGTCAAAGTCATTTGTAACAACTGGGCAAAGGAAGCAATCGAAAATATTAGAATTGTGGTTAATGTAGAAAATGAATGAAATTAACAAAAATATTCTGGCAAACTTATTCTTAGATTAATTAAATTCTCTTCACAGTCATAAGTGAAGCTTCCCAAAGAGGAGAGAAAGATATACTTACCTTACGTTACCTTTATCGTACTGTGGTTCTTCAAGCAGAGTACAGGGCTCATAGAATGTACAGTATCTGCCTCATCCCACTTCCTCAGGTACAGTCATAACACTGAGGAATGTCTTCCTTTCTCCAAATTCTCCATCCAATTTCAAAAGGAAGTCCTTGTTTCTCACCCAGAAACCGAATTGCTTTGCAATTTCAAATGCTCATACTAAACTGCATTTCACCTGCTGACATATGTATTTGCTGAGCACATTTGTGTCAGCTAAGGTTTTTTTCCTGTTTGCCAGGAAGATGTCCTGCCTCTTTCAATGCCAAGGCTTCATGTTCAACTGCAGACCTGCTTAATGCATATGACACAACTTAAGGAGCACCTGGCTTCCTTACAGCAGCTTGCTTCAATTGATACTAGGAAGTTCAGTGACCTGGTACAGGATTTTGCTTACATGCACAGAGAATCAGCTGAGAGAAGTCAAGTGAAGAATAACTCAGCAAGGAAGACTTCTCCTGGATCAATTTCTACTATATGCACGCATGATATTAATCCAATACGTCAAGGTTCAGCTTGGCATGAAGAAGCTTAAATTACTATTTATCCTGGAAATCCATAAGAAATGCCATTTCAAAACTTCCTTACAACAAAATTACCCCTTACCTCTCTTGGTTGGCTGGCAATAGCAACTGTACCATCCGTGTTGTATTTGATAGGTGCCCCTCCTTCCTGCACCAGTGTCCCATAGCCAGTACTGGTGTAAAACGCAGGGATTCCTGCTCCTCCTGCACGAATGCGTTCGGCAAGCGTCCCCTACGGAGAAACACACTCAGCAGCTTAGCCACTTGGAGAAAGCAAATCACACTCTCATGTTTCACTTCCATTAACTTATTTACATCCCATCATTTGGATTTTTTCCTTCTGAATGCAGTGGACCACCACCTATTTCTTCCTCCCATTAGTTCTCCTTTGTGGGATTGGGAGAGGTTTTGGCAAGAGCACTCTTTACCACGAATCGCTCAACATCACAAAGAACTCTGCAGGCCACAGCATTTTGTTGTGCCTTTTGTAAAACCTTTCCTGAATTTTGTTTGCTGCTCTAAGAAGAGCAGACAGTTTTCTCTCCTCAACCTGGATATATATTCTTGAGGTTCTTCCTATGAATCCTATATACACATACATCAGTTACATATACATATATATGTATATATGTATGTATCATGCTCCAACGTCTCAGGAGAAACTTAATAAATAACCCCTTCCTCACCGAGACAAGCATGCCCAGCTGATGTCAGCTTCAACTGTGGAATTTAGGGGAGCAAACCTATATGTCTGCCTTCCATATGTGTCCCACCACACATTTCAATAATATTTTTCTCAGTTTAAAGCAAGAAAAGATCATCACTGTCAATTATCTATATTAGCAGTCTCTAAACATAGGTCACATTTTCCTGGTATTGCTGCACTACATCTACAGTGCAGTCAGTGCCAGCACAGTGCCCAAGGCAGGTTATGTGTTTGAAGAAATGGAAATATGGAAATGTCACACAGTGACATGCTGCAGATTTTAAAGTTATATTACTTATTTTGCAAAAACAGATCTCAGTAGCTCCTCCTCTGACAGATCTCACTGTATTCAGGCTATGCATGTAGTTTGACAACACTAAAACAATGACAACTGTGGTGCTTAAAAGTAAATCTGTAAATATAAAATCATACTTCGAGACAGAGATGAGTTCAGTCAAGTTTTAAACAGTAAGTACAATAGAGTAAGGTACTCTTAACTTCCCAATGAACTGAAAGCTCCTCTTCTGATCCCTAACCACTAGGCGGCACGGACTGCACATGCAATGTCTGTATACACACAGGAATGCGACCAACATGGTAATCCAGGGATTATCCGACTCTTTCCCCTTACATGGCCCACAGTAGCAAGCAAGGCTGCTTCATGTGTTTTTCTACCACACAGGAGATTGACCAAAACCAAATACTGTACAATAAAACATTTATATTCATGAATCACTGAATCATTTCAGTGATCATTTCACTGATTCATGAATATAGATGTTTTATATAAGAAGTATATTTTTATATACACAAATATATACACCTATGCAAATATGTATTTTAATGCTGAATCAATTCAATGATTCAGTTGAAATAACCGTAAGGCAACAAGCTGTAAAAGGAATTTATACAATAAATGTAATCAGTTCTTAACAGACCAGCAGCTACAGCCCATTCTTTGAAGACAGAAGATACTATCTGTCTTTACTGTGTATGTACATACAGAGAAAAACACTCAGATTGCCAAATAATTTTAAAACAGCACTTTAAGAAGTTGTATCATAACCACTATTTTAGATGAAATCACCAGGCTCCGAAAAACCCCCTCGTACCTGTGGTGTAAGTTCTACCTCAAGCTCACCAGACAAATACTGGCGCTCGAATTCAGCATTCTCTCCAACGTATGATGAGATCATGCGTTTTATCTGCTTGGTCTGAAGCAGAAGACCAAGTCCAAAATTGTCAACACTGTGTAGAAAAAGACAATAAAGGCAATAAACAATGTGTTGTTAAAAAAATAAAATGAAGTTATCTCATTTTAAATATAAGAAAGTAGAGATGAATCAAATTTTAATTTTCAGGGGGAAAAGTAACAAAGCTATAATTAAAATCTGGGAGTGTAGTGTTCAGATCTCATCACTTACAAGGAAAGAATACACCAAATAAAGCCCAAACTTTCATTTCAAAGACATTCTACATGCAACAGCTTCAAACTGCAATTTAACAAGTAATGTTACTTCATGTGTGCACCTCCTCAGAAAGCCTTGTTACTAAAAGAAGTCACAAGGCACAACCTGTCTTTTAGTGAACAAAGATTGTTTTTGTTTAAAATCTTGTTGCAAATAATACTACAGCTTCCTAACACACACAAACAAAGGAAAATCTTTTAAAATCAATTTATCACAGGATCACAGAATTTATCACAGAATCATTGTGATGATGAGTGGGGAGATACTTTGCACAATCAATCAGTGTACGTCAAAAGAAAGAACCCCCTTGGATAACAACCAAAGCCCATTCAGTGTGTGTTAATACTCCACAGCACCAGGATCTATTTTAAAGATCTCAGCTGCTACCTCCTGGCATCCTTTCAACAGACTAGACTGTAAAAGTAAACAGAACAGAGTTCTCATTTTTCAGTTTAGAAAAGGTAATGATGAACATAATCCACACGCTCATCTGATTTTATTCTGAAGTTTAATGCTGATTAACTTTGACAGATGTAATGCCACATATGGTATACCCTATGTCAGAAACCTCCATAGACACCAACTGATCAAAACAGAATTCACATTCACTTCTCACTGTTTTTTAAACAGATATGTTGACAGTCTAAACTTCAAACAGAATCAGGTGCTTAGGGGTATGTCAACCTTTACCTCACAATATTTGCTCCTAAGAGATTAATCTGAAGTCACAGAGGAGCCCAAGTTTTTCTTCTTCAGGCTAACGCAGGCCTGACTTGCCCACTGTTACTATTAAAACAGGACAAATATCTTTGTGCTTGATAGCACCAACTCTGCACAACACATGCTGCAAGTACTGACACGGCAGGAGGAGCAGGGGCTCAGCAGCACCAACAATAGCTCTTTTCCTATCATGACATTCAGAATAGTTGCACAGACTCAGATTATGACACAGAGTCAGAAAGACTTCTCAACTGCATGAGACTATTTTAAAAAAACAGGGACTATTTTAAGATTTGGCAGCCCAGTTCTATGCATACACAGGCATCTTGGAAGCTCTGCATGAGAGGAAGCAGAACCACCCCACAATTTACTTCTCTCATTGTATTTATATTCTCTAAATGTGCTAAGCTTGAGTTATTTTAAAAGTTTCTACACTCCCCAACTCTGCCCTATAAACATCTAACTCTAGCGCAATACTTCATTATGTCAAAAATGTTCGAGTGTGAAAGCTCTGAGAGCAAAATATGTGTTGCCTGGAGACAACCTATATTTTTAATTCTCCATAGCAAGGACTTCCACCACTTGGGAACTAAAGGAATTGAGATAAGAACAGAAGTTCTGGGGACAAAAGAAGGGATAAAAACATGTAAGTGAGAGGATTTACTGCACAGGGTCACTAATACCAGGAAAATCCCTTTCACAAGAACACAAAACCCTGGCTTCTCATTACAAAAGATGCTAAACAAATATAACAAGCAGTCAATGTCTACTCACAGTTTAATGGGGATTGGTAACTGGACTACCAGCTAGCAAAAGAACAGATGCACTAGTGTCCAGTGCCTAACAGTACAACCACCACCAGGGCAGCATTTGGAGGTGCCTACAAAACACTATTTATTACTTTTTCATATCACTCACTACTCTCGTTCAACAAGTCCAGATATGCTTCCCACCCAAGCAGGATGCATCATCCTGCTCTTTTGCAGGCTTTTGTTAGGCTGTTAGACACTGGCTCTTTTGCATATGTTAGATGCACAGACTCAGGTTTCAGGCTCACGAGACATCCTGAACTATGGCACAAAACTTGACCAACGTGAAAGGGGTATGCGGCTGAAGATATCCTCCAAATTCTCAGTGATGTATGTGAGGAGCTCCACAAGAAGATAAATAAAATGTAATCCTGGCAGCACTAGGCAGTGATCCTTTATACTTTTTGTGCAGGAAACAAGCATTATCACTCACCCCACTAGCCGCCCTTTGTCAGAAGGCAGCAAAACAAGGACAACCACTGACATAGATCTTAATAACTTCTTTTTTCTCAGCCATCTTCCTGGCACTTAACAGTGTTCTATGTCCTGCAGTAATCTCCCAAGAATTAGGTTGAAAGATTTCCACGGAAGCAGGTCAAACAGTATTCTGTTTCTGATCTCTTTCTTTCCCCACTCCTCGCACAGTATGTGGAACAAGGGGAAGACAATGAATGGTAGCAGACTAATGGGGGTAAAAAAACAGATTCAGTTCATGTACGGGTAAATTAGAGAGACATAATGTTTATTTGTCCCATTGTTCCTTGGGACACTGTCTTCAGCTTTTTTTTTTTGCCCCCTCCCATTTACTTGGCATATTTTTTTGTCTCTCCTAATCAGAACTGTTTAATGAGAGGCAGGAAACAGAGGCAGAAGGACCTGGAAGGAAGGTGACTGGCAGACGGGAGGAAAGGGCTGCAGGCCCTAGGACCTGGGATAACCCAGGTCAGGAGGAACAGGTGAGAGAGGAGTTCACAGCTCCCAGGAACACAATCTGTCACAACACAGCTCAGCCCACGGCAAAGGACAAAGCAACCCATGCACTGCAGACCTCCCAGCTTGGCAGCCTGGGACTTCTTTCACTTTGAGGGAACAAAAAGGGATGGAAAAAATGGTTGTTGGGAGTCATGAAACCTGGTCTGCAAGTTATTAGGAATGGCACCATGGAGCCTTAACCTCCTTGCGCTCCTTCTCTGCATTTCTGTGCAACACTTCTCCCTCTTCTGTTAAATCCTTTTTAGGACAACTTTGTCCTCTACTCCATTAGTTTCATCTCTGATCCGGTCTCACAGCTACTGCTCATAGCAGGACCTATTCTTTGCTGTCTTCCTCCATAGAAGATGCACCATTTATGAAAACAAACCAAACAATAGGCTACACTCACAAATCTTACATTTTCTCTTCCATATTCTGCATTGCATAGATGCAATCCTTTAAATACCTGAATTTTATGAGAACACTGTGCTTTGCAAGTCTTGCAGCTAGAAGATAAGGATAGCTTTTATTGTTGATTTTCTAAAACCAAGATGACTCAGTTCCATAACTGGGTTTTAGACCTGTTTTGCCTTCTGTATTTGGAATTGGAGAATACAAGCTAGTTAGCTATGCAGCTGTTTCCTCAATAGTTTTATACAGTTTCGTACAATTTGCCCTGCCCAAATGCAAAACAACTTCTATGCTAAAATTAGCAGGAAGACTTCACCACAGCTTCAGGAATTTACAGTTCATACAGGGTCAGCAATCTAAAATCTATAATAAAGCACCTAAATAAATATTTATGTAGAATGAAGATTAGAAAAAGAAGAAAAAGATCAACTTAGCATTAAAGATATTTTTGAAACAATTTTAGTCTCTAAATTGTACATTAAAAGAATGATGTAAGGATAGTTCAGCAACTGCAGTTGGCCTATTTAAAAAACAGGCCATTGTATATAGATATATTTATAAATAATATAATACAAATATATAAACAAGCCATTATAAATAACTTTCTTACTTTTTCATTAATGCACCTTTACTAAGTTCAAATGTTTATCACAGAGATATTTTCTCCTTATTAAGGTATAACATAGTAGCCTAAAAAGAATTTCTCCACAAAGAGCACAGATATCAAAGGTTCAAAACATTGGTCATGCCTTTTAAGCAGACAGTCGAATCTGTGATAATCTGACACAAGCTGTTGCTCTTCTTTTAGTTGATCCTCTAGGCGATTAGGAATTAAGAGATATTAGCTGTAACTGTTCAGACACTTCTTACTGTTAATAGTACAATGACATTCACACAGTTCAACACTATTTCATTCAAAAAGAGCACATATCAAAAACACAACATCAAAAACAAAGCATCAAGAACAGGCAGAAAAAGAGGGCTCATTTGATGCAACTGTCAGACCACAGTTATATGGAACCATCATAAATGACAGACTTCATTTTCACTCAGCCCGAATTCAGTCTGTTGACACTGGCAGAGATAAAAGATAATTTATCTTAGAATTTACATTCAAAATCAGTTATCCATTTCACAAAGCCATCTGGTGCAAATATTAAACTTTCTTAATATTTAATTTTGTTGATTGTTAGCTGTAAGAACATAGCTGTGTTGCAACACTGGTCCTGAAACAATAGGCCTGATACGCTAAGATCCTCTATCACAGGTTAAGTTGACCTGAGGTGTCCAAGTCTACTGTAACCATGGAGTCAAGGTCACCAGGAAGTCAAAGGGAGATGACAAAACAGCCACGTGCTACGAGGCATTGCAGAGTAACCACAACTATACATGGGATTTACTGGGTCAAGATGTGAAATGTTGCAAAACATCCTTGGAGCTTGGATGGACATGGAGTTAAGCAAATTTTAGCAACATATCGCAATGACTCAATAAAAAGGATTTTAAGTACCTTATGGAGACAGATCTCTAGCCACAAAAGAGCATACTCTATAGTGCCAAGAAAATACTTGAATATTGAAAAATATGAATAAATGAAAATATGAATAAAGTAGACAAAACAAGTTGCAAGAGAAGGTGCAAGAGGTGATATTTTAGCAGCACACCCACCTACCATGGTGACTTTCCGCCGTTTCTCTCACAGGCTCCAGTTTCCTCACTGTGACTTGTGTAAATATTAGAGATACTGGCTATTTGTATTGCTTCTCTTTCCAACACTTTGCTGTGTTTGGCTTGGCAAAAGAGTAACTCCTGTAACGTGGCTGTTTCACAAGTCAGCACACACGCGTGCCCTCGCATAGCACTGAGCAGAAGACACAGCATGGAAGCAGTAGCACGTGTCTGAATGAAAGGGGGACACTGGAACACCCCTGTACTACTGTACAATCAGTCCCAGGTCAGTTTGCAATGGATAAAAAGAAGGGCCTTCCCTGACAGTAAGTACACGAACAGAGCAAGGACTTGCATGAGGAACCTCCACCACATTACAATCAATTAGGTATAAACTGGTGGTCAACCTGCTCCTCTAAGCATGTTTTCACACACTGCCAAGCACGTATAACTCTGCTGAACTTGTTTCCAGCTAAAAGGGAGGAATCGGGAAGAGTGCTCTCAAAAACTGCTCAGGTTTTAATTAAGTCCAGATAACGTTAACATTTGATCCTAGGAGCAAGCGAAATGCTGTCTCCAGGGCTGCTATTTTGGTTATAAACAGATCGCTCAGTAACACATCTCGTGGTTACACACACTGCGAGCCATGTAGTGGAGACCGTGCTGCTCTGCAGAATAATTAGGCCTTTCAGAAGTGCTGCTGCAGGGTATACAAAGGTTGTGCTGGTTACTTCAGTTTGCAAATCTATTAGTATTTATTTATCTATTAATCTATTTATCACAGTACTCAGCAATTCACTATGCTTTTTTGGCAATTTGACTTAATTGGTATAATCCACTGTCAAATTGGTATCCTGACTCTATCAATGACACCATCTTTTTAATACAGCTCCTATATTCTACATAATTATAGTAGGCTCACCTCCATATAACACTAATATAATAAATAAAAACAACACATTAGACTACACTTCCTTTTGGAGTCAATTTCAAAATAGATGGAATTGTTCAGCATGAGACAAGAGATCAAAATCAGGCATTTTATAAACTAGATTCTATGGATGACCCTATACATCTCTAATCGCATACAACAACTTCCACAAGAAAGCCTGGCAGAACTGCTGCTCCAACTGCTCCTCGAAGGTAAGAGTCAGTAGCAGCTTAATGAAAGGAAAAGGCAAATGTGAGTGTGAAGCACCTGGAAAAACTGCAGAGGTTCCAGAAGTCTGCCCTGGACTCAGACCAGATACCAGCAGTGTCTGAGCGTGCCAGGAGGCCTGGACAAGTCACGCGGCCTCTGAGGGGCTTATCTAACTGCCACGAGTGTTCATGGAAAAACAATTTCAAGGAGAGCTGCATTAAGCTATGCTTTTCCATTAAGCAAACTTTTTACAGTATCTCCCTCCAATCTCAAAGGGAGAATTATCAGGGAAATTATTGTTGTTTTGAGAAGATCTAATTCTAGCCTGGAATACTACCACAAGAATATAAAATTCGGCACAAAATAGCTGTTTCTCATTCTATTACACAATGTTTCTCTTTAATTTTTTTTTTCTCACACTCAAAACTCCACCTTTCTAAAGACTTTTTTAAAAGCTCTGAGGGGCTCGGATTTGACTGTCTATAAGCCAAATATTCATATCTATCAATCTGCAGCAAACAGATCTGCATCTGGTACTGCAAGGTTAACACACTTCCAATAAAAAAATGTATTATATACATTTAGTTTATATACATCGACTAAGTCTCTTTTGCCTTAAATAGTAACTTTATTTCAATACAAGAAAGGTATATATAGGAAATAAGAAAGGTGGCTTATTTCTAAGGCTGGCAAAAGAAAAACAAACAAGAAAAGTGAGAAGCTTAAGAGAACTAAATGTAAATATGTTATAACTTTCTCTACTTAATTGGATTCCATCAATAAACAAGTGATCTTTTATTAAATATTGGAAGTTTTGCAATGCAGGAGATTGGCCACATACTTTGCTTTTTTAATCAGATACTTCAGAATTGTCATAATAATTGCTAAAAAGAATATTCCAAGATTCTCAAGATGATGTATACAAGAAAATTTACTGAAAAAATCATTATTCAAATGTTTAGCTCCTGGTATCAAGCTTTTAATATTAGCAAGTAATATTGAAGCTAGCAATGATAAAAGGAGAGAAAAAAAAAAAAAAGAGGTGTTCCAACAATCTACAGGTCAGTATTATCTTATCATCCAGCCACACTATCAACAACACAGTAGATAATACGAGAAAATCCTGTTAATGTTTGTATCTGCATTTGAAAAGATAGTGCAAAAGGCCCATAGAGATTGTCCTGTTTCCTTCTTCTATTAACAAGAAACTTTATTAGAGGTGCTTTAAATGAAAACTAAAACAAGACATTTCAATATCACAAGAATATATAGTATTTTTAAAAACAGTAGGGTGAGATACTAAAATGACATTTTTTGAATGGTATTCTGATTTAAACTCATGTTAACTCATGTCTGGTTAAGGAACAGAACACTAATATTTGGATATAAACCTGTGGACAAAGCACATGGGAGATTCAGCAATACAGCTAAAAGTAGTATCATGCACGACTGAAAAGATTCAACCTAATTCGATTGTTTGGCAAGGCTGGAGAAGTTTGCTATCTATTTTACTCCACATGGGTAATCAAATTCTTTATACCCAGGCAACCTTTCTGGTTCACACGACAAACTCGTTTTTTTCTTGTATTCTGACATAGGCCACAGCAGAGAACTTCCCAAACTTTTCTCCTCTACACTATTTGTTTTGCAATCCTACAAAGACTTCTATGTGCCTGCTACAAAAGCAAATACTTCCACAGAACAGATGGAGACTTCCAATCTAAGGAAGGATGTTCTTGTTATTGTCATGAACACAGTACTCAGAAGTAAAAAGTTCACAAAAAAAAAAAAAAAAGAAAAAAAAAGGATATTACTGTTTGCAGAATGTGACATTATTAAAAAAAATATTAACCAACTAGCTTCCTTCGTAGATACAGCTTGTAACTTCAGTGCATTGGGCTATAACGGGTTATTGCACATGACGAGTTTACAATAAACCACCTCAAAAGTCGAGATTGTCCAGGAAAGTATAATGCTACTAGCAGTCATCAATTATTCAATATTCTTTAAATCTATAGTTAATCAAATTATCCTGGGCTTATTACATAGCTGAAGGTTTAATACAGCAAGTCATTAAGTAATCAGACTAACTACCTAGTTAGAGCCACCTACAAATACCAGTTGTATAATGACACATTGGAAGAAAAATAGAGTATCAGTCTTTCTGATCAGGCCAATTCCAAATATATCAATCTGCATATCAATATTTTTACTTTAATTTCATTTCTATACTATCAATGCAATTTAACAGAAGTTGTTGTAAATATTTCTCTATATGAAGTTATAGATGCTATTATGCTTATTAGATGTCTATTACAATGAACAGTTTGTATAAAAATTAACTCTAATATGAAGCTGAGAAATTATATATATAAAACATGAAAACCTCACTTGAATTTCTTAATGAGGAAACACTAAAAAAGACCTATTAAAAAGGTCTCCAGTATTTTATTATAAATATTCTCCGTACTTCAGTAACTGAACTAAAACTCGTTAGAAAGTAGTTTAAAGCATCTAAGTCAGATTTTTCACTTAGAACTCATTGGTTATATAATGTATGCAAATATACATACACTGACTATATTCTACAGACGTGACAATTACTCCCTGGTGAAACTGGATATACCAGCCTGTAGTTTTTAAACATTTCATTCCAAAAATAACACTAGCACACATAGCTAAGTGAGTTAATACAGAAGTTTATACAAAGAAAATTAAGGTTTTCCCGTACTTATCAATCTGCTCACGTAAGCTGGGTGCTTTTTCAGTCTGTATTTTTTAACCAGGTACTTCAATGAATACCTACCCTGCATTGTTACTGACAGCAGTTATTCCCTTTACTCCCGTCTTCAGTAGACCCCCTATGAGGTTTTCAGGTATCCCACACAATCCAAAACCTATGCAAAATAAAGAAAACTGAATACACAAGAAGAGTTTGAAAGAAAACAGTTTAATCAAAGTCTGGCAAAATGCACTAGGTGGTTGTAAGTATTTTCTGAATAGATGAGGTGAAGCTTCTTAGACAACTGAAGAGCCCAATACTTCTGAAAAATAAACCTTTCTGGAATAGAAGTAGTGCACAACGATCACCTTTGCTGAATGTGAAGTACTTAAACCTCAGAAGTTTGCTCAAAATCCTTTATTCAGTTATTCCAACCCTAGCGTTGGAATCTCCTGGAATCACCAGCTGTTTAACTAACAGTTTAGCTGTCAGGGGTCTGCTGTACGGGCAGGCAGCAGCAGACAGGGGGCTTTTTGAAGCAGGGCCAGAGCAACCCCACCACTCCACCATGCCATTATACTTTGTTACTTCACGCTCGCTTTCTACTTGCACTAAAAGTTTAACAGGAGTGAGGAACTCTTCCATAGCTTACATCATCAGGTGATAAAAATCTGGGAATCTTAACCTGCTAGGGAAAATCTGTTACAGGAAAGACCCACAACCCATAACTTCACCCAGGTTGAGCTGCCTAAACCCCTCCCTTCTTGCCAAAACCCTTTAGCCCTAGCAAAGTAGCATGACAAATGTGAAACACCTGAAGCCTTAGACAGGGCTTAATACCTGTTCCAAACCACTTAGCCTCAGACTTTCTCTTGTTCTCATCAAGCAAAACAAACAAACAAAAAGCAGTTATTCTTCCCATTAGGCATTTTGCCACATTCTACATCTCCAATGATGCTTCCTACATTTTGAAATGTTAATTATTCTTCTTCAGTTGCAACGTAGACAGATGTTATTTTAAGTGGACTGAATTGGTGAAATTCTGAAAATCACCTAGAAGACTCAAAAGCTCAATACATACTGAGAATCAATTCCTGACTCTCCTGAAAATACTACATACACCCATTTAGGATAATGTTGGTATTATTTTCATTTCCCAACTAGAAACAGGTTATATCAGCCTCAAAGAGTCAGTGACAAAGAACTACAGAATATAGAGAATGGTACCATGAACTTGATCAAAGCCCAACTTTGTACCTCTTTAATAAGATAAAAAAAATCATTCATAAAGAATTGAGTATTTACCTCCAACAAGTATAGTTGCCCCATTGGGTATATCTTTTACAGCTTCCACAGGATCATTATAAAACTTGGTGTTGCGTTGACAGCTGGTAGAAAAATAGCACCCACAAATCTGGAACAACATTAATAGAAACAAATGAATTAACCAAGAGCATTATACTATAGATTTATAACGATGGCTATTCCTGTGATTAAATAAGGAAATGTGCAAAAAGAGACTGACATTTGCACTTCAGACACTGCAGGTTTGTGGAGAGACTGTGAAATACTGACAGAGAGATTCAGGTGCAGTATCCTTAATGGACTAGTATTACTCTAAAGCAAGTTTCCTCATCCTTTTCCCTCCCTTCAAGTCATATTTCGCTATTCTGAACATACTCATCATGAATGCTCTAGGCCTAATACAGCTGGAAAATACTCAAAAGATATTTTACATTTCTGAATCCTGTATTACAGAAAAAACAAATTGTGTCAACTCTCTGAACAGATTCAAATGCTAATTCCTCAGCAGGAGTTAGAGCAGGGCTGCTCTGGCTTGCATAGAGCTACTCCAGGCTTCAAATATACCCAGGTGCTACAGATGGCCAGAAATGGATAAAGCAAAGGGGCAAGATCCCTCACAAAAGGGAGGGAACAGTGAATACTGAAAAAAAACCCTTCGGATTGCTTGCTTACCTTATTCCCAAGGGAAACATTGCTGTTCCTTTGCTTTCATAGGCTCAATTTAAAAAAAAAAAATCAGTAAGTAGGTCATAAGGAGGAGTCTATATTTGGCTGAGAAAAAGTAAAGAACCAAATTTCATGGTGAATTAGTCCATTTCTCCCAGAAACATGGTTTCAGGACCATGAATTGCAAAAAGAGCACCCGGCTCTTCCCCTTTCTGCAGGGGGTAACAAAAGGAGCACTAAGAATTGGCACCAGAGGACCCGCAGGCTGGAGAGAGGCCAGGGTGCTCACTCCATAGGCCCACGGGCAACATTTTAAACAGAACAGAGGTTCCCTGAACCTACAACACTGGGAAACATTTTAAGGTTAGAATAATGTTGACCAGCTCCTTTATCCCCACCTAAAAGCCTAGGAAATTTCCTATCTTGGCCCCTACACACCTGATAACAGCACTTATCTCTCAGCCACTGTGAGCAATTGACTTAAGGGAAAGCGATGCAAGCTTCAGCTGACTTATCTTAATTACTGCCAGAGAGAAACCGGGACAAAAATGAAAACATGATGCTGGTATTATTGCAAAATTGTCTGTCACTGGTTACGAGCTTTCTCAATATGGTCAGAGTAAATTGACTGCAATATCCAGTTCCAGCAGGAGTCCTCCAAGCTCATTTCAGGTATTATGTAAACATAATTAAAGTACTCTGCCTTTAGCCTAAGGCAGATCAAAAGAAAAAAAAAACAATAAAAGGAAAGAAACAAATGAGGGATAAAGGGAACGTGGACTAAAAAAGAAAAAGGCAAAAAGGCCGAGTTGCAGGCTGCAGCGGACTCCGGGCCGCCCGCAAGGCCGAGGGGCGGCGGCAGGCCCCGCGAGGCCGCTGGGCCCTCCGCGGTATCCCCCGGCCTCCCTCACCTCCCACACCGAGGCAGGTCTTTCCGCGGCCCCTTCCCCACGGCCGGGGCGTCGCGGAGCCGGGGCGGGGAGGCCGCACCGCCGCAGCCGGCTGCGGGCCAGGCACGGGCCGGGCGCAGGGAGGCCCCCGGCGCGGAAGGACCCGCACTGCCGGGCGCGGCGCGGCGACAACGGCCGCAGGAGCCGCTGCCCACGGGCGCGCGGGGCTCCTCGCGGCGGGGCCGCCGCACGTGGAGGCGGAGCGGCCCGGAGGATGGCGGCGGGCGGCTCCGCGCACATACACACATGTAAATAACACAACTAACTGAAGAGAAGGGCAGCGCAGAGCAAGCGCGTCCGCGG
>JAUBNY010000700.1:4354623-4365144 GCA_032275445.1 Crypturellus soui
CGCGGGGCGGTGCGTGGGGGCCCGGCCGCGGCGCCTACTGACGTCGGCGCAGCCCGAGGCGGAGCCGCCGCCCCCGGACGGCGCCGTCCCCACGCGTGTCCCGCGCCGCGCGGAGCGGGTCAGCGCCGCGGAGCGTTCCCGTCCCGCGCGCTCTGCGCCCGCCTGGCTGGAAAAGCCCCGCGGCGCCTTCCCGCACACACACCACGGGCCTTCGTCCTCCGAGAGGCTCTCTCAGGACTCCCCGCGTGATCCAACAGTCGCTGTCTATTCAGGAAAAAAATATATATTTATTTCTGTCTCGGTGATTTATAAGGAGGGTCCGGGGATGAGGAATCGGGGAGCAGGTGGTGCAGGGTGCGGATTCATGGTGCTCAAGGTTACCCGTAGCCACGTGGTCTGCACCAGGCGGTTGGATGCCTGGACACGGGGATGGAAAAACTGTCCCTGGAATGGCCGGGCGCTTGCTCAGACACGTGGTCTGGAGCGTTTTTTCAAGCTAGCAGGACAGTGGTTGCTGGAAGGAAGCTGCATGGCGTGCCGCCACCTTTGGAGCTTTCCAAAAATACCCGGCCTCATCAGCTCAGGCCTGGTGCAGGATTCAGACGAAAATGTGGGAAGGAGTCTGGATGCAGGAAAAGAACAGAAAAGTTGTACAGGGCTGTATTCCTGAACCTCGCTTCTGCCCATATTCACACAGGCGCATACATTCCTTGCTGTATGAAGCCACTTTTCCTATCATGAAACATTTTCCCTAAGTGAGAAAAAGTTGTGCATCCAAAAAGTTTATTCTCTCCTGCTCAGCAAGTGTCTTCCTGGAAGCCGACTGCGCTCGGCCACAAAGCTGCTCACACTGCTGAGCACTCGCCGCATGCCCCGTTTGCCCTGGATCTGCACATCTGCGGGGTGCGAAATGCATCCGGAGGAGAGGGGCTGACTGCACACAGGTGCTGTACATGCTAAGTATTAATACCCCCTTTTAACATCTGTATTCCTTATGGTTATGTGACAGTGATGCTGATATCCCAGGTATTCTCTTTTTGGCTTACAGAAGTTCCAAACATAACTGGATGAGTAGATAAAGGAATTTATTCTGGAGTATTTTACAGAAGTAGATTATTTTGTCTTCATTACCATGTTTTAAATCTATTCACACAAACGATTACAACAAATCGGCCACTATGAAAGGATTCTCTGAAATGCTCAAGGACGTTTTCAGCTCGGTCTTATTTTTTTTTCCCATTAAAGTCAAGCATGTGACACTGGTCAAACATTTGTCACATTTAACAACATTTAGAAATGAATACTGTGGAGTTTTGAGCCCCTAGTGCCAAATGCAAGTCAGTAGATAGGTCTTCTGGAACAACCACAGGTTAATGATTATATATTCGATACATGGCCATTTAGTTATACTGCTACCAAGCATAGTAACATTTCAAAGTCAGACCAATGCAATACACTGAAATACCAATTCCCAAAGAAGTACAACAAAATCATCAAAGAGCTAGCAAGTATGGAAGCATTTTTTTATTTACTCAATTTTATCTGTATAGGGGGAAGAACCAGAAATCTGGGATGAACTCTTTTTTTCTAGGTCCAGATTTTTACCATTTTTCAACTTTCCTTTAGATCCATCAGAATTCAGCAAGAATCATTGGTCAGTAAGCAATGAAAATTACATAGTGAGCCAAGCAGAAGGAAAACTCATTAAATTTTGCAGTATCTAGGATACATGCACAGACTTCCCAACATGTTAACAGGTCCTAATCTGAAACGAAAGTCTGATGTTTACATAGTTCCCAGTATTACTTAAAATACTTGCATATTTTTGATGTTACTCATTTAAGAGCATAGGACACTCATTTTTTTGATAAAGTGGAATGAATTGGAACACACTGATATGCAAGGGAAACTCAGAATGAAAGAAGATAATCCACGATAGGTACATCCTCCCCCAAAGGTGGAATGCTACAAAGAAGAGCAAGTCAGGGATTTTTTTTTTTTTAAGTTAAATATTTTAGAAACCTAAAATAGTTATATATGCATTCCAGCTGTGAACATGAGAATAACTACATGTGCCTGTGCAACACTGTTTGATAATTTTAGATCTACTCACAGCATTTATAGGATATATATTTACCTTGGGAAAGGGCTGCCACCGGCTTCACTGGTGATTACACTGGTAAGTCATGTGAGCTTAAATACCATCATTATAATTATAAACTTATCAAAAAGGGTCAGGTGAAAGAAAGGTCATTACAAATAAAAATGTCCCCATTACAAAGAAGCATGAGTATTTGTGAGTCTACTAAAAGCTGGACTTGCTGAGAATTATTAAGCAGTTATCAAATGAAAGCTCATTTAATTAATAAATATATACATAATTAAGTACAAATATCAAATGCAAAATTGAATTGGAAAACAAATATTTAAAAACCCAAAGGCAACTTCTGGGTAGCCATAAAAACGCAAGGCAAGGGAGAGAAGCAGAGTTAAGACTTTAGAAGGAAATGGGCTGGCGAGCAGCTTTGCCAAACGGGCAAGGTTTCCCCTTCCCAGGCGTGAGGTTAGGATCAAAGAGGATCCTGAAGCTACACAATAAAAAAGAATCAACTCCTCTTTGGTTACAGTTCTTTATCCCTGAATGAACTTGTGAGCAGTCAACAGAAAAACACTAAATATATTTTTTTCTGCAATTAATTATTAGTAGAATATACAGCTAATTCAAGTAACTAAAAAACTTCTAAGAAAATTCTCATTTCTAAGAAAATGTGGATAAACAGATTTTAAAATCTGGGGGAGTTTTTTTTACTGCTTTGTTCATCCCTTTCCAGTTTCCTTTAAGCACTCTCATATTTTAGTGAGGATGACCTACTTTAATATAACAGATACAGAAGAAAAGAGTTTAAAGCATTGTAATTATAAGCTAGGATAAGCACTTTCTTAGATGCCATTGAATATTTTAAACAAGGTCAAAGCTACAGAGTTTAGGTTTTTAAAGCAAGTTATTCAGTTATCAACCTCTACAACCCTGACGGATATAGACACTGAAAACTCAGTTAAATCCACAGTTAACTAGTTATTGCAATTCTGTGGTCTTAAGCATACAGAAAGAACTTACAAATTTCTGGCCAAGGCAAATGCCACATCTCAATTCAAAACCAGAATACTTAAAACATTCAGTACTTATAATTCAAGGTAAGTCAATTTTGTCCATTTTAAAAACAAATCAAAACGAAATGTTGATCCTTGGCAACTCTGTTCAGGTTTTAATAATACATATTTAGTAACTGCCATGAATACAATCAAAAACAGTCAAAAGTAATAACCTTCAACAGTAACAGTCCAATATTCCTGCTAGTTCTGGAATGTGTTTAAGTGCTTTATCATTCATTCCCGTACAGCAGGAATGAGAAAAACACAAAAGGGCTGTTCAGCAGGTATTCACAGCTACAAAAGTGCCATAAACTTGTACACCCATATTTATGGCAAATATTTTTGGTTCTTGCTGAGAAAATGCTACTAATGTCTTACTCCTAATTTTTACCAGAAGTTTTTGCTTCAGGAATAAAGTAGAACTGGAAAGTCTTTTCTTCCTTTGGCCCAACAGACATCATGGGGTTAAGTTACACTGCTTGATAGTGTTGCAGAAGATTAAGGCTAAAAATAACAGAAAGGGCTATAGGAATAACAAACTGGAAACAGGAATCGGGAGCAGCCATCATGCTGCATGTCAGTTCATGCTTGTTAGCACCACTGCAACAGGCTTTTCCAGATTCTGCAGTGCAAAATTGCATTATAAAGCTACACAGAGGTACTTTCAAGCAAATTTCATCAGCAAGCAGAATTAGCATGTATTTTAAACTCAGCAGCCAGGAAGTATGTGCAGAACTGTTAGTAAAACAAGCCCTCTGTATGTGTTTGCTATGCAGCTTAGCAAGACAAGTACAGAAACTGGAAGGAGACTGCACAACCGCATCTGCAGGAGCCACGCGCAGCGAGTAAACCACGCGTCTCGCACTGCAGACAGGGCTGCGTAAGAAGCCAAACTACTCAGAACTGTCACCAAAAGCTACCACCTGTCTGAGTGACCAGTTTTACCGGTTGTGCTGGTTTCCTCTTGCAAACTTGGACTTTGTCACCCACCGCACAGGTGTGGTGCTCGCTTGGCAACCACCATTTCTCCCTACAGGAATCTGGTACACAGCATCATGCACGCAGTTCAAGCCCATGTAATTATTTTATCATCCTTAGGGATCCAGTTCCCTGCGTGCTCTGACAAGACCGGTTGCCAATACAGTCTCATCTGAATTACCAGTTTTGCCCAACTCTTCTAGTCCATTCAGATACTGACAAACAGTTCTCTGGAGTTCTCTCAAACTATCCTGAACATAGTAGTGACACCCTGTGGCATCCTACTGAACTCAAGCTGAAAGGGAGGCAGTTTCACATATATCTTTCCCTTGCACCCTTAACTTTGCTTAAACTAGCAGGCCCCAAGGAGGTGCTGTTTGTGTACCAAGTCTGACACGTATCTTTAAATAACCACAGTGTATGAGCACAACGGACGAGGGCAGCTTCAAAGCAGGTGGGAAGAGGAAAAAGAGCGGAGATTAAACTAGTGCTCTTCCAAAGGAAATGTTTGGCAAACTGTGATATGACACCTTTGTCTTGTATAAAAACTTCTCAAGTATGAACTGTGGCTCCTCTTTAGTTTAGAAATTTGTGAAGCATAAAAGAACATAAAAATCATTCTTATCCATCCCACAATTTTTCCAGGAAAAGTTTGTTTTATATGTTTGGTTTTCCCTCAGGGAAACCCCAGAAGGTCAGAAAAACCCTAATGCTACGTAAGTGCCACAACAGTTAATACAAATCCCAATCAGCGGATTTAATTTTGCTATGATCCAAGAGAATTAACAGTGTAAAACCTCTTATGGTGGCATAAAACTTTAGTAAGTGGCAGATGGAGATTCTCTGAGCGCAAGTTACACATTACAGCTTCAGGAGAGAAGCTACAAGTCTCAGAGAGGGGCAAAACCCTCCAGTCCCTGGGAAAAATGATCAGCATTTTATCAGAAAAGCAAGCTGATGTCGTTCACCCTACTGTCATGTGACTCTAGCATTAACATCAGTAAAAGCTGGGAGCACGCAGTCAGGAACAAGGTTATGGTCACTTGCTTTTTGACCAAATGATATTATTTTTATGTTAGCTGAAAGTCACGTGTGGAAAAATATCCTAAATTGCATATACAGTAATCTGTAATGCTCCTTTATGGAGGCAGAGGTTGAAGACTCCTGTGAGCAAGTCCTCCTGTATTGCACGCATGTCCACAATACTCGCAGTCCTTTGGTCACTAATCATACAATAGAAAAATCCATCTTCCTTGTCAGTTGTAAGTTGAGTCATTCTAGAAGAGGTATTTGCATACTGTGCAGTTACTGTTTCAAAAGCTACTTGAATGCTTTTCAGCTGCAAAAAGCAATCCCTGTTTGTTGGTCTCTTATGCTCCCTTTTACAGGGAGGTCACTTGAACAGAGCAGCTTCCAAGTTCACTGCAAGCCACTTCCTGATAATCAAACACCAACTCATAAAACATCTCCTGTGTCCGGACCTTGTTCAACTGCACATCCGACGCCACGCTGTCCACTGTGCAGAAAGCCACATCCCAAGAAAGCAGCTGTTCTGTATTTTGTCTGGGGAGCAACCAACACGTAACGCTTGAAGCAGGTAGAACAAGGAATGGTCTTTTCAAGGCTAGGCAAACAAAAATATGACACAACTACATCTTTAAGTAGCTGCATTCACACACTTCTCCAGAGCTAATACATTTCACAACCCTGGCCCAAAAGCAAAATTCCACTACAGATCACCCTATGCCCCGATTACACACTTGAGACTAGCAATATGAATATCAAATACTCTGACTTGAATATATTTCAGACTGAGTACAGTCAGACTCTTTTTTTTCTACTTGATGCAGAGCAATAGGGTAGGTATATATCTAAATAAAAAGCGAACAGAAGAGGATTTAGATGCACAGATTTTTGCATTCACTGTTATTGACTTTCTTACCTGCCATGACCCAGAATTATGGACATAATTCCACAAAGCTTAATCTCACAAGCACAGAAATTATTGATTAAATCCTCCTTCCACTTAGCATCATTCAGATTAACTTCCAGTTTTGCATACCTTTCTTAGTAACTTGCATTTTTGTAGTTCCACATATGTAAAAGTATGCATCTCCCTTTGGGAATCAAAGGGACATTTGAAATTGGTACCTCAAAATAGACTATTTTTCTTATAAACAGATAATATTAAGCACAACAGACTCATTAAGCTCGCATACCTTGTTTAACAGTTTCTGAGCCTGAAACAATAAAGATTTTTTTTTGTTAGCTTTCAAGAGCAAAAATATTTGCTTCAAATAATGGAGTGACAAAAGACAGACAAAGAACTGAATGTTCCATAACATAGTTTCACAAATTAAGGTTCTCTCAATTATAGCCATAGAGAGAATCCTCAACTACCACAGACTACGATGCATATCTGGCACCTAGGCTTGAGTACAACAATCTCATTCCTGCTGAGGCAGTTGTGACTCGCTGTGCCACAAAACAGACTGTGAAATTGCCCCATCCATCGAGTTCACCTCTTTGATGGCTAAAGTTCATCAGCTGATGTAAAGAGAAGCAATCTCAAGAGAAACTGATCTCAAGTAACATCCTTTGAGCAAACTTCCGTTATTCAAATCCACAGAAGATAAGTATAATTAAGTATCATTAAAACATATAACCAAATTGCAATAAGAACAAGTATATTTCTAGGACTCATTTTTATAAAATGCTCCTTAGTTATCAGAGGTACAGTGTAACGCAAAAGTATAATATAAAAACACAGATAAATTAGTCATCAATGATAACTACACATCTGGTATCTTTTTGAGTCTTGTTTCATCCGGTTTAGCCTGTCTTTACATTCAGTGTTGCCAACTGCTTTCCCTTTTTTCCCCTCCGTTTTTCAAATGAGGATCCAGAATTAAATTAAGCAGTAAATAATCCAGTGCTATCTTCATCATTAGCTATAGTAATACCTGGTGAAATAAATGGTCAGAAATTTACTGAAAAAAGCCAGTTTCTTCCAACTTCCTTTCCAGAAATCAAGATATCACATAATCAAAATTTCTTGTTCACTCCTACCCAACAAAACTTCCCTCAGGGTACTTTCTCCAATAATTCATACATACATGAGTATGATTTCATTATGACCCCACTTATGTGCCACAGTTCAAGAAAATTTGCACAACCAGAAAACTTAAAAACTTCTGAAACTTTTAATGATGATAAAAAGATCTAACAGCTGTGAAAAGATCTTTATGACAGACAATTCTGTATTTCTAACGGCAGCTAACAATATTTTCCTATCACAGTGGTTTTCCAGTTCCTCTATGTAAATATGAGTTCTGGTCATACTAAGTATAAAGAAGAACAACACACGTCATGACCTAAACATTGTTTCTTTAACGTTCACAAAGTTATGAATCATCTTCTAAAGCAAGATAAATTGCTGTAACAATGCAGAACTCAAATATACATATCCTTGAATTCTTGAAATATTCAAAGATTTCAAAATACCTCAGTTTCATTATTATATACATCAGTTGTTAAGTGTTGGTAGAATACCACAGGACAAAAGTATTTCCAAAGTATGTATATGCAATTACTCTATTCTTATTTACACAAACAGATCTCTGAAGGACAGAGTTGTGTGGTTTGGAAGGAAAGAAGCAGTGAAATGCACTGTGGTTAGAATGTGTGTGTGTGTGTGTGTATGTGTGTGTGTGTATCAATCATGTTCAATAAAAACAAATTATAATGCATGTGCTGGAGATACAGATTCACAGCACACCAAAAAATCACAGCCCTATTTCCTGCTGGTACAATTCCAAAGTCATTGCACAGAAACAAAGAATACTATATATATTAATATATATTCTATGTAAAAGCACATTAGTTGTGTTTATGTAGATACTTGCAAGAGCCAACACACATACAGAGGTATATTTAAATGCCAAATGATAGGAAGATGTAATTGTGGCACTGCTGCATTCTTGGCTCTGAAGCACAAAACCATAAGTGCCTTCCTCTTCTCCAGTCGCAGCTATTTAAACACCCCCCGCACTTCCTTTTCCTGTTGTGCTTCGACCCTGTTAGAAACAGAGTTGTTTTTAAAACAGCCAACACTTTTATAATTTTCTTCCGTAGCAACTGCAGCTTTAAAAACTGCAAGTGCGAGGCAGTAAGCCATCTCAAATCCCATGCAATGCCTTCTCCAGAAATTGTTTTATCATACAGTAACTATTCCCTAAAGTAGCTCAACAGAGTAAAAAGGGGATGTTTTGCTTCAGTATAACTTACCTAAGCGTCATCTGGCAGAAGTGAGTTTTCTTAAATGGGGAAAGCTTTCAGAAAAATTGTAGATGCAATTTTGTCTTTGTGTGAAGTTCTGAGAATCTGATTTCCCAGGCCTGAAAAGCACAGGGAGGGGTAGCAAACCCCCAACCAGGGCATTTTCTTTATTTTTATTCAAGTATTTGGATCGTATTTGATCTAAACAGGCCCTGAGAAATGAATTAAAGTTATTTTTCTCTCAAATCACCAGACATCCATCATTTTCTTAGACTCAAGAACTAATTGTTCTGCAAGGTATGGGATGACAGCACAGCAGCTCTCTAAATTACAACATACAGCTTGGGGTTTTAGTGACTTCAGGGATACAGCTTAAAGAAGAGATGGATACTAGGGCTCTTGAGAGGCCACTCCAGCCAGGGACAAGGGAGAGCCCCAGAAGCAGTTAGGGCACCTACAGTGTACTAAGGAGGCATCATCTGATCCTGTCTCATCACAAGCCCTTCCTTCCTAGCTCTGTGGCTTATCAGATATTACTACAAGGTCATGCCACCCCCTTCTCTTGCAAATTAGATCCCAACAAGAAGAATGCAGGACACAGAACAGAAAGAAAAGCCTTGAAAGCCACTTTAACTGTCTTCCACTCCCTCGCAGATGAACTATACCAGGTTTCATGGCCAAAAGCAGGGCTGGGGCAGGGAAGGTAAAAAGTAAAAATATTTTCCTCAGAAAACTGGATACTTTTTTTTTCCCGCCTTTTCTCTTGTTTGAAGTATTTCCATTTTTTTTTCTGTTACCACAGATATCCTGAATGACCAGTTTTTCAGGACAGAAAAAGACCCACTTGACTAGCTCTATATATATATATGTATATAAAAACTAGGAATATAATAGGAATATAAAGACCCTAAGGGAACTTTTAAATACACAAATATTTTTCAGTTACCAAAGAACAACATGACAAGTGTTGTGCTTCTGTCTAACGCATAGAGTACCATATCCTCTGCTCTCAGTTATGGTTAATTGCCATGAGAATTTTGGTATCATTAGCACAGCTCTTTAGATGGAAAATTTTCTCTCAATACAGACTATGCAGGTGCAAATGACAATATATATCTGGCTAAAACATTTTCTTCAAGAAATGAAATTGTTTCTGGAAGCAAACACAATTTTGCGCTCTAGATTTTTTTTGTTGTGTAGTCTGACAACTCTTAAACATGACATAACAAGGCTAATACTAAAAAAATTATGTGGATGTTTAGGTAGGTGGCTTTTCACTGTCTCCTTTAAAACACATCTACAAATTGCATCCACTTTCTTTTGAGAGCATTAATGGAATGCAGATACTAATAAATACACATCATGTGTCTTGAAAAAGTTAAGATTATAATGAAAGTAGGCATCCTTTTGTGAGTTATTTTAAAATATTTAGGGTAACAAAATACAAAACATTGGGTAATAACACATTACATGTGCACTATTTTTTCCAGATAGATTAAGACAGAAAGCTTTTTAAGGAGTTATATTCTATTGCTATGTTCATGCAATAAAAAATACAGGGTTTGATGTTTACACCTCCTTTTGTTATGAAGAACAGAAGGAAAACAGATTTTTCCCATAATGGAAGCTGTCCTTCACCTCAGGTTCATTAAACAGCCTAAAGTTGGATGACACTATATCATATGGATACAAGTAAACCCCATACTGAATACTTAAAATAAACCCTCTCCCCCCCACCCCGGCCTGTCCTCCAAGAAGTATTTTGAGAATAGAGAAGGCGGGTCAGGGGTGGAGATCAAAAACACCCATGCGGTTCTCGGTCTCAGAGCCCCGCGCCATGGGAGCAGTCCGCCAGCTCCCCCTCCAGCTCACTGTAGGCAAGACAGCCTTGCCGCTCGGCTCGGCACAGGAGACCACGCCGCAGGCTCGGCCCGAGAAGCCCGCAGCAAACCCGGCGGAGCCGCACGGCACCGGGAGGACAGCGCTTTAACGGCCGCTTCTAGAAACAGCCACGGGCGCCGCGGGCCGCCCGGCACAGCCGCCTCCCCCGGCCGCGCGCCACGCGCCTGCGCAGCACTGCCCAAGGGGCGGTCACGTGCCCCGCGCGCGTGG
>JAUBNY010000700.1:4369627-4399274 GCA_032275445.1 Crypturellus soui
CGCGCGCGCGGCGCGGGGGAGGAGGAGGAGGAGGAGGAGGCGAGCGCACTGCAGGCGCTGCCGGTGAGCGGGGCGGCCGCGGGCGGGCGGGCTGCGGGCGGGCCGCGGCGACGGGCGCTGAGCGGCGCTCTGCGTGTTGCAGGTGGACGTGCAGCTGCGCATCCTGTCCTACCTGTCGCCGCGGGACCTGTGCCGCCTGGGCAGCACTGGCTGCTACTGGCGGGCGGCCGTGCGCGACCCGCTGCTCTGGCGGCGCCTGCTGCGCCGCGACCTGCCCGCGTGGGCTTCGGTGGACTGGAGGTCGCTGCCCGAGGCGCAGCTCCTGGCGCCGCTGCCCGGGGCCGGCACCGCGCAGTGCGACTACATGGCGGTGTGAGTAGCGCCTGCCGCGCTCGGCCTGGGTGCGGGGGAACAATCGAAACCGGATAGGCTGCTGTGTGCGTGTAACATGATTCAGTGCTCTGATTTGATGTGCAATGTCCAGCTTCCGCATGGGGTAGGAATTTCCCGAGGTTATTCGTTAACTTCTTGCTTCACAATAAATGCCCTAATCTTGACAGTCTCTCTGTCTCTCTTCCCCATTCTACAGGCAGGTAAGAGGCACCTTGGAATTTGAAGTTCAAAATGTCCTTTAATTGTGAACATTGGGTTGAAATCTCTTCAGGTCTGAATACTTCTGCACACATCACATACTTGAAGCCAGCTGTCCCTGATTTCCACAGTAGCTGTGAGCACCTCATGGTTTTGCTGCTGCCAACAGCAGTGCCTCAGGCTGGAGGCAGGGTGCAAACAGTTGATGTGTTCTGGGAGTGATTTTCTAGCATTACAGGACCAGATGCAAAGGCAGAAGCTGCTTCTCCAGGGTACCTGTCATCCCATTCACTGTCCTGTCTTGTAATGCCCAAAGTCTCTTCATGACTTCCAACTCCTGCATCAAATAAACGCAAATCAAATGAACCCTTTTAATGTGTGGGAAGAATAAGGCCTTTTTCAGATGGAGTTGCCTTTTTAGAAATAATAAGCATAAAGGGAGGTCTAATTACAGTTACACCCAGAATTCTCATGTTTTTACGCAGTATTAAAGTCTTCAATTTCCGTGTTATTTTACAAATACTGTATGTTCGAGAGGTGCTAGGAGGTTGGAAGATGTTTTTATATTCTATATATGTATATGAGAACTTTATTTGTAAAGTAAGAGATCCATCATATAGAACTGTGATGTCGTAAACATCGCCATTTGAAACTTGGCAGGACTATAGTGATCTAAACCATTGATTTTTTTTTTAACTGTCATTTTAGATCTGTGCTTAGGATGCTTTGATAGTATAGCCTGAGAATTTGGGGACCTAAGTTAATTGGTGTTCTTTGATTAATACCTATTTTGTATTTTGTGTTTAATTTCTAGTTGCGTCTATTTTACACAGATACAAAAAAAGCTGCCCTCAGAGTAGAAGAAGTCTGAAATCAAGCCGTCCCCGGTATGGGGCTGTGGCATCTTTCTTGCAATCACTGGTCACTCAGGCAGAACCTCGCTTTGCTATGTTTGGGCCAGGATTGGAAGAGCTGGATGACTCCTTAGTGCAGAAGATGATGACTTGCCCCGAAATTCTAATAGTGGCTGGCCTGCCTCAAAGACGAATTCATGGTAATGCTTTTGTTGCTTGTAGTTTGAGTTTTAGGAAAAGATACATCTTAAAAAACAAAAATGGTCGTGGAATTTTATTTTTTATTTTTCATGTTTGGGTTGAAGGTCAATAATGTAATTGTAAAAAAAAAACTTTGTATATGTATGTATCAAAGGACAAACACATAACCAGGCAGGATAAAATTTTAATACCTGTGAACTTAATGGTTAAATTTGTACAGGATCAGAGGAATCAAGATTTTGCTCTTTGTATTTCTGTCCTAATTTCCATGCCTTGTATGTTGCTGTAATGAAAAGGTATGAACATGACTTCCTTTAAATAGTGCCTGTAAGTATCACTATTATTTAGTGGTAAAAGCTATGCCTGTCTTCTTATACTGCTTTTTAATCTGTTTAAATATTTTGGTGTTGAATGAATGTATGTTTTTCTCATTAAAAAGCGGGGTGTAGGATCAGGTGCAAGATTCTTTTTGATGTTTAGAAGGGATTAAAAAATCATTTCAGATATCTGTAATTTTGCTTCAGTTCAAAACAGGTACAAATCTTTTAACTGTTTTTAAATAAGAACAGCTAACATTTAAGCACAGCAGAATTGGGATAATTAAATTACGTTTATAGGAAGTGAAAAATCATGCATTTTTTTGCTGTTCTCTTCTCTTTCATGTCTTTTTCAATGCAGCTTGTCCTAACTAGACTAGAGCTTTTCCGTGTCAGTTTAGGGTAGCAGATGCAAATCACCTCCTCCATGGCTTAAATTTCTAGGTTCTAATACAA
Organism: Crypturellus soui; assembly: GCA_032275445.1. NCBI lineage: Eukaryota > Metazoa > Chordata > Aves > Tinamiformes > Tinamidae > Crypturellus > Crypturellus soui. Next base: position 4,372,047 of record JAUBNY010000700.1, read on the forward strand.
GTACCAAAAAACACAGAAATGCCTCCTGATTTTCTTTTGATTTTACATCCTAACAAATCCTAAATTTCCTATTAATAAGTGTGCTTCCCCCCAGCAGCAACCTCCAGATTTAGGTACGAGTGTTTGACAGCCCTAGTAGAATTCTGAGCCTATCACTAAGTTTTATATTCAGCAACCGGATATCTGTAATCTCATACATTCATTTTCTCCTTGTAGGGATTGGATCAGGAGTCAGTTTTCAGTTCAGTAACAATCAAAAATTCAACATTCTAACATTGTATTCAACAACCAGGTAAGGGTATTTTCCTCAGAAAATAAAAAAGTACAATTTCTCAGTTGTTTTGTACTTCTTCTCTGGTTTCCGGATGTAAGTTTTGTACCTTTGTTGCATACACAGATACCCTTTATACACATATTGAGCCTCTAGTTTATTCCCTGTTTCTTTCTCCGCTCACTCAATTTCCATGTGATAGTAGTAAGCCTTCTCACCTGCACTAATGCATAAGAAATGTTTTAAGACAAATACATAAACAGATAGTTCTGTCCCTCTGTGTATTCTAACTGTTTCCCTTTGGAAATATTTTATAGATTCATCCTGGAGTGTGTTTTAATGTGCATGTTGCAGCCTGCTAACTATCTCTTGTACACACTCAACAAATGGGGGTAGAAAAACTATTTTCCTGGTTAGGCTGTTTTCCCAACCTTTTGATGTGTTGATCCCTACCTCGACTCTGTTTTTTTTTCATTTCTAGCTAAGTTAGCCTGGCTGCTATCATTAAATGGTTGGAGTATTTTAATATTTTGCAGTGTGGAAAGGAGAAGAGCAAGGGCAGAACAAGCTGTTGTTGTCAATAAGATGTTCTACCAAGACAGTACTACGGTGGGAAATCAGCAAGCTGTACACTACAGTGTAATAGCTGAAGTGAAAAAGGTGTGCCAAGTAGTTGATGGGTTCATCTATGTTGCTAATGCAGAAGCTCATAAAAGTAAGAGGTTTCTCTTTCTTGTATTTACGCATATTTTTGTAAATGATTGGAATGTTATAAACAGATCTGCAAAGAATATAGAAAACATCAAAATCCATATTCTACTTCCTTCAATATTTGCTTCTTTGGTGCTATTTCTTCAGGGAGAAGTCCCTTCTCCCAGACACACTCCCTTCCTGCAAGGGGCTATGGCCCTTTCTGTCAGTGCCAGCACTGTGTGCCTGCTGCTAGGTCAGAGCTAGGAAATGATTTGTGCTAAAAGAGCAAAACAAAGCTTGGGAGGCAGTAGGGGAGTACAGAGGTAGGGTGAGTGGGAGAGGAAGCCTGAAATACAGCAGTGCTGGTGTAATAACCTGGAAAGAGATCCTTTACCAGGAGCTCTGCATCTTGCATTGCAAGATGTAACCACCGCAAAAAAAAAATAATAATAGCCTAAGTAAGGGAAATCCAGATACATGTTATGATGGACAGTCTTTATATTCATCAACTTTAAATGGAGAGAAAGAACTTGCTCAGGAAAGCATAGGGTAAAACAAAAAAATTGGGAGGATATCCTGACAAGAAAAATGAAGTTGGTAGGGAAGGGCTACTTAATGTGTGGGTATCAGCTTTTCTCAGTGGTGATTTTGATCTGTGGGGTACTTGTAAAATGCTCTGATATTAAGATTGACTGCAAATCTACAGGTCTTTAAATAACAGCTGAGAAGGATGTGCGTGCAGCTGATCCAGCCCTGAGATATCAGAATTAGATAATTTGCACATAACCACTTTAAGCCCTGTGTTTACTCACTTCTGTGAACTAAAATAATAAGTATTTGAAAAGTCAAGATAAAAAAAAATGCTTGGGATTTGCATATATTTAATACATATGTATTACAACTTATTTCTTAGAGCATGACCGTGAAGAGGAACTGGCCCATATTTTAGCAATGACCGATCCTACTCTTGGGCCTCGAAACAGACCTCTGCTGGTTTTGTCTTGCATCTCTCATGTTGGTGTGGAAAGAATTCCTTGTGTTTACATGGCACATCATTTGCAACTGAATCTGTTACATCAACCCTGGATGGTACTTAGTTTTAAACCTTTGTTTTCCTCCATTTCTCCATGCTTAAATGCAATTTAGGCTTATTGTAGTTCTTGGAATGCACATATCAAAGTAAATGTGTAGCTTTCAACACTGTTTTTTGAACACTTCACTTAAGCAATAAATATAATTTATTCTGAATTTCCTTGTGCGTAAGGCCTTAGCCAACAGGTAGGTTTTTCTGTCATTTTTTTCAAGACACTTAATTGTCACTGGCTTTACAGGCGGTACTGAGTTTTTGGCAAATCACAGCTTTTGTCTAGCCCATGAGGTCCTGAGTCCATTCTTTCATGCCTGTTAAGCACAATGTGTATCAGTGTATCTCAGTAACTGAAATTTTTGATAGTATAGCATAGTTAAAGGGTAATACTTAATCAAAAAATAGAGATTTAATTCCTTTGTTTTTACACGGAGAATGTTTTTTTTTTTTAATTAAAATACCATTTATAATAATAATCACTTCATAATATGTTAGAAAATTGGAGAAAACATAAGTCTTGAATTCTAAAGCTGGCAGTGTTTTTCCTCTAAGAATTATTAAAAGGATTTTCAAGTAGACTATCATCTCTAGAGCAGCAGTAAATACTGTGATTGAGGACTTAGTACAAAATTTGCTATGATATTAAAAATGCAGTTATACTAACAGCTGTTGTAATTTGTTATGTAAAGAATAGTGTCATCTTTTTGAACCTTATTCTAAGGCACCTGTCTTGTCCAAGTACCTAGAAACCAGTGAAAGAATATACTTTTGTCATGAATATTTCTCACATAAGAGTAGACAGAAGTGCTGATCGAATATTGTTAGGTTCATTGCCTATAATCTGTAATAGCGTGGCTTTTGTTATTTTTACAGGTGCAGGACACTGTAGCTGCTACTTTAGATGGATTGCTAAGTGGACTTGAGTGGCTTTTGGAAGAAGTGGACTGTAAAAATGCCTTGTAATAAAACTGTATAGAGACTTTAAAATAGTGCAATTTAAATGAAGAGAGAATCTTGTCCTGACACAGCATTGTTGGATAGAAGATTTAGAGGATGTGCATGTATTCAATTGTACATATTTTCATAATCAACATTCTTCCAACTGCAGACCTGCATTAGAACTACAAGCAGGATTACCTGGATTCCAGCAGCTGATGAAAAAGTGATTTTTTTTTGAAAGCTGTTGAGTTTTGTTCTCTTTTTGAATTGGGGCTTCTATGATGCAGTCTCTTCTCTGTACATCTTCTAATCTGATTTTGTAAATATACCTACTACTGGATTAATTTATGAGCACAGCACCATGGCATACATCACATCACATTTACAAAATACAGTCTGTGAAGATCTTGGCAGAGACAATTCCCCACTAGAGAAAATACACTGTACCTTGTATTGCGCTTTCAGCTCATTATCTTTTGTAGTAGATTAATATAAAGGCAATATGTCTTTAAAAATAATAAATTCCTCTATATTTTTTCAGGAGGAAAGGCTAGACAAAAAGTAGTGCTTGAAGGAGAATTCTCACCCCAGAACAAAATTCTCAGAAACAAACCAACAAAATATCCCATACGAATCGTTTGTTTCTTGTTTATTTGAACCACAAAAACTTCATCATCTTCTGCTTTCTGCTTCAGTGAAGTTGTTAGCTGGAACTGGACATTGTTCTATTATGACAAACAAATGTTAGAATCATTAGGATTTTACAACGTCTATTAGATGCACAGATTCCCACGGATCTTCTAGTTACTCGGATAATTGTGGCATTTGCAGATGTAAAGTGTGCCTGCTTTACATTTTCTACACAGAAGTATTTTTATAAAAAGCACTTTAGAGCTAGAATTGTATTTTCTATATTGATGCCTTTTTGGATAGTTCTGCTTCTAGTCTTCCATTTTTTTTTTTTTTTCATTTTTTCAATTCTATGCATGGAAATGCAATAGTCTCACAAACAGTTGTTTCTTGGTATCTAGATAAATGGATACCTGATGTATATTCAGCTGTCGTGCATGATTGAACAGTGCAGCAGTAACTGGCCTCCAATAGCACAACTATTTTAGAAACATCCCATTTAGGGAGTCTCTTTGTTTTTTAACGTACTAGGAGGCAAGAGATAGAAGTGTCTTTGCATTTTTTTTCCTTCTTTATATACAATTAACTCATTTATTTACACTTTTTTTCTGACTTCGTATCAGGACGTGGGGTTGTTTAAAGGGAAAATCTGTGGAAAACTGCTACGTTAATTTTGTGTTTTATCCTTTTAAAGTAAGATATATGTACTTTGCCTTCAAAACTGGGCACACAAAGTGTGTATCAGTATTTGGGGGAAATTTCCGTATTTTGTGATTGGATGTATGTCACTGCCCTGCTACTCATAATTCTGGAATGATTCATCCACATTTTGGAGGGGTGAATGCTGCAGTCTGGCAATGTGATGGTATTTGACTTCTGTGAATGTGTTTATGCAGGATTTTCATTGTAACATTTTCTGCTTTCTTCCTAAAGAATAAAATTATTTTTTGAAGAGAGTGATTCTTCTACTCTTTAGCAATGCCTGTGATTGTGCTATAGCAACAGATAACAACATATTGGCATTAACATTATTTTCGTTACTGTTATCAAATGTGTTATTAACAGATTTTAGTTCATTGTCATTTTAAATGTTCAGGATAATTTTTCTTAAGCAGCACCAGTTGTGCTAGGAAAGGCTGATTAAGGAGCTAAGTGTTCCACAGAATCATAGGATCATTGTGGTTAGAAAACGCCGTCAAGATCATTAAGTCCAACTGTAAGCCCTTCAACACGCTGCATGCTAAACCATACCCCCCACGTGCCTAATTTACACATTTCTTGAACACTGCTGGAGATGGTGACTCCACCACTTCCCTGTCCCGATGTTTCACCACTCTTTCCATGTATAAATTTTTTCCTACCGTCTAACCTGAATCTCCCCTGGGGCAACTTGAGACCGTTTCCTGTTGCATTATTGGTAGTTATTCTGGAGAAGAGATCAACCCCCACTCACTACCACCTCCTTTCAGGTAGTTGTAGGTAGCGATAAGGTCTTCCCTGAGCCTCCCCTTTTCCAAACTAAGTAACTCCAGCCCCCTCAGCCACTCCTCACTGTTTGTGCTCCCACCACTTCACCAGCTTCATTGCTCTTCTTTGGACACGTTCCAGCACCTCCGTTTCTGTCTTGTAGTGAGGGGCCCAAAATAAGGCAGTATTCGAGGTGCGGCCTCACCAGGGCCAAGCACAGGGGAATGATCACTTCCCAGCGGGGTTGTGGAGTCTCCTCCGGAGGTCTTCCAAACCCACCTGGATGCCACCCTGTGCCATGTGCTCTAGGTGTCCCTGCTGGAGCATGGCAGGTGGACTAGATCATTTCTAGAGGTGCCTTCCAACCTCCACCGTTCTGTGATTCTGTGATTCCCAGGTCCTGCTGGCTGCACTGCTCCTGATACAAGGCAGGTGGCCACTGGCCTTGGCCACTTGGGCCCACTGCTGGCTCACGTTCAGCCAGTTGTCAACCAGTACCCACAGATCCTTTCGTGGCACACAGCTCTCCAGCCGCTCTGCCATGCAGGCAAGCGGTAGGACTCGGCACTCGCAGAGCCGCAGAGCGCTGGCCTTGCTGGCGCAGCCGAGCCGGCAGGGCAGCGTGCGGGGCTGAGCACCGTGTCGCGCCGCGCGTCGAGGAGGACAGGAGCGGCCTGTCCTTTGTGCCAAGGGTCCGCTCTGCTGCTTGAAGCTGATCTAGGGCACGTGGAGAGCTCACGAGCCAAAGAGACCTTGCAGATACGCGCTCTGAATTCCACACCTATTCTAGCACTGCCTTTTGGATTTCACGTAATGTTTCCAGCTGCTTAAATTCCATAGTCCGGTGAGTTTAGGATTGTAGCATGTCAAATACGTTTGGGTCTTAATGTGTTTCAATATTGGTGGGATATTCAAAACTAAAATATCACTAGAATATATATATTTTTAATATTAAAAAAAATCAGTATTTTTATCTATTCAGTATGGTATGCATATGATGAAGAACAACTGTGAGGTATCTGTGAGAACTGAAACTACCAGCTTTTGATTTCCATGCATTTTGTATGCTCCTTGGGAAGGAACCTAATGCTCTTAGGAAGAGAATTGCTTTCCTGACCATTGAGGCAGAACATCTGAAAAGCAGACACAAACACATAAAAGCAGAACGTTAAACTGGTATTAGATCTATTATAATAAACTCAATTACTGAGTTTTCCCCTAGGCAAATTTCCCTAAAAGAAAAGTGGCTGTAGAGATGTTAATTTTCGTAAAGTCTTTGAAACTTAGAGGATGAAAATTACCTGCTCTCCCTCCCACGTTAATACGTGACGGTGCCTGCAGAGTCCACAAACAAAAGAGGACCGAGGAGCAGGGTCTGCTCCGGTCTCCCTGCAGGCTCGGCGGGACCGCGGCGCTGCCGTTCCCGCTGGATGGCACTGCTGGTCCGCCCGTCGCCGCTGCTCGCCAGGACGCATCGCCTCCCGTCCAGCAAAACCTTTCCTCTGAGGAGCCAGTGCTCCTCGCTCCTCTCGGCCGTGGCAGCAGCAAGATGCAGTTCTAGAAAAGCCTTCGGGAAAATCAACCTTTTTTTCTTTTTTTTTTTCTCCCAAAGACATATAGAGGAATACGCAGCCTCTTTTAATCTGGTGGGTATCAGTATCAATCTGTGAGGCAGAATGGACATTGCTGCCGGAGAGAATATCGGAGCTGCTGTCGAGAGGCTGTATGGAAGTACTGCTGGCACCTCTGCAAGGCAACTGAAGCTTTGAAGTTTGAAGTTTGTCTTCTATATCACAGACCAAAGTGCCTGGTCTGTGATATAGAATATAGACCAGGCACTAGGGTTCTGAATAAAATATTCTTGTGTATAGGAGTGAAGAAATAGTTTTTTGGGGCCAGTTACAGAAGTAAATCCTATTGCTAGAGCTTATAGTTAAAGTCTCAGATTAGCATGAAATGATCCTGGTGACAATGCAGACACCTGCTCTCTTTGTTAGAATATTTAATACTTATGCTTGCAAATTGATGACAAGAAAATAAATTACTCTGGTCTCAGGGGACAAAGAATGGAGTAGGCTGAGGATGAGTGGGGTTGTACTTCTTCACCAATGGGGTTCGCTTGATAAAGAAGTGTTACCATTTTTGTGTATCATCTTTTGCGTCTTCTCCACAGACTTGAATTATGAAGGCAATTCCACAGCTCTCTGTCATGGGAGGCAGATTTCACAAGTGTGAATATACGAAGCCCATTCTCCGAAGACAGAAACAGCCCTTCTTCCCCACTCTGAATGAAATCCGGCTTGTCTATCACTAAAGGTTTTATACAGGTTTCTTAGGCAGATAAATCAGCTCAGAAATTTCTCCTTTAGGACAGATAGTATTAACATAAAAATATCTTTGAAATCCCTGGGGTTCTTGCTAAAACTGAGAGTCTAAAAAGATCAAAGCAATAGTTTAATCTGCTAATTTGCTATAGATTCAATTTCATTAGATAAATTCTCTAGAATTGTGACAAAAATTCAAATCATGAGGATTAAAGCAGATAACATGATTACCTGTGAATCAGCTTGTTAGGTTATAGATTTTATTCAGCACAGTGCAGCATAAGGATATTCTGATACTACAGCACATACGCTTCTTTCAAAAGAGTGCAAGCTGCATATAAGACAATCAATGCAAATTCTAAGGTGAACTAAACAAAACATGAAAACTAAACAAAAGATGAAAAGATTTTTTTTTTTCTTTTTCAAAGATCAGATACTCAAATTTTGTACAAATACACATTTTGAGAACAAGGAACTTAATTAGCTGATTGCTGCTGCATTCATATAAAAGAGGAGGGGCAATTTTGCATTTGAACACAAGCATTTTTCACTTTTGTTTAAATAAGTTACTGCTGAAACAACCTCTGTATCCTTCTTTTCATCTGAGATACCTGAATTTTTTAGACTCATTAAAAAGCTATAATTGCTACAAATTATTTATATGTTTTAGCTTGCACTCCACCACAGAATGTGAACTGACATAAATCAGCTGGTACATAAATCCACAGTAAGAAATTCTTCCTCTGGCTGCGGTCTGACCACTTATTTCAGATATGTTGTTAATAATTTACAAATGAATTGAAAATTAGTGTGTAAACATTTTAGATATGCCTGAAAGTCCCAGCTTAACGGAAGATACTTAGAACCACTGCTCCAATAATCAACAACATCGGCTTTGCTCACGTAGCGTGATCAATGTTGGGAAATTCTGGCTCTCATCCAAAATAAGCAATCCTGATATTTCCACACTGCCTGCTGTCTGCTTGAGAGGGGTTCATACTGCCCCAAGCAGGAGAGTGACACAGTCAAATCCCACACTTGAATAGGAGACGCCACCAGTCCTCTCCTGACTCGCTCCCCGCAGGGCTGGCTTTCAGGCATCTCCTGCATCCAGCAGAACAGTTTCTGTGGCAGTTTCTTTGCCACTTTGTTATTCTGTTTGCCAGGTTCATCTCATGAGCTCGATCCATGATCTCTGGAGCCGCGGAACCGGCAAGGCAGAGCCCAGGGTAGAGCACCTGCCCTGCGCGGGGCACCGCACGCCGAGGCACAGCTGTAGACCAGCGGCCTCCTCACCCGCCAGTTGTGTAAACTTACCCCGTGTCCCAAGTCTCTGAGAATTTGAGCTGCATCCACTAAATTTCAGCAGCAGTGGCATAGGCGGTAGTGAAATTCCTCAAGGCAGACTCAGCGATCCTGGTGAAAATGCTGCTTGGATGTTTGCAAGCATTTATACATTGTTAGTCTGATTTCTCTGTGTGCATAAAGAAGGAAGGCAGAGCTAAAGGGATACTGGACTATTGGTGTTTCCCTGGATTCTCTGCAATGGCCGAAAGACTCGTTGCCGAGGGGCGGCTGCAGCACCCACAGCAGGTCAGGCTGCACATCTGCCCACCCACCTGGTATCTTCAATTGAAATCCCTGTGAAATATTAGAGGACCTATCCACATTTGAAAGTCAGCTCAAATTACAGGCTATACTCAGAAAGAAATTGCTACCCTTGAACAACTCCATGTAGGGCCGCTCTTAGTCCAAAATAAGAGCACTTTGTTCATTGAAAGTGGCTTAAACTACCCCAGAAAGATTCTGCTCTAGGAGAAGAGCTGCAGCACATCAGAGCTATTCAGTAATAAGGTTATTCCAGAATAATTGTGCAGAAAATAGGCCTTAAATGTAATATCTCGTGAGATATGAATTAATAATGTATTTCCAAAATAAAAACATAGAGAATTAAACCTCTGAATTAAATCTTTTTATTCCAGGTCATTCTTTGACACTGTACGCGTGGGGGTGCCGCGGAGTGCGCGTGCTGGCCTCGGGGAGCTGCGGTCCTCGCCAGCCCTGGCCGCCAGCTGCAGCCCGCCCCGAAGGGCTGTGCCCTTGCTGGCCTGCAGCTCCTTGGCCAGCCCTGCCTGCTGCCGCGTTGCCCACCGAGTCCCCTGTGAGCGGTGCAGCTTACAGAGCCGCCTGGCTGCACCTTTCCTACAGATGAATTGTAATAATATGTCTATTTAAGGACATTTAAATAGAGTGCTGTTCATGATACCCAAAGTTAAGGGCCCAAACTCTTGGGTGAGGGGCAGAAATGCATAGCTGGGGAATCATTCAGAGCTCCTGTGTTACTTCAGCACATTGCAACCTAGCTGCTCATATGATCTCTCCTAAAGAATCTGGTTTATGATATTTAATTCTCTTTGTTATATCTCTTTGAGACACGTAGAAAGTCTTGGATGAAAAAGTGCTGGAATCTGCCCCAGTTAATACTCTGCTTTTGTCTGGACACAGGCAATATCATGTCTTGCTCCTCACTATCCATCACACAGAGGTCACAGTGCTGTTCCCCCTGGGGAGTTATCAGATTGCTTGCAGAATAACAACAGCTTACTGTACACACTCTATCTGTGTAAAGTCTAAGATATCAGACAGCATTTCTGCCATAAACATAATGGGGTCAGTGCTATGATTCCTCTAATTTGCTTTTAGATGCTCTGTAATCTGACTCTTGACTTGGATCATGCAAGAATCATATATGTGAAAAGTGTAGTCAAAGTCAATGCCCTTCACATGTCTGAAACTTAGCATGTGAGTCTTGGCAAAACAGGTGCCTTGCTTTTCCTCCAGAAATGATAAAGGATTTACATGCGTATGTCTAATAATCAATAATTTTTATTGGGTTGAGATATTTTCACTTTGGCTTCTAATCAGACTGATTTTAAAGTTCTAGAAGTATTTGATTGTTTAGATGTGTGGTTGATTTTGCTGTGTGAAATGAAGACTGCAATTTATTTAGTCCTGTGCTTGTCTGTTCTCCTGTGTGCGGGCAAGGACTGCCTTTTGCTGCTTTCTGGCTTGCTGCAGCGATTTTCTCTCATTTAGCAAGGTGCTACAGGCCAGATGTTCTGCAGGCTACCAGCTTAGCTCAGACAGTCTAGAGAAAAGTCTCTCTAATCAATCAGACGAGGCCAAAAGAATTTGGTTTCAAAATTAAGCAAAAGTGAATTGGTGGTATAATTTCTGCCAGAGAAATAGAAACCAATAGATAGCACTGAGAAGAAAAAAGAAAAAACGAAAAAAGCAACAAAAACAACAAACTCACTCAACTCCATAGTAACTATTTACTTCTGCTCAAGGGCCAAATCTATTTTTATTGTTCAATGCATGGACCCCTCTTCCAGTCATCATCACACCTTTCTTCCTTACATCTTCTGGCGAAGGATTTGGACAAAGAATGAAGCTGCAGCCCATATTCGCAGCACTTGCCTGCCACTCCAGTGCTCAGCTTCAGCCTGGTCTTGGAGGTCCCCTTATCACCTCTCTCCCACCAGACCTAATCCGTCTTCCAAACTCCTCTTCCCTAACCTTCCTGGACCCCTTTGTCTTGTTGTTTTCTCTGACTGCTGCCCACATCTCCGATGCTTCCTCAGCATCTCTTGGTCTTTTGGGTAGGGTCATCAGAATGGCCACAGCGGGTCAGTCCATCCCCACTGCGCAGATAGATCACCTCCAGTGGCTGGTCACAAAACACACTTTCCTGTCTCCCAGCAATTTGTGTTTAGACCTTCTGAAGTAAACATGATTCCTTTGTACTTGGTAGCACTAACAATTTCTCTTCCCTTGCCCTTTTTTTTATGGATGCCCCGTAGTCTTTGATCCTTCCTGTCTCCTTTCTATTCACATCCTTTTGAAGCCAAACTCATTTATCCTATCCTTATCTAGGTTACTCAGAGTATCTTTCTACCAAATTATTGGGGTACAGTTTTTATTTTATTTTTTATTTCTGTAGCATTTACAGTCAGAGACTTGGGAGCAATTTGTACGAGATGTTGTTCAAACACAGAGCAAGAAGATGGATCCTGCTCCTCTGAACTCACCATTTAATTATAAGATGAGAAACACAAGTGGTTAAAAGAAAGCAGGAGTGTTTGGTTAGGATGAGCATAGCTTTCTCTGATGTAGGCATCGCAGATAAAGCTGTTGTTAAAATTTTAAAGAGTTTTTCTTTCTTTGCTCATTTCCTTTCTGATATTGCTTCAGGTAAACAGAGTCATCTTGACTGTACTTCAGGGTTGTTCATCTACTTGTCATCCTCATGCTGACCTCACTCTCTCGCCCTGCCAAACATGACTGGGTGAACTTTCATTGCTTCTTCTTTCTTTTCATTACAAAGAATCAAGGATTTCTTTCTTGTTCACATCACTAAATCAATGCTTGACAGCAAGGAAGCTTGAAAAGCTATAAGCTGAAGAGACCTCACATCCAATAACACTGATTTGCTAAGGTAACCAGTGTGCAGAAAAGTTTTTAGAAGCATTATGTGGTGTCTGTTCGAGCAGCCCCTTGAAAAGATTGAAGTCCCACTCATCCGGTGACTGGCACTATATGAATGAGGATTTCCCCATCCTGCCCTCAGAAAGAGCTTGCAGGTTGCTGGGCCATGCATGGGGCTGCTGGCTCCTAGGGAATGCTGAAACAAAAGCTGAAACCTGAACTGAAAACGTGAGCTGGAGGTTGGGAAGGGAACTGGGTGATCTGGGCATGTCCTTTTGTGCTGCTGCTCTCAGTCCCTGGGGATCCTGAGAATTTAAAGGACCAAAAAAAAAAAAAATCAGATATATTTCATTGAGCTTCTTAGCAGATACTTCCCTCTCAGCTCAAAATCCATTAATTATCAGATTGAGCATTTTATGAAGTCTGTTTGCACTCTATGTGTAAAAATGTCTGGAAACAAGTCTCATTTCTAGAACTGTTCAAGAGCTATTTTTAATAACAATTGCACCAAATATATCATTTTTGTATGAAAATATGCCTTCTTAGAACTTTCTCAAAAAAAATCTTTAAAACTTATGAAATGATTTGTTCTTCTTATAAGCAAGTTCCAATTATCTAGTCCTTTCGATACTTTTTTTGCATTAATTTTGTTAAATACAGAAAAAGATTGAATAAGTGTTTACTTTCCTAAAGCTAACCAAGTGGGAAAAGGATGCATAAAATCCTGGAAAAGGTATTTTATGCATGTGGTAACAATTGCTCCATTGTATACAGATACTGTGATAAAAGGAATACGCATTTTCGAAATGAAGAGGATCACTCAAGTGCAGGGACAGTGTGTAATAGAAGATAGAGAAGAAGTGAGGGGGTGAAGGACAGAAGTCAGGTGTCAGCAGGCTGAAAGTTTCATTTTCTGATAGGATTCCTCACAAAAGCACCTGAGTATCTTCCCGTTAACGGCAGTGAAGGAGAGCGTCACTGCTGCCTGATCAGTTCTCTCCTGCTGCAGAAGTGACAGCGGCCGAGCCTGCGGCTGAGCAAGGAGCAGGATGCGTGACCACAGGCCACCACTCTGGTGACACAAGGCAATGAGCAAAGGGAATACTAATCAGCCCCAGCAGCACGCTCCGGAGAAGTGAAGACTGTTCGTATCTCGCAGTGCTGCAAAAAACAGCCCCAGTTCTTGAGGGGGATCGTTAACAGGGTCCTGGCTCTGCAATGCCTGCACTTCACCAGGGCTTGCTTCCTTACCTAGAATGAGAAAAGAAATGTGCATGGTTGGGTTTGCTTCCTTATAAAGGTACAAGCAGCAAAGAATGCAGCAACACTGGGAACAGTCTGTATTTTTCTAACCAAACATAGCTGCTTGTATGTGACTAATGCCAGAATTTACCATAAAAACTGATTTAACTTTTTGCTTTTTGAATGCTTACCATTTTGTGCTGATTACTGGTGGAGTAAGCCAAAAGCTGCATCAGTTTCCCTAGACCAATGAGCATTTTCAGCACCTAGGGTCATTTTTGCTATAATCTTACTACACAGTGGTGAACAAATAAAGAGCAAGAGTCTCCCTTTTTTCAGTCAGACAGGACAGGCTTAGTTATTACCATGCTACTGAGGCAAATTGGGAAGGGAAAAATAAGATAAAAAGGGAGACAAAAGTGGGGAAGCAAGTCAATTAAGTATTCCCATGGAGGAGGAGGCCTTAAAAGCACATGCTAGCTCCAGCGAGGTCCTGTTTGGGTTTGTTTGCTTGTTTGTTTGTTTTTTTTTTGCTTCGTTTCTGTGGCGAGAGGGAAGACATGCAGCCTTGGTGATGAGCTGCCTCCCAAGGGCACTCTTCAACTGTAGATTTTGGGATCAGTAAGGAAACTCATCACCTAAATGCTAAACCTTGATTCACTCCAAAATATGGTTACTGAATTCATGTGCTTCATTCATTCACTTTTTTCACTATATTTCATGTGTAGCTAACACATTTGCCTGCATATTGTATGTGCAGCTCTTGCTTTCTACCTCTCAGCATCAAGTCCACCTCCCTCAATAACCAAGGAGCTCTGATGGATGAACATGAGCACCAGTAATTCAAGAATATCCAGCATTTTAGTCTTGAGTTTAAACTCCTGAATCTCTGAATCACACGTGCTGTCAACCCTGTCTGAGCGCATTCAGCATTATATAGGAGCAACCAACAGCAACCAGCTACAACTAAATACCAACATTGTAAATAGGCTGCTGACTGCAGAAAATGCCTTAAAATCCATGCACATCTTGCCTGAAACAAAAACTTGCTAAACAAACTCAGCAATAATTTGAATAATTTAAATTGAATGGTTAATTATCTCAGGTTATTTCTGGGGTTCTTTGTTGCTGGCAGAGTAAAAAGGAAGGGATTACATGAAAATTGTGAGATTTAGCTTTGAGCCAGGTGAGATCCTGTTTCCACAGTGCCTTCTAGGTATAATACATTTTCAGATTTACTTGACAAATTAAACAACAGTGTAAGAGAAATCTTAGAGAAATAAGCTAGTGAATGGCCTTCTCAGTTGAAAAGTAGTAATTCAGTGAACAAATTACATAGTTACCATCTCCTGTCAGAATTCATACTTGCCTATTTATTATTTTAAACCATAAGCAAAGATCTATTTGATATTGTTAGATGTGACTAGCAAAGTGCCAAGGTCTGAGACAGCAGGATCGACTTGCGCTAATAAGCAGGTGGCTGGAGGACTGCGAGGTCTCCGGCAGTGCAGCGGCTTGAAAACAGCGCTGCTTTCTTCATGATCTGTCATTCAGGCAGACGAGCTCACGCTAAAATACCTCTGGTGGTTTTGAAACAGCATGTTGTGGTACATCCCTGTGTGTCTCCTGCAGAGCTCGGATCACAGCTGCATCTCTAGGGCTATAGAATAGCTGTATCACCAGGATTTATGGGACTTGATTAAAGGGGTAAAGCAAACAAGCTATTTTATTGAGAGCTCTGGGCTGCTCTTGCAGGAAGTGGAGTTCTCAGCTCAAACCTCCGCATCCAGATGGGCAGAGGAGACCAAATTTCCATTTTCTTCCAAATCTTAAGTGAGCTAAGAGCTATACTGTGTAAAAGGCAGCAACACCACTGATGTAACTGTCTTTTTCCTCTCCATTTCTTTGTGTAATTATAGCCTGAATATTTGGACATTCTTTTATGGAGGTGGTAAATTAAATGCTTTGCCATCCTAGAAATTTATTCTTTTTTCTTTTGGCAAAAAATCATTCAGTGAATTCAGGCATCATTCATACAACCAGATCGCTGTCAAACTAAAAATAAGAAAAAATTAAAAAACAGTTTGTCTAGCCACGCTTGGCAGGCTGAGACACATTTCCCTGAATGAACTTTAGTATTCATAGTAGGATTTGCATAAAGTAAGGTATTTTAGGTTCACCAAAGGCACAAACAGCAGTTTTAGGATTTTTGACGTAATACTCAGCAAAACAGAGGAGGCAGGGAAATGTTTGGCTATGGGAAAGATTGAAGTGCGGGACTGAGGAACCACTGAGTGCACCTGGATTAGGAAACTGCCCCTTTGCAGAGGCTGCAGAGGCACCACAGCGGCAGGACAGCATCCCCAGCTGTATTCCCATAGCGCTCCCTATAGCCCTCTGCAGGTGCTGACCTTATTCCTTCCCCTGTTCTCCTTACCAGAAGACAGAGTAAAGGATCTTGCTTTTCTGATACTTCTCTGCCTTCACTCTGGGAAGGAATCACATGCTTGGAGCTGGATCCCTCATTACCTCTTTCCTCTGACGCCCACTAAACCACTTTGTGAAGGTCCCTTCACTCTCTTCTTACATTTTCAAGTGAACTCTTTTAAGTGCTTGTGATGTGGGTAGAATAAGATCTGATAACATGTACAGTATTTCTAAATTGCAACAAAACTTAGGCTTGACTAATTTTAGGCACCTTTGAGAAATAGGTGGTACTTGAGAATAGTTCATCTGCTTTTCAGCTCTTAAAAAATCCCGGTTGGAGAGTCTGAGCATGGTCTAAGCTTGCTGATGGTTGCCTAAAAAAGTCGCCAGATAAGCAAAGAGTTGAACTTGAAGAGTTCAATGTTAAGGTTAAATTTTTAGCTTACTTCTGGGTATCTCATGGAAGAGCTGCTGACAGTATTTCACGCAAAACTTCAAGTGACACAATAGACTTACTCCAGGTTGACAAAGTTACTATCAATCCACAATGAAACTTTTCATAGCTGCAATGGAAATACAAAAGGACATAATGAGAATTGCATTACAAGAGTTCATATTTAGAAAGCCTGAACAAACTAGCTGGTGTTCAAATTACTGAAAAAACATCTCTGTCAGTTCGGAGATAGGGCGATTAGTTGTATGTGAATAGTACATTATGAGTCCAATTCTCTGCTGTCACCAAGGGCAGCAGCAGCTTAAATTGCTTTTCTATCCAATTCTCTAATGACAATTAAACTTCAGAACCTTATTTCATGTCCTCTTCTGGGTCGCTATCTTAGCCAAAAAGGGAGAACGCCGTGCTACATAAATGACAGGAGACAGAGTGTTTCACTAAGAGAGTGGCTCAAATCTGTTTTTGCAATTCCAAGGGAAAAAGCTGCATCCAAGGCCCTGTGATCCACTGCACGGGGCTGGGAGCGTGTGTGCAAGAGGACACATGGATGGGGAGCAAAGCAAAGCAGTGCCTGTTTACCCTTTTCCTGGAAAACAGCTTTATGTTGGGGTAACCTGCTGCTTCCCTGCCTGAAGGAAGCCTCTTCCCAAAGGAAGAGCAAAGAGCGCCAGCAAAACCTGCAACTGCCCCCAGTGTAGGAGAAAGCCACTGGGAATGGCTGTGAGGTCTCCACTTGACTTCCGTATTCAGGCCACAGAGCTTGACTAGTGAGAAAAATGCAAAAACAGGAGGGAGAAGACGTAAGATATTCTCTTGAGCAGATCCACAGCTGGATGTGAACAGACTTGAAGCCTGAACACCGATGGCCTGATTCTCCTGTAGACCCCAGGTCCCATGACATCCATCCAGCCCAGTCATAGTGTTACGCTGGGTGGGAATTGCACGAGGTGGCTTTAGAGCTGCTGGCAGCAGGTCCTTTAGCTCAGCCTGTAGCAAGACGGGGGCTGCAGGGTCACCCTGAGCCCAGCTGCCGCCTCGGCTGCTCCTCACCAGCCTGGGGCTCCTGGCTGCGCTGGCTGAACATAACTGGAGTTGCTTGTTGCTCACAGAAATAAAATAAACATACATAATTTTGGAAAAAGAAAAAAAGAGAGAGAGATACTATAGAGAGACTCTGCAGGCTTTTCTTTTTTCTTTTTCCTTTTTTTTTTTTGTCAGCACTGTGTCCTTGTTAGCAGCATAGGAGGCCGTATTATCATGACAGTTGCCTACAGGCCCAGGGAAGTGATGACACCCTTCTGCATCACAGCTGGGAAGTCACATCTGGAGAATTATGTGCAGTTCAGGGCCCCTGGGGCCAGAGCTATTGACAAACTGAAGAGGGTCCAACAACAGACCACTGAGAGGATTAGTCACAGTCAGGGCTGCATTTGCAGAATTCCTGTAATTTGTTATAACACAGAAGAGCATGGCCCACTCCATGTAGGCTGTCTAAAAACAATGAGAACTAGATCTTCTGCTAATGCTTGATAACTGCTAAATATACTAAATGTCATAATTTTGTTTGCAAAATAGTTCTAAAGGAGGCTCAGCATTTATCTGGTATAACAGAAGAGAACTAACAAAAGATTCTCACTATGGAGCTGCCAAGTCTCAGCATCACTTGAAGCCGTCCAAATCCCTCACTGCTCTTTCCTTCCCCACTGAGAGCTCCGTGTTGGGATATTGTGTCCCCATTCCAGCCAGTTGCTACAGCCACCTCACATAGCAGCTTAACTCTTGGGGCGCTACAGGAAAGAGAGTCTATGAGGGCAGTTTATTTATTTTGCACAGATAAATATATTTTTTATTTTTATGAAGAGAAATGAGAGGTGATACAAGCCAATCATACTAATATACTCTTTAAGGCACTTAACTGTGCTCAACTTTCTTTTCTAGGTGGACTTATACACATATCAACATGACAGCTTATTATTTTAGGTACTTGCATAGTTCTCATAAATCTAACACCCTTTGAGAGAAAAGATCTTCTTTAGCACAACTATGCTTGATTTACTGATAATGTAATGCTGAAGGCATGAGGGTGGTGTAAGAAACATACATACATAAATGGCATTATTAAGCAACTATGACTTTTTTTAAAAAGTTCAATGTAATCATCTAGGGAGGAGAAAAAAAAAACATTGTAAAAAGGTTAAAATGAAGATTCAGATTCAGTACTTGGCTTGCTTTGAACTTTCAAAGTTTTATCTGCACTAAGGGGCTTGTGATATTTTCCAATGAGTCTGCGTCCTTCTGTGTCCCCTTCCTCCACTAATCCTGGGAATCTATTCCCCAGGGATATACTTACTTTTACTTCTATTTTGGCTCCAGATGGTTATTCAATCTTCATTAAAACCCAACCCTCTAATTTGTGCCCACTCTTCTAGTATTGAAATATAAGTATTCTCTACCCTACACTTCGCTTCTCATTATCAGTTAGATCACAAGACAGCTAGCTAAAACTTTTGGAAATATTACTGTGTTTTCCTTTTAGCAACTTTATACAAAATGGGCTATCTCTGTGAAATAGTTTTTTCTTTAGTTCTTTTAAGTTACAAATTACTGGAAAATATTGAGACTAAATTATATTAATATCTCGTAAGTCTGTGATGAATTATGATTATTATTGTTAGCAAATATTACTTTTCACAATTTTTTGAAAAAAAATGACAATATAAGAAGTTAATTCTTTGTCTTCACAAATGTGTTGTCTTTTTCAGATAGAAGCAGGGAGAGCTTGTGCACACTAAAAGGCTGTTAGACTTAACTTCTAATCCAATGGAAACTTTACAAATGAAAGTCAGTTTTGCTTTCAGGGCCTTTTTTAATTTCTTTATTTCTCAATTTTCTCTTTTCTAATTCTTCCTAATGCAGGTTTTTTAAAAAAAATCTGGGGAGAAATATTTGAGTGCAATCAAATATGTTCTGTGAATTCATCAGGCAAATACGTCTTATTTTGAAAAATAAAAGCATTAGCTAAATATTAAATAAAACAATGCACAGGGAAAAGGGAAGATAATGCATTGTTAAATTGAACATTATTTATAAATTATTTATAAATTTATAATATTTATAAATGTTAAATCTTTTTCTGGGTTTTGTATTCTTGGATTATAGGAACAAATGAGCTGAATATCTAATTCAGACCTTGAATTTAGCTGCTGCAGGCTAAGAGGAAATGCAAGTTTTATAAAGCTTGAGAGCATCACAATTCTACGTAAAAGTTTATTTTTCAGCTTCAGATTATATGCAGAAATATGCATAAAAGGATGCATATTTCTTTAATTGTTTTGGTAGGAATAAGTTGTCAGAAATGTAAATAGAAGTATCAGATTTGAAGTCAAATAGAAACTTAATTCTCTATCCCGTGCAGACCATGGTCACAGCTTGGGAAGGGGACATATATTTAGTCAACAAATCAAGATTCAATCACCTCAGTATCCCAAAACAGTTTCCATCTCCATTTCAAGTTTGGACTCAGTTTTACAAAGCAGTAATAAACTTTGCACTCAAGTGCTCATTTTGTATATTTAATAAGGGGTTCGCTACTGATCCCATTCAGGCCAGCACACTTATTCTTGCTCACTTTAGAAATATAGTTCACAATATTCTGCAGGCCCTGAGTGTGATTTTACATAAGGCAACACCTAGTGAAAACTAGTTCCTATATATTCTGTGTAATACATGCTCCACCTAAATATTCTGAATCAGATATTTAAAATCTCTGCTGCATATCTTTGCTACATTTTCAGGAGGCCCTGGTCAGCCACTATATTTTCTCTGTACAATGTTTTTTTTAGCACTTTTAAATGTTATTGTCCTTATGAATCATGGAGTTCCTTACCCCAAGAATAAGAATATTTTAAGCAACATATTCCTCCTTAAATGAACATGACATTTATAGGAGGAATATTTTGTTTTCTGTTATTATCATCCAAGTTAAACGGCAGGAGATCTAAGGAGTTCCGCACTTCAGAGTTTAAACTGGTTGGGGAGAACAGAGTGATCTGCTTGCAGGTTATATTGCTCCCTTAACTCAAGGTTCTTGAAATCTTCTGAAACATGGGATGTTTTCTACTTAGATGACAGGCAGAAAATCAAACTGGATGTTTGGATCAGATCCTGAGTGGCAAATTCAAAATGCAAAAATGTCTTCCTTGCTTAAGATAAAGAGAAATGAATTTAAATGCGTCAAACTGGTATGTGAGACACATCAGTCTGGCTAAGTCGACCCTTCTAAGTTCTGTGCGCTCATGAGAAGTTAGAGTTAGGATGGGAATTTCTCTGTTGTCCTCGGGTCACAACTTC
Source organism: Crypturellus soui (assembly GCA_032275445.1). Taxonomy (NCBI): domain Eukaryota; kingdom Metazoa; phylum Chordata; class Aves; order Tinamiformes; family Tinamidae; genus Crypturellus; species Crypturellus soui. Next base: position 4,392,419 of record JAUBNY010000700.1, read on the forward strand.
AGCTGCTCTGCGGACATACATAAATACATGAACTTGATTCATAAACAGGGTGATAAAGAACAAGTAAACAGAGGGGAAGTTTATCTCAGACTATCTTAATTAAAGCAGTTGTAGCATACTCTCTGACTCAAAAAAGGCTGACACTATTGCCAATAAAGGAGAAGACACTTGAAAGTGAGAACCAGCTTGGACCACCTAGGCTTTCATAAATGTTATTGCAGGAAAGCTTGCATATTGGCATCATAATCATTAACTTTTTCTCGTCCTTTCTTCTTGTTATCCTGTTTTGTTTCCTTAGCTATTCTATCTGGAGTCTGGAATTGCCCCAGGTTTCTTATGCTCTTGAAGGTGCAAGTTTCAAGTTTCTCTTTCTTATTTTTATTTTAAATTAAACATTTTGAAACAGAGAAGTTTCTGAAATACTGCGAATTGTTTTTCCAGTTTTGTTTCTGCTTATAAGAGCCCCTTTATTTTTTACTAGCATTACTCTTGTCAGCTCAAAATACAGCATAAATTTCTAGGATAAAAGCAAGGCTGCAAGCTTTTACTATGCTGCATCTGCTTTCAAACTTCCCTTTTCTCAGTGAATACTAAAGGCTACTGATTTGAGGATCAATCCACACGTCTTTTGCTCTTCTCGTCCATTCTCTGTCTCTTCAGCATGCTTTGAAAAACAAAGTATAAATTGATGAAGAAGCCTGTTTAGTCTTGGACCGCAATTAGATGCACTTAATGGAACAGAAGGAGTACTCTGTAGAAATGCTCCAGGACGGCTAATGCATTTGGAGTAGCAGAATTAGGAAGCTTCTGCTGAGGAGCACTACAGAGGCAGCAAAAGGAGCAGGCTTAGTCAAGCAATACCATCCGGTAGGACAGCTACGAGTGAGTACCTGGGGCGGGATAGGAGCAACAGCCCTTTTACCCAGCCTGAACAACATGTCTGACTGCAATCGGAGATTCGTGGGTGAACTATTTTTGGAAAATCAAATTAAATGCTCTCTCTTTCTTGCTGTCTCCTCCTACTCTCTCAGGCACTATGGCTTCAGGGCTTCACATCTTCAAAAGACCGCAGTTTTGCAAGAGCCATTGAGTGCTTTGCCTAATCTTGCAGAACATGAGGTTGAGTGTCTTGTCTTCAAATGGAGTCTCTGGAGGCTAAAATTTTAGGTATGCTTTTTAATGGTAGATGAGCTATAGGTACTCCAGTTATTGCAGAAAGGAATCCAAGTCCTCACTCACGATGGGCATCCTGATGTTGTCCAGCACACTGCCTAATTAGGCAGAAGAATTTCATTTGTTTTATTTGTTGTTTTCAGATAGGAAAAGTGAGCTGCAATGATTTTCAGTTTTTCTTCAGCTAGAAAACACCACTCCTTCCTAACTTAGCTGCAGTAAAATGCAACCCCCTGCAGAGGGTTACCATTAAACCTGGACTTCAGCTCGCGGGAATCTTTTTACTCCCATTTACCTCAATGCAGCTTTGCAGCTGTTCATAGAAAATAGGCTCTTCTGATGCTCCATATTTATTTCACAAAATAGGAAATCACACTGTTTTTATACACATTTGTCTCTACTTGTCCTTAAGGGAGAGCATACCAGAGGGTTCACTTGGTTATATTTTCTTTTGAATGTGGATTATTTGCCAAGAAACACAGTGTGAAGGACTAGCAGGTAAGACTACTAAAATGAGCTCGCTCTCCAGGTACTCATCTTTCCAAGCTAATAAAGAGATGTCATAGTTAGTTAAGCTCTTGAGTAGAGCCTTCGGGGCTCTCCTGCAGCTGGCTTTTTCTATCCTTTGATGCAGCAACAGGGCTTTTTAGGCCAAGGCATTTGCCTCAATTCACTCACTCTATTTGTTTTTCTCTTTGCTAAAACTTTACTATAAAATTCCTTTGCTGTTTTTAACTTAAAATCTCTGCTCTTTCAAGTTAAAAAAAATATGCATTTGCAGATGTCTGTAGGTTATTTGTGCAGTTTTACAAGACAATTCTCTTTTAAAGAAGCAACACTATTTTTTATTTGGTATCATGTTCAGTGTACTATTGATCTGTGTTAACCTTTCCAGTGTGACTCAGGAGAAAACACTTGAAATGCCTTTTGAGATAACTTTGTTTCTTAAAAACTGTTAGATTTTTGCATTCCAGACCCTATATCAGTTTATACAGAAGTTTTTTAATGAAGTAATATAGGTCAGAGCAAGATTTATACAATGTTCAAACTTTTATTTTTATTGTATAGAAGGACTCCGGTTCTTCAATATAAATGTGCAAGCACCTCATGTGTTTGAGTCAGCATTCTCATGGGGTTTTCCTGAAGTTATAGAAACTTTGCCACAGACTGTTCAGTGCTAATTCCCAGGGATTTTCTATGGGGAAAACCTTAACATATGCTTTTCTCCATTTACATTGCTATTGAGCTCCTAAATGCATTCACACTAGCTTGAGTGCTATTATCTTTGCATTATTCTAAAAGTGTACAAAACCTGTTAGACATGTCACTGCACAGACAGCTTAAAAAATTAACGGTTTCCACCTCACTCTCTGTTTTCCCTGGAAACTGCACGGTAAGAGGGTTTGATGCATCTTGAAGACCTACGACTCAGAGTGTTTTCTCTAAAGCACTTTTTTCCTGCTCCCTCCATCATCGAATCCTTTTAGCAGCAGCTCAGTGCGGACAGTTTGCACTGTAGGTACAGCACTTCTCTGCCCAGGGGCATGAAGGACAGAGCAGCCGTAACCCCTCACTGACCGCCTCTTAGCTCCTTGACGGTGCAACCTCAGTGATTTTCCTCTTCGGCTTCTTAACGATTTCTTCCCTCTTACAAAGTTAAAGCTGGAGAAATTTTTCTCATTCACGTTTTGCATATGTGCTCTTCTTAACCTTTTCTTAATCTTTTTTTTTTTTAACCTTATTATGTTAGTCTGGCTGGCTTCAAAGCCTTCAGGTGTCCTGATACAAAGGCCAGCTAACTTTCCCAGATGACCTCCAGAGAAACACTGACCACTGAAGCCACTTTTGCTAACATCCATATCTGATCTGGCTGACATTGATATTCACTGGCAATCACTGGTAAAAACTGCAAATATGGCTCATTTCTTATCTGAATAGAAATTATCTTGGCACTCATGAGACAAAGCATAGCTGACTTTTGGTAAAGATAAAGGTATATGATAATATTCCCAGAAAGGTGAAAGAAAGAGCATGTAGCCATAGACTCTAATCAGTGGCTTGTCAGTATGATTTCAAAAATTGCTGTATTTTTGGGACTGTGACCCTTGACAGAAGAGTTGACAGAAAGGGAGAAACCCAAAATGGGCTCCTGGTGAATGCTAGCTCCTCTCCCTCATGAGGAGGGCTGTATCATGAGCCCAGCTGGCTCACAGCCCCTAACCCCTGCTGTCCCTAATCCGAGAGCTTTGCCCAAGACCATAGCAGTGACTGTCACCCCCACTGGGCAGAGAGGCACAGCTTTTGGCAATTATCTCCACAGAAGGTGGCTGAAGGCAATCAAAACCAGGCTGAAGTCACCAAACCAGGACTCAGAATTACGTTTTTTTCAGAACTATGTTCAATGAGATAAGCAGTAAGATGTTTTCAGAGGCCCATAACCCTTCAAACAGTGGATAAGTGTGCTCAAAACTTGATGATTTTCAATCTGAAACAGCAACATGCTAAAGCTATCCTACCCCTTGTTTTGGAGCTATCCTATACCTTGTTTTGGGGTCCCTATTGTGATAGCTTTGGACTATCGCAGCTACTGCTCTTTGCAGCAGTCATAAAAAGAAAGTTGGGAAGTGAGTAGAAAAGCAGGAATGAACCAGAATCCTGGCAATGTTTGTATCCAAAAGCTGTACTGCCTCACGTGTCTGCCAGCTCCATCTATAGGAAGAATAATCTGGAGTTGAAAGAGAAAAACTTTAACACTTTCACCAGGACATTGCTAGAGTAATGTTGTGCACTAACAACACATTGCCAAACACAGGAATATCCTGAAATCATCTACTTTATCATTCACCTGGTGTCTAGAGACAAATGAGAGCATCTGTTCTGCATCTTACATTTTAATACTGTTGGATTAGTATTTGGCTGTAGTCAGTGTAAGCTATTTAGGGTCCTCTCAGAGCTGTTAATTTTCATGGGATCTTCTCTACATGTCATCACAGTGTGTATCTGTGTGTTTTTGGTATATGAAGATCAGCTGCCACTTCACACATTCCTACAAAATGTGGGGAATAAAATTTTCATAATTTGTTTTATAGGTAGAAAATGAAGACCAGAAAGTGTAAGGTTAGAAGCCATTACCAAAATGTGGCATTTCATCAGAGAAATCTGCCTCGTACTAGAGTGCTGGAGAAGAGCTAACTGAACCGAGGGACTGAACAAGGAGCAAGTACAAAGATCACAAATCATTGCATTCAAGTTCTTAAAGGACTGGAGATTTAATGTGGCTGAATGGCCAGTAATGCTATATGACTTACGGGACCTGGAACGCAAAGCTGTAATTTGAATTGCGCTACAGAGCCTTGTTAAGGCTGAGGTCATAGTGCTACCTTTACTCCTCTTTATCAGTAAGTAAATTATTACAGTAACTGTACACTGACCAAAATTCTTCTCTTAAAAATGTATTTTTTTAAGGAGAAAAAGGAAAGGGTATGCAAGACCTAAAAAAATGTGTATGGTGTTGGCAAAATCAACTTATGCAACAGAATGGTCTTAATTGGGAAAATGTATTGATTTATATTGTTACTTACTCTTGTTTTGAGTGTTGTGACTCTGTTTCGTTGTCAGGAAGAATAAAATGTTCCTGAGTTTATATGTTTGACTTTAACTTACATATGAAGTGCTTTGTTTATTCAAGGAAGAGAAATAATATCATTTTTGATGGGGAAAAACCTGCATGTCCAGTTTGTGAAAGGGCACTTGAAAGAGCTTGGGCTCTTTTCCGATAAACACCCGGGGAAATGCTGGATTTCAGGCACCGAGCTTTGCCCCCGCGGTGGCAGGAGGATCTGCAGCCCCCAGTACCACGGCGGAGCAGATGGCGGGGACCCGGGGCTGCTGGTGCCCCCATGCCAAGGAGCTGCTCCCTCTGAAAGGAGGCAGCAAAGGGCAGCACTGTGTCAGTCAATATTTACAGCATTTTGAGTTGGCTTAGAACAGAGCTAACTGCAGGAAAGGGAAGGACAGACCTCGGAGGACTTGGAAGTAGTTCGCAGGACTTCCAATGCCTTGCCTTTGCTCATCCCTTGAACTCCTTGATCATCTCTGAATTATTTATTATGCTGTTTCACTTCAACATTTTGTCCTCACTGGGATTTTGTAATTCTTTTCTGGAGGCCTTCTTTGGTCCCTGTGGCTGTGACTTGCTGAATGAGATGGGCAAGTTTTTCCCTATACTTTCTTTGGAAGAGAACAAACAGTATCCTGCCAGACACCTTCATTTTCATTAAAATTCTTTAAAATGATCTCCAAGATACAATACAACTTCCAAAATTATTCAACAAATGCAAATTTCCTATTTTCCGTATGGGTCTGATATTAGGAATTTAAATCCATTTTTCTCTGGAAATATCTATGCCTTGGTGCCCATCTGGTAATATTGAAAATTGCTTTATATTAGGGAATATGAATCAGGTAAAGAAATGGAGAAGGTATGGCTATTTCTCTTCATTTTAGTCATGGAGAATCTTATATGACTGCTGCTTCTCTCATGGAGAAATAAAGTCAGAAGCCCTTCAGAAGATTTTGGACAGAAGTCTTGCATCTTCCATGGGCTTAAATTTTGTATTGCAGAAAATAATAGGGACTTCTGACTTACTTTGAGTATTTTTATACTTTTTATGCACACAAGGTGGTGAGAGGGGAGATTTTATGTCTAATTTAGGCTGTAATTCTATTTGTTCTCTTCCATTTCTGTGTACACAGTGAAGTAGACTGTGCTCAAAACTGTATGCTGGTATCCATCTTGCACAAGAGAGATTTTTTTCTCTTTCCTTTTTATTTTTTTCCTACAGAACATCTGCTCTCTTTATTCACCCATGGGCAATTGACTGCCTCTCGTTTCCTTCACACTTTTTACAAGCAACTGTTTAATGTCTTCTTTCATTTTCTAGCCTGATCCTCAGAAGAAAACGAGTCGTGCCAGTACCCCACCCTGGCACACAAGGGGTGTTCTCCCTTGACTTCAGTGTTGCTTACATCCATAACCCAAAATAACATCTTGCCCACAGAAATAGAATCAAAATAACATGATTTGTTTGGGAGTTTTGTTACGCCTTTATGCTACTGTGCTGAAGTCCAAAACATATTAGCCATTTATAGAGCTGTGGCATTGGAAGAATCTAATGAGAACATGCTGTTTTGAAAGGAATACCCTGAAAACAGGAAATCAGCAACCTGTCATCATTTCTATCTTGTTCCCAGTTTATGCATTTATTACTGGAATTAGCTTACGAGAAAACCTTATTAAGGCTCTTCTCCTTACTAAGGAAAGGCCTGTAGGGACAGGATTCGTGTTTTTCTGTAGAAAACACTTAATTTTGATAATGAATGCTAGAAACATCAGGAACACAGAGTGACCTGAGTGATAGTTGAAATAAAATAACAAAACCAGCTTGGGACAGCAGTCAATTCTCAGTCCAGACAATGGATTTTGAAAAGCGGAGATTTTTTGAATTTTTATGGTGCTTTGTGTTTTTGGCGAAAAATCTGAAGTGCATCCAGGTTTCTGTCATCGTTTGGTCTTTCCGTTGATAGCAGCAAGTACCTGTGTTGCACAATGTGAAAGTGTGTTCTTGCAGGATTCTTTGTAGATGTCATAGGGAAAATGGATCTGCAAGAATTTGAATGTCTT
>JAUBNY010000700.1:4402703-4412913 GCA_032275445.1 Crypturellus soui
AATGTCTTTGTGGCTCAGGTTAGAGTCTGTTGGCAGGTGGTGCAGAAGAAAACAAAAAAATTTCAAGAGGGAAAACAGAACAAATGGTTCAATTCACAGTTGCAAATTTGACATGAAACATATTTGAGAAAATACCTTAAGAGTTAGTTTGAACATGATATTTTCAGCATGGAAACTATATATTACACTGGACAAGAGTAAACATGGTTCTTTGTGTAGATTTTAAATAAAGATCATAAAAAATGGAGCATTGCTGAAAAAAAAAAGATGTCAAAAGGATTTCTTTAATAAAGAAGAAAAATTGCACATCTTTTTGGCTAAAATAATCCACTAGTGTTTTCTGTTCATTTTAACTTTATTTCATTGTTTGAGTACAGGAAAGCTTTAAAACAAAAACCGCTGCATATTTTTTTCCATCTTTCTTATCATAACTGATATATCAAATAGTTTGTCTACCGTAAGGGCTCCATCTTTACAGCTGTTGTTTGAACACTGCATTTAGGTGAAAAAAAAAAAAATAGAAGCCCTAATAAGGAGCAGTGGGTAAACCTGCAAATTCAGAATTTATATTTCTTTTATCTGGTTTTATCTGAGGTCGTTAAATTAAAAGCTGTAACATGTAGACTGAGAAAAACTCGAGAAAACACTGAAGAGTAGCATATACCTAAAATGATGTTTCTAGTGTGCCTTTTTTAGCACTGCTAGGAACCTGGCAACTGAAGCAGGTAACAAATTCAGTAAGTGGCAGGTGAAAACTGGGATCTTTCAATGACACCGGAATAATATGTTCAGATGGATTTAGAAAGGGAACTAAAACACCTTAATCATTGTTCTGCCACATGCTGGCAAATTCCAGGCAAGTCATTGAGCCTTGAGTGTTCTGGTTTCTCTGCTTGAGCAAAACGGATAGTATTGTCATTAACTTTAGAACTGAGCTTTAAAATGATCTAAGGTAAAGGTTAGTACGTACCAGTTCTTCTCTCCATACTCTACCAGGAATCAATGATAGTAGGTTGCAAATAGTTCATGCAGACTCACACAGAGGTGGACTAAATTTATTTGATGATTACAACATACAGATCAGTACAAAATAATTAACTTCTGACACATATATTCATGGGTTGGTCAGTTGTTTTATAATAATGTATTTTGGCAAATCTTGCTTAATTGTGGAATAGTGATGTTAGGTTCCAAATACTTCTAAAAACTTATTTTGTAGTTTAAGTAGAAGGTGTCATGTGGTGCTGCTATAATTTAAGATTTGAATCCTATTCAAGTCCTTTGTTATGATATCTTGGAGAAATGCACAGTTCTTTTATACAGTGCTATGTTGTACAATTTATTTACAAAACCTTTTGTATAATTTGTTATACATTGTCATTCCTAAGAAAGCAAGACAAAAGCTGCAGAATTATCTTAGATCTACTTGAAATCAATATTTATACAAGAATTTAATTTCAGAGAGAGAAAATTGGTTGCATCTATAGATGGATTAAGTGCTGAAGAACTGCTCTCACCGAAATGTAATGGCTGTTTTTCTACTTCACTCTGTACCCTTCCGTGTGTGCTCACACATCTACCTTGTTTTTACTATTAAGCTACACTGTTTTGTTTGGCATCTATTCTAAATTGCTGGAGGGGCAATTGCTGTGTATCGAAAACCATTACACACATAGATGGAGAATATTAAGTGGGCTGGGGAGTGAGGGCTGTGCCTGATTACAGGACTTAGTAGCTGTGTTGTTATCTTAGTACCTTAGAGAAAGAACCATCTCTACAAGACACTGTTCTGGTGCACTGTAAGGTGCTCTCAGTTATGGACCTCGGGGACTGGCTCATAATAATTTAATTATTTCAGGGACCACAGCTGATATAACAACAGAATAAAGGCACGATCAATTCTATTTGTGTCTGCCAAGAACATTAGGATCCTGTAGGAAGAACTGATCCCAGAATTGCAAAGAGGTCACATCCTATTTTTATTTTCATTAACACCAGTAAATCTGTCCTTGTTTGACACAAATGAGACCGGGTTCTGGTCTCATTTGAATTATTGAATTATTTACAAAGTGTGACCATGTAATTTCATGCCAAGAAAGAAAATTTTGCGGCAAAACTCATGACTGTGATCATTCTGAAACATACCGATTTCACTGACCATTTTCTTTGTTCAATGTTGTCTTCTGATAACAGAAAGAAGAAAATTACTGTAGCTTTTCTCCATTTCTCTCTAGAACAATTTCAAAAATCTATCTGCTGTCAGTGTGCTTAAAATGAAAGAAGACAAAGATAGCAACAGAGTATAAGAGATACTGTAATTTAAAAAAAATTAAAAAAGATTGGCTACTGGCCAACAACAGTACCGAAGTTGGGAGTCTGAATACAAGATACTGCTTTACACAGTAACAAACACTTCAGTTAATTCCACTGTAGTCCTGGTTCCCTAGTGGATTAAGGTTCCCAAATCAAGAAACTTCATTTTTTCAAAGTCATATGAATATCATATGAAGCCTGCAGAACTTCAGATCTGCAGAACTGAAAGGGAGATATTCATGCACTTCACAATGATATCTTGAATATGAGGTGCTCATCTGACTTGGTTCCAATGCTGTTTGCAAAGCAGTCAGCTCAAGCTCACCCTGAGGGAATTCTTCCTTAATTCTTTAAAAAAAAAGTGTTTGTCCACCAAATTACAAATAATTTTAATTCTTTTTCTGTAAGATGTTAATTACCGTTCAGTCTAGAACCCCCTAAGCTACTCTTGTCATCTTACATACTTCTTCTTAACAGAAGAACCAAATCAGTGTTTTGGTCTACATTTAGGTAAGGGAGGAAGACTTGGTAGAGATGGTTCCTTACATTTGGTCCCTTGCCCTCCCTAAGATGGGCAGAGTGCAGCCTTCCCATTGCGTTACCTTGTGACTATTAGGGATGTATGATGTATGACCATATTACAGATTTGCAAGACTAATAAGTATTTGGCATCTGAGTAAGGAAATGGGAGAAATATCTTCATATGAGAAAATGTGAAGGTGTATTGGGGCAAGTTTAGAGAAAACTGTGGTACGTTTAGGAAAAAATAAATATTATGTCTGGAAGTCTCTGTATTCTCACTGGCTAGAGTAAATGAAGAGGGTAACCAAAAACAAGACCAGTGATATATTCCTTGTAGAGCTTGAATTATTAAGTTGGATAGTTTGGAGCTGATATTTAAGGACATGATAGCAGAGATGCGTACTGTTTATCTGATAAATAAAGTTTCCAAGAAAAGTCAAATGGACTGATATGACTAAATATTAACATAAGAGGAAAGGATTAAAAGCAAAAAGTTTGCTTCAGAAAGCCCAGCAATGCTGGAAACATGTACCAGTTTAATGTAAAACTTAATAAAGCAGGCAAAAAACTTGAGGAACAATCAGCAGCTGGCAAAATACCCAACCCAACCCCGATATCAAATGCTTTTTCAAAGACAGAACTATATATAAATTATAAACTATATATAAATTACATAAAAATATTTTTATTCAAAGAATATGATTATTGAATACCTATATAAATGTGATATACTGTTAAAGAAAAAAAATGTAGAATGCAGCAAGGAATTCTGAGTCACATGGAGAAAAATTTCCTCAACTTGTCCACATGGATTTCCAAAAGGCGTTCTACGAGTTCCCTTACCATAGAATTCTAAAGAAACTGCCCTTGAATAAAATGAAAGGTGTTTTCAGAGATAAAGAGTGATGAAGAGACAAGAAAGAGGCTATGTAAAAGTGACCAGTGGCAATTTTATAAGTGACATTATTCCTATCATCTCAGAAAAGTACTAGTAGAACTGACAAAAAAAAAAAAAAAGAAAAAAGAAAAAAAAAATTGATAAGGTCAATGAGAGTTATGGGATGACTTCCATTCCAGAAATTACGGATTAAGCCAAAAACTCAGAATCCAGACTGGATGGTTGAAGTCGGAAAGGACCTCTATAAATCACATGGCCCAACCCCCCTCTCCAAGCAGGATCTCATAGTGCACATTGTCAGGACCTGGTGCAGATCGTTTTTGTATATCTACAAAGAAGAAGACTCCTCAGTCAGGGCTGAGCAGAGGTGGAGGATCACCTCCTTCGATCTACTGGTCTTTCTAATGCAGCCCAGGAGAGCACTGGCCTTCTCGGCCACCAGGGCACATTGCTGGCTCATGGTCACCTTGTCAACCAGGACTCCTAGGTCCATCTCTGCAGAGCTGCCTTCCAGATCAACTTTAAACTGTACTGGTGCATGGAGTCATTCTCCTCAGGGTTCAGGACCCGGCACTTGCCTTTTCTGAACTTCATGACATTCCCCTCTGTCCACCTCTCCAGCCTGTCGAGGTCCTTCTAGATGGCAGCACAGCCCTCTGGTGCATCAGCTACTGCCTCCAGTTTTGTATGATCAGAAACTTGCCGAGTGTGCACCCTGTACTATTATCCAGGTCACTGGTAAGTTTAACAATATTGAATCCAGTACTGACCCTCAAGGAATACCACTGGCTATAGGCCTTCAACTGCCACTCAGCCAGTTAAAAATTAAATAGGCCCTCAAAAATTGCCAGTGGCAGCAAAAAATGCAATTGTGATATTGCAAGCTGCTACTGAAGGGTTTTGGAAGAAGTTTTCAATTAGCAGTAATTGTACCTCAGGTTCACCTCACCTGTTCATCTATATGTGAGGAACCTCACACTTTTTAACCTGTCTTCTTACTTCAGGAGGTAGAGAGGGCCAGAAATTTTTTTGTGAAGGGCAGATGGAACAAGATCATGAAAGAGGTATCAATTTTGATGGCATGGAAGGATAGCAATTTTGAGAATTGCTAAATATATTTGGCATAAGGACCTTTCACCTGCAAGTTGTTGCATTCTGGGAGAGCGCTTGGCAGAAGCATTGCTACGTGCCTGAGCTGCTCTTACATTTTTTTTTCAGGCATCTGCTTTGGGTTGTTGTTAGAGACTGAGTGTTGGACTTGACAAGCTGACAAATGGTAGAGCTGTGTTCACTCTCTGCCTTTCCCCAGGTCACAGCTGGCTAATCCCACCCCTAATCACACCTCTTCCAAAAATCACTTACCCTGCCTTGCCCAGACATAATCCCTCACTTCAAATTCATCATTCAGACTGCTTTACTATTTAGAAAGAAACAAGCAGGAGTCTGGCAGTGCACTTTGTCCAATCTTGCTCCATAGCAGTCAGAGTTTAGCAGCTCTAGAGAGGCAATTGTAGCTCAGTTTATTGTTTCCTTCCCACTAAGGTTTGTTTATCAGCCTCCTTTCTTGCCTCTGTGCAATACATCACCTAATTAGTTAATAGTTTTATTTACATGCTAAACATGAACTGTCATTTTTAGCGTCCCTCATTCAGTTTGTGGTAAATGTTATATTAAGATCTTTTTCAGGTCTGTCTTCGTTGAGCAAGACCGTTTTCATAGCTGACCCAAGCCAGATCAAAGGTATCCTGTTGTGATTAACCAGGGCTCTGATGTCCCATTCACTTAGTACCTCAGAAACTATCACTCCGCTATAAGCAGCTGCCCATGTATGCACTTATCCTCTTGTCAGATGATGTATGTGCTTTTCACCCATCTATCAGATCTCACCTAATTGTATCATGCCTGAGCTAGTCAGATTTCCTGCTTTTTTCATATATGCATAATTGGTGTGCTGGTTTGAAAGCCAGCTTTCACCTTTTTGAGGCCATTTGGCTTCTGTCTCTATAGCTTTTGGTTTTTGGCTGAACAGTAATAAATGGACAGATAACACAGAGCAAGCCTAAAGTGCTTAATGTGAATTATCTGTCAGATAAAAATGTGCAGTTGAGCAGAAAGAGATAAAGTAAATTGCCAGATAGCTGAGGAACTATGAAGTGCGGGAGGAAAAGAAGAGAGCATCATATTCCGTTCTGTGTCTTGTCAGAATTATTTCGAGGTTACAGTGCTTCACCCTTCATTATTTTCATCTGCACTTCAGATATCTTTTTAATGCATTTATAAACTGGCACTGATAAATGGTATTTAATAGCATAGTACTTTCAGGAGCATGAAAACAAAACTCTGCTCTATTCTTTTTGTTTTCAGTGTTGGTGTTGAATTTGCAAATCATCCAAAGAAATCTTTTGCCGAATAATCAGATGATATTTTGGCATTTGAACTGTCAGGACACTCTGTACAGGTTGGTCACTGCCGGGGCCAGTGTTGGGGACTTTATCCTGTGGTAGGACTGGGCCTGGCCATAGAGCTCACCCCTCTGCCCCAAGGGCACAGAGCGCTGGGATGGACAGGGTGGCCCCAGCCTCAGGCACTGCCGTGGGATGAGCTGAGGCTGGGCAAGGGCAGGCCTGCAGCAAGGCTGGAACTGCACATAGAGCATCAGAACAGCATCACAGAGCAGCGACTGATGGCAGGAGTCGGTCATTAATACTAGTGTTAATGGTACTACAACCTTCAAGCCATTGCATATATACAATATAAAAATCATCCATCTAATAAAAGTTCTAGGTTAATTTATCTTCCAGTTATGCATTTCAACCATGAGGTTATTAAGTGCTGATCCCCTGCAATGTTTTTACTGCAATTCTTGAATAGTTGTAGCTATGCAGTGTGAGAGAACACTCTCTCAGAGAGCTGCTGGTTAGAAAATTCATCAAGGACATAGTACATCTGGGTTACATACCGTGGGCCAGTAAGTGTTTAACTGTTTACACGATGGTATCAAAAGAAGAGATTATCTATCTAATGAATCTGCATCTCGCCAAAGCAAACAAGAGTAAATGCTGAATACCAACAGTATTTGACATTTGGATATCAAGTCAAAGTAAAGGGCACTGCTCTACAGTATACACTGTCACTTGGACTTGTGCATAGCCCATTACGTGGACCCCGTCTGCAGATACTGGCTGCGGTCATCGTGCAGCCAACTCAGTGACCTTGTTCTGTAGGCTGTAATGGTGCAACATGAGAGAAAAAAACAGGTGATAGGTTCGGTGATGAGGACTCAGTTTGCTGTCGCTGATAAAAGGTCATTCCTTTCAAGAACATGACTGTGTGCTGGATCACAGAGGCTGCCTCAGTGATGAGCTGTGCGTGGTGAAGACAACCATGCCAACGGCAGATGCACACAGCACTGAGGTCTTTGCCCATTCTCTGCATTTCATGGCTATTTCCTGGCATTGGCCAAGCATGTCCCAGTTTTTTGGAAGTTTTTCCTGTAACCCTGCAATCTAATGACCCAAGTGAATTTCAGGACTGAGAAAATGCGAAAATAGAGGTCAATTTCTGCCAAGATCTTTTGGGAAGCAAGGATGTAGACAGCATAGGGCTGCATTTTACATCATTTAACATATTATACGCTTATGATCCTGCAGTATTATAAGCAGGCCAAAAGTAATGAGTACTCTCTTTCCTTGGATATTTTGTTGGCAGTTTGGTAGAGCGGTGCCAGCTAGGTAACAGTTTATTTCTCCTGAGGAGAGGAACCATTTTCTTATAAATGCTTTGGATCAAACATGCAAAACCTGTGTGTTTTTATCATTTATTTTGCTTGATCAAACCCCAGAACTAGCTGAACTTGAACCAAAAATCTGAGGAGAAAGGGTGAGAGTGGAGACCTCTGGATCCATAGACAGCTGTTGAAGTGAGGCTGCCATCCAGGACTGCAGGATCCGTGGTCCTTCAGTAAACAAGCATATGGCAGCCCTCAGCTCTAACCACACATATTTATTCCACATGACCTTAAATTTTTCTTGCTCTGCTATCACTGAAGATTTTCCTAAAAAATGATGACTAGATCACAACCATTTCCTGTGCAATTCCTTTCCTGTAGCTAAAAATAATCCTGTAATCATTTGCTTTGGAATAACTTAGTGTAAGGGTTCCTTATAAAGCACTGGAGTGGGCCCCTGCTACTAGGCAGGGCACATAAAAAGCATTTTGAAAAAGCTATCTGGAAAGAGCATACCTCCAGTTATGCTGCACTCTTGCTTATTCTGAGATGGTCCATTTGCTACTTCGGGGACTTTGCACCAAATTTAAAATTCCAAGTATAAATTATTGCAGTTTTGGTGCTTCCCTTAAATTAGAATGGGGAAATAGTTTGCAATGCTAAGCACAGAAAAATCAGTTTTAAATTCACTTTGTAGTTTTCCCCCATTCCCGAGGTAGAGCTCAACTTGGTCAGAAGGGAGCCGCACTCAGGAGCTGGCTGTCTTCAGCAGCTGGAGCCACTTGGAAAACTTCAGTGCCTGCTAATCAGGGGTCTTTCTTCTAGGAGACAAATAATTCACAGGAAATAATACCAGCATGGTTTTGAATGCCGCTTCTTGGGCAGTATTTATAAACTAGTCACTATATGTTCCAGATAATTGCCAAGTTACTGGATATTTTTGCCTCAGGGAAGTTTTATGTGTGGTAGTAACCCCTGAGGAATGATGTTTTAGTATTTAGTTTGCAGCTTGATCCTCACATATAGATCAATTAAATCTAATAATTTAAAAGATTAGAGGTACTTTTGAACTTCATGAGCAGTTCTGTTAATCTAATTTATTTATAACCTACCAGCTTATAAACAGCTTTTTGGAGAGTCTTTTCAAAAGAAATTTCCATACTTCTGAAAATACAGATATATTTTTCTTCTCTTGCCTTATCTTATCTTGAATGTTAGGTGGTATATTTTTAGAGCTATGGGTACCAAATGCCCTTTCTAAATTCGTAAATTAGTTCAGTGTTTTTTTTTTCTCATCTCCTTTTTCTTCTTTTTTTTGTTGTTGTATTCTCTCATTTTACTCTTCTGACCTCCGCTAATCAGGTTAATACATCTCTTAATTTACTTTTTAAATTTTTTTTAAGCAAACATTTTATTTCCTTCATCAGTCTGAGAAACTTGGCCTCTGGACTCTCATCCCTGGCACCTCATCTGGATTTCTTCTGTAATTTTTCTGGGAGATGTATTATTGTGGATGACTGGGCAGAATTTTAAAGAATCTTATGGACTTAGAAACTGATGTTGGAAAGGTTCAAACAACATCCCTCAGTCTACCTTACTCTCAGAAATGTAATTTCTTAATTCCTTACTTTAATCAGGAGTATTTCGATGTTTCTGCTAAGCTTCTAGAGAACTCTTTATCGACTGTTTCACTTCTATGTCCATTTTGCCAGAAATTTAATGTCTTGGTGGCTTCTCATCAGCTGAAATTTTGCACAGTGGTTAAAGCCAGATCGGTTTTCACTGATCTTCCCTTTATCATTAACCGAATGTTATTTTTATAAGTGATTCATCACAAACAAAGATTGTCAGTATTTGCAGTTGAAGTTACTTCTAGACCCACTGTCAACATTTTGCCAGACTGTTTGTTTTGTCTGCTTTAGTTTGTTTAATGTATCACTTACATGAAGCAAATAAACCTTTGCCCTGTTTTTCCAGCTCATCAGCATTCAATTCCCTGTAATATATATTAATCAGTGATGAACGTATTTGCATTTTATCTTGTAATATAAGGAAGTAAAATTATAAAAGTATAAAAAACTTGTCTTTTTTTCTTACACAAATTTGAACAACTTTGGCTAACTTTTTTCATGCTCTTTGTATATGGATTTGTATTTGACTAAATACCCTAGTTTTCACTATTTTGTTTCATGTGGAGGTGTTCAGATACAGCCAGGCTTTGCATCAGCTTATGGGTTAGCTGACCCTGACAGCCGGAGTGAAGGGAAAGTTCTTGCTGACAGACAACATAGGGAGAGGCTGGAGGGAAGAAATTTTAGGAAGAGAGAAAACAGAGCATGAAAAGAAAGCAGAGTTAGGCAAAAAAAAGGAGGCTTTGAACAATGAAGGGTCATCTTCAGGAGTCAGCATTTATAAATAAAACTGTGCATAGGTCACTGAGCAGCACAAGGTTTGCTTCAACCAGGTCCTCCGGATGCATGGGGCTGCTCAGGGGGTCCCATCCTTTCCTAAAAGGGCACATCAGAGTATGTGCCTTGCTCGTTGCCTTGCACGAGGCTCTGTTTGCTCTAGAATTTCATTTTTCTGTCTCTGGAAAAAGGAAGCTTGTATCGGTGACTTTTATCCCCTGTTATTCATTTGCTTTTATAACCAGCATTTCTGTTCTTTCCTTGATTACTATTGATTACTATTTCCCACTGAAAAATATTATCTGTGAATCTTCAGCTCACTGAGTTTTTATGAAATCTACC
>JAUBNY010000700.1:4412923-4435025 GCA_032275445.1 Crypturellus soui
GAGTCCATAGTTAGTGCTAACTGTTGGTGTTCCTGTAACTTAGTTTTTATTACCCAAGTTTGCAGCCCCTAGCAAAGGTTTCAGCTAGAAACTAACTCTCTGAAAAGAGAAGGTGACTTACTTATACTTTCATGTCCTTAGATAACGCAGAATTTATTCTTTAAAATTATTCTTTAAAAAAAGTCAGAAATCTTTGAAATTCTGTCATTCTTTTTCAAAAGGCTTTCCTAGATGGGAACTCTAGGATTATTTCCTCCTTTCTGAATTACTGCAGAATTCCAAATCACTGTTTCAAAGTAATAATCCATAACATGAAATAACTTATTTAAAATTTATTAAAGAGCTAAGCAAATCAAAGTTATTTGAACAGTTGCAGTAATGCATTTTGAAAACACAGTGATAAGAGTGAAAGATCAAGTGCTGATGAATTTTGAAAGAGACCCAATTTCAGGTTATTCTGACAATGTCATCTGGGCAGCAGAGTATATCCTATATACCTTCTGATAAAAATATTTAACATTTTCATTTGACAATGAAGAGAATTAAAACTTTGCTTTTCTCCTCTTCTTCCTCAATTTTAGCCAGCAAATCTGGAGGCACAAGAGTTATGAGTGGAATATCTTTACTTCCACAGGATTTTTTATTTTATTTATATTATTGGTACTGATTTTTATACAAAATGGTTCTAGGGTAGTCTTTTTATTTCCTAGGAAAAAAAAATGTAGACATAAGAAAATTTTAGATCTAATAAGATTAGAGATTTTAGAAATACCACCAGTTTTGTCAGAAACACATGTATTCCATGAATTGGAGCTATCTATTAGGGGCAATGTAAATGCTTCACTGTTTACAGTGGCTTTTTATCAGAACTTTGGGGGAACCTCGACTAAGTGTTGAATTAGAATTTAAACCAAGTACATCTCCTTTGAAATTATGCATTTTGAAAAAAAAACTATTGTTCCAATATAGAGATTCGTGGGAAGAGATATATTGTATATTACGGGCCATCTATTCAGATCCTTTAAACCACTAGTTTCTTCATAAATTTAAAGCCTTTTTTACTGAGCTATTTTGCATGTGAGCTTCACAGTATGGATGATTTATTTCCCTGATGGAGTTATTAAGAGCGCAATTGTTTGGAATGCCTCAGCATATCTCTTGAGTTATGTTGTAAAGGGACTGTAAAATCCTTCACAATCCTTCCCCAAACTCAGAAGATATATTTTTAAAACTTCTTTGAAGAATGCTAATTTGAAAATAAGCACAGAAATCACAAATATTTTTTGAAGGTAAATCAAAAACATATTTTCATGCTGCTGATGATTAACTAGGAAATACTAGTTAGTCCACATTAGACCACACAGAAAAGAGATTTCAAAGGGTATCTATTTTCCTCCAGGTAAGTAATATTTCATGTGCCAGTTCACATTATATATATGTGCATATAATTAAAAAGTAGACTCTAACAGTGTAAAAGCTGATAGTTATGCAGGTCGTCCAATGAAGATAAGTTGATTTTCCAAACTATTAGTCTTGAAAAATGATAAAATTTCCCTTAAAGATACAATCTTAAAGATACAACCTTTAAGGCTAATTTCAGAGTTCACGCATGCAATCTGGCGTATTAGTAACAGCACATAGCATTCTGTTATATCTTTGATGTTCAGGGAGTGCAAGCAGTGATATTTGTCCTCTGACAAGTAGTGAGGGGTGTAACTTTGTGCAATTGCCAGTATGTGAGTCAAAGGTTTAAAGAAGCTGAGATATTGAACTTTGCACATGTTTACTGCTGTTTCCCAGCCTTGGAGCTGCAGTCTGGAAAGGGAGTAAGTGGAACATTGGCCTATTTTACAGAAGCCGCATGTCTCCATTGCAGTAAGAAAGAACCACAGAAATAATTATTCCCCTACCAGATTAGGATGATTTTCTGCTAGATTCCATGCCTCAAATTCTGAACTGATTCTAAATTCTGAGTTGATTTAGACTGTGTTTACACTACCAGATAAAACAGGGGCAGAGAGCAGGAATGAACACTCAAGCACTGGTGGTCCAGATTGCCTAGCTGTTAGCAAGCACCAACGTACAGTTTTGGTCTGTGTCAGTTGGACGGTCGGTACTTGTGGATTAATGGATAGGATGCAACAAAACCGCAGAACTGATTGCCCTGCATTGCCCTCTGCTCTCCCACCATCTTCCGAGACTTCCAACATGCTCTCACGCCGTACACATCCTGCCCACCCCTTCCCTCTGACACCACTCTGACAGCTTACAAAAGAGCTCTTGCACCCCTTCGCGCACTTTGGCTTGAAAATGGTAGTACCAATGCTTCAGGTAGTACCAATGCATCAGATCGGGCTTGGAAGGTCCATCAGGGCTGATATTTGCCAGCCCTTATTTTTTTGGTGATGTAGTCCTCTCTTAGTCTGGTTTCCCCTTGGACCAAAGATCCAGGATGTGTTTCTGGATGTCTGTGAGTTTGACACCTGTCTTCTCTGATATAATCGTGTGCTGACCATCCAAAACTGTCCAAGTCACTTCTGCAATGAGGAGTGCACTGCTCTGCCAGGTCCACAGCTATTTCCTGGGAATGCCTCCACCCATCTAGACCATGGCTGATCTTTTTAATCAGCATTAGATGTTCAACACATTGATTTAGACTATGTTTACAGTAAGTAAATAAAAGTATTTGCATTAAGAGTATTCAATGCTGCTTTAAGTATCTGACTTCTGTGCAATTTGTAGCACCTAATACTAGCAATCTTTTTTCCTATATATTGGAGTGGACAGAAGCAATAAAATCTATTGGCTAAAATCTGGCTAAAATCTATTAAAAGCTTAAATTAAGAGGATTTATCTACCTGCTGTTTTTTATAGATGTTTACAGATGTTTATAGATGGTAAATAACAAAGAACATATTCAAGTGTGCTTGCTAAGATTGAAAGAGCGCATGTATTCCTAAATTTCTCAATGGTTATTGTCATAGATTTTCTGAGGAAAACTCACTATTGCTATGTGGGTGCCTAAGACTAAATACATGCAAACAGTGGCTCTGGGAATACAGATGGTAGAGCCTAGTACACCTATTGGTATTGGATTTTATCCCTACCTGCTGGGCAGTTGAGAATTTAGGCAGGCACCTTTCCCACCTCAAGAATTTCTCAACATAAAATACAAGTCTAACACAAGGCCCTGTACAACTCATTGAAAAGTGTTTGTTGTATTCCTATCTTGTTATTTTGAATGCTGTGTGTAGTTTTGGATTCTATAAGATTTTAACTGAAAATACCTCAAATATTTGCACAATCTTGTAACTAACTAGAGAACAACATTTGAAGGATGATGTAGGACTCCTGGAAAGAAATAAAAATCCTCCAAAAATTTGATTGCCACAGCATTTATAAAAGGTTCACCATATCACTCTACTTCAACAAGAAGACTGAGCAGTATCGATTCACAAAGTAGATACCCCGTCATATGCCCAGTTGTAACACCTTTAAAAAATTGGTAAATGCAAGATACATTACCTTTTCCCTTAAGCAAGTCAATATATATATCTTAAGCTATATACATTTAAGTAATACTATAGCTGAAATCTTCAGAAATGCTCAGAGGCCAGATTTTTATAGAATTTTCATTGCTAAAGCTATACAGATTTTTATAGTATTTTTTTACATCCTAAGGCAACTAGGAATTGTGCACTGATTGCCTTACACTGATGAGACATACACAACTAACATGCTGCTGCAAATGTGACTTGGGTGGTGTAAGTCCTTGGCACATGTGTTTGTAAGGGGTGTCGTGCAACTCAGTTTGTCTGACAATAAGCAAACAAAAGACAGAGCTGAGCAGTAGGCTTGGAATTGAGTGCAGCATTCCTGCAGCCAGCAGCGATAACACAAAGATCAGAGGGAAGAGTCTGTCTTAGTATCCATTTTCATTTATCATTTGAGTGTAGGCACGCAGTGAGTCACTGAAATAGGGGGGAGCAGTAATAACAGCAATAGGTATATAACTCATTTTTGTTGGATCTACTTTTGTGTTCAAGTGATTAATACATCCTTGTCAAAACCTAAGGCACCTGCCAAGGTACATGCTTTCTTATTGATCAAGGGCATTTTTTTGCAAATCACTTGGTACTGTTTTAAAAGTTTCCTGTTCTGCACCCTTTAATACTTTTACTAGTGAAGTGTTAGAGTAGTGTTTTTATTTGCAGGGGGGTTGGACTAGATGCAGGGGGTTGGACTAGATGACCTCTAGAGGTCCCTTCCAACCTTAGGCATTCTATGATTTTGTTCCATGAAGATTGTCTGCAGAACATAAATTGCAAGTGATCTTTTATAGCAATAAGAGTATTGCTCCCAAAGGGATATCATTGCAGGATCAGTACTAGTCAAATTATATTGCATCTTTAATAGTAATTTTACTAGTTAATTTGATTTATTAAAACTCAATATTGCAAAACACAACATTGTAAACTATTTTTGTTGCCTGCCATATCAGATATAATAATCCATTCATGCAAAAGAGTATAAATCTCTCTTAAGTATTGTAAGTGTTATTTATGTAACTTATGTAATAAGTATGTTAGTATTTTCTATAATAGGAGTTTGGGATAAGTTAACAGCTCTGAAATCTTCAGGAGATAAAGGGACTTTGTTGAGCCTTCTACAGCCGGTCAAAATTTGCAAGTCCATGTATATAGATCCAGGTACTCATTGTTAAATTGAGTTTTTCACTTCTAAAAGTTGTTGGAATCAAATCAGAGCTGTTATGAAACTACATCTAATGAGCTGTCAAAATATCTGATGGATCTGTCAAAGCAGATGACTTCCCATCTGTCTGTGTTGAACCTCACAATGTTTCTGTTAGCCCTCTCCCCCAGCCTGTCCAGACCCATCTGAGTGGCAGCTCTGCTGTCCAGTGCATTGACCATTGCCCATGGTTTAGTATTCTTCACCTGATGAGGGTGTGTTTCGTCCCGTGGTCCAGGATACTGATGACAAAGTTAAGCATTATTGGGCCTGTGGTCATCCCTGGAGGAGCACCACTCATGACCAGCTGCCAGGAAGACTACAAAGCATTGAACACCACACTTTGAATATGACAGTGTTTTTTTCACTCATCCAATCACTTTCTCCTCAGTTAGGATACTAAGTTGGTGCTAGAGATGATGTCACCTTTCTCAAGCCAAATGACCTTATATCCACTGCTATCCTTAGGGCTCATCATTCCAGGCATTGCCCATGAGGGCAATCTAGTTGGCCATATGGGTTTTACCTGTGATTAATGTATGCCAGTGAACCAAGGACCATTCCCATATTTATGATTTCACAAGTAAAATGTTATTGTCTTCTGTTGATGGAACAGCTAGAATTATGAATATGATTTTGATTAAATCTTCATAAAGGTGCAGTTTCACAAGTAGCTTAAGGTGACTTAAGTTTTTTTAACAGGATGAGTGTCCTGGTGGAGATGACTGTGGAACCACATGAATGTTGCTGCCAACCCAAGGGAATATGGAGTAAAAACTTCCATTCTGGTGGAAGTACACTCAGATCTCATTTAACAAGCTTTGCACCACATCCTGAGAACTCATTTCTGGTCTGCTAGTTGTAGCTTTTGTAATTGTGTTTACTGGTGTACTGGGCAAACATATCTCAGATTTTATTAATAAGATTTCTGAATAGGCTTTTGGAAGGCAGGCATTCAGTGTGGAAAAGATTAAAGTTCCAAACCACATACTATTAGAGTTATGCATGTGTTTTGTGGGCTTTCTCATCTAGCCTCAGATGCTGTAGGTCACCTTCTCATACACATCTAGCTATAGCATTTTCAAAGATTTCAGTTGTGATTCTGCCTGTACAGAGTATGCCTGTATCTGAGTACAGTAGCTCAAATGTTTGAAAATTGAAAGCTTTCTATGTGTAACATTAAACAAGCCTTTGAATTAAGTTATTACATTTCTGGAAAATCATGTCCTGTATTGAAATGAGCAGTCATAAACACATAAGTGAGGCTCCAGGAGGAACACGGAAAAAAAAGGCAAGAGTTACAATATGAAAACCATGTTCATTTCTAATGTCTTTGCACTCTTCCTAAACAAGCTACTGGGAACAAAGCCAGGAACATCTCAGTAGCTGCCATTTTGTCTTCCATTGGAGCTATAGCTTCAGTTCTCTAGTTGCTGTGTTTTTATTTGTGTTTTGAAATGGCAAGAATCTGAGGGGACAGAGGAGATACTTTTTCTGCAGCTTAATATGCAGCTTGAAAATAAACAAAGCTATTCAATATTGTAAAGAGAGAAACATCTTGTTTGGTGAACAGCAAATTATCTTAGACATTAGTTGACACTGGTCTTTTAACTTCGTGAGAGAACATTCTGAAAGTTTCTGTAACATAATGACGTACAATGAAAGCCTTCTCAGTTCAAGACAATATACGCCTTCTTTTCCAGGAATAATTAAACAGTATGTCTTTGGCAATCAGTGTACAGAGAACTAGCGCAGCAGAGAAACACTATACTTTATGTCTTACTACAGTTCTGGAGATAAACAGATCCTATTAGCTTTACTTAATCCTATCACCCATCAGAAACTCCATGTGGTTAAAAATGTGGAAGTCACTGCATAGTGAACTCAAACAGTTTCTTTTCCTGTAATTAAACTGTAAAAATAAAAACATCATCTTTGCAAACTTGGGTTGGAATGTGCTTCTGCATTCAAGATGTGGCCTTTGCAAAATTAGGCTAGACCTTGAGTCAGTCTCAAGACAAAAGGCTATAGGGATCTGTAAGATATCAACTCCAGCAAGGCTAAGTGCAAAAAGCAGCAGTCTTCTTCTTTGACTTCCTTCATAGTATTTAATAAATTTACAGCATTTCCATTTTATTGGGGAGTGCATTAATTCCTGCTTTGCAGTTCTAAATCACTACCACTGAAAACAAACATTCATTTTTATTTTGTAGAAGTGTCCTTGTCTTTCCTCATCCCAAGTCTGTCTGTTGGCAAATGACAATAAATCTCAAAAGGAAATCTTCAAAAAAGATGTCCTGCTGAAGGGAAAAGGGAGCTGACAGTCAAATGTTTTGTTTCTTTACTAGACTTTTGTTTTGTGTATGTGTGTGTGTGTTCTCCCTTTAAAGTGTACATACCTGTAACATTTCCTTTTCATACAGATGTACCAGGATATCCTGGTCTTCAGGAGGTGTCAGTTGTAAATGCTTAGAAAAAAAAGAAAAAAAGCATGCAAGCATAAATTGATCTTCCCACATCTCCTGGCTTGCTTCAGTCAGACAGGTCCATTTTAACTGCCAGGTAGGCAATACTTGAGTTAAGACAGGTCTTATTAAATATGCTTGTTATCATAGAATCATAGAATCATCACGGTTGGAAGGGGAAGGGGAAGGACCTCTAGAGATCAGCTAGTCCAACCCCCCTGCACACGCAAGGTCACCTAGAGCACGTGGCACAGGACAAAGCAGTCTGCATTTTTCTCATTCCCTAGGATAATACTGCGTGGTGATACTACTGCACATAAACATTATATGGATTACATTCTCAAACTTTCTCAGTACAGTGTTTTATGGAGCTCAATTCATGCTCCTTGCAACGACATTTTACCAAGCAGGAAACTACTGATTGGACAAGAGGAAATGGCCTCAAGTTGTGCCAGGGGAGGTTCAGGTTAGACAGTAGGAAGAATTTCTACATGGAAAAAGTATTCAAGCACCTGGACAGGCTGCCCAGGGAAGTGGTGGAGTCACTGTCCCTGGCAGTGTTCAAGAAATAGGTATATCAGGCACTTAGGGACATGGTTTAGCATGCAGGTTCTTAAGGGCTTACAATTGGACTCAATGATCTTGAACATCTTTTTCAACCATATTGATTCTATGATTCAATGCCCTTTACCTTGGCTGTTGTAAAGGGATAATCTGTTGTTATCCAAGTAGCTGCAAATGTTTTACTTATTCTTGTGCTTTCCTTTTTTTTTTTTTTTTTTAGAACAGACTTGAATTTTCTGAGCAAATTCTCGATATTTTTCTTCCAGACTATAACTGGCCACTCTGCTTTTGTGTCCCTGCTACAGTTATGCATTTCCCAGGCCAAACCCATGATGTCGCATGCTCCTTTATTTCTGCCAGTCCTAGCCCTGGTAGGAGCTCTCTGGAGGAATCTACACAGATTCCATCCCCTATGTTTGCATGGCTACCTTGTGAATCATTCATCAATTTCCCCCTAGCTATTCCTACCATCTGCTTTTATAATTAGGTGGCACTCCACTGATCTTTGAATTTTCATGCATTCAATGTCATAAAATTCTCCATTTCATAAATATGCTGCCAAAAAATGTTCTTCAAGAACATGAAGTTCTTTTTCCTTTGTTTTCCTGTATTGTCTTTTGTGGTAGTGTGGTATTGAGAAAACTTGCCTACAAACAATCTGGTTTATAGCTAATGATGACCTCTGTATTTTTATTTGTTCGTATGTGGGGGTATTTGTTTTCTTTTTGACTTCTGGCATTTGTCTGCAGACTGTTTTTGTACATTGGACAGACAAGAAAAGGAAGTGGACCCATCCCTTAAAATTCTTCTGAGAGCATACTGCATGGTTTCCATTAAATTACATGCATTCAGAAATACGGGACAAATAAAGAAAATGCTTAGCACAGTACAGTGGTGCTGTCGAAAATTGAAAATAGGCCCACTTGTACCAAGCAGGAGAAGAAAAAGGTAATAACAAAGGGAATTGATACGATAGGGAGGCTGATGGTGCAAGGAATGTTTAAACCATGTCTGTTCCAAAATGTGTGCCCTCACTAAGGCATTAGCTGCTACGGCTTTGATTATCAGTGAGCAGACTTCGAGCATGCACACGCACAGTGCATTTTCTCTGATGGCAGTGGGTGTTCTTAGCCAGGAGCCATCCCGCTTTGACAGACAACTGTTGCTACTGTCCAGGCTACTGTAACCCTTCAATCAAATCAAGACCAGTTCTATCACATCTCAAAGATAAGGCAGTGATGATAACTTCAGCACATGTTTTTATCCCTTTTGTTAAATTCCAGGACCTACAATATGCTTGGAAATGACATCTACGCTTAGAAGTGATGCCTGTTGCCCTGTCAAACTGTAGCTGCATCTTATGTAATAACAGAGTATTTTCTGCAGCCCAGATGCACCTGCAGGTGCTGAGTGCCAGGGAGCACATCTAGGATAAGGGGTAAGCTTGTCACTTAGATTCCCAAATTTTTTAATGATCTGAACTCAGGGCATTTGTGCCCCATACTCGTTCTGCAGTAGGTTGCTCCTCAGTCCAGGAGATCTTATTACGGCAGTTATGATGGGTGGGTGAGCTATAAGGTGGATTATGCTTGCAGAGAACCATGTTTTCCCACTTGGAAGGCAAGGCTCTAGCTTGCCAGGAACAGACATTAGTGTACATACTTGCAACTACATCACTTATGCAACATTTTAATTCTATGTGTGGGCTAAAATGCAATGTTTTTTGCTTAGTAGAGACAATGATAAATAAGTGCCTCAGCTGCTGGCCTAATAGTAATAGTAATAATAATAATAATAAAATATGATGTGGCAATCTAATGAAGAGCTGTATTGAAGGCCTAGTGTAGCTGCAGCCTGAGTTATGTGGGAAAGTCCAACTTCTGTTAATGGTTCTACATGTGCTGGATGGATACACAGGGCTATTAATCTGTCTTGACAGAAAAGGGTGTGAGTCATATGAGATTTAGCTTTTCAAACACTTAAATAAATGTGCCATTAAAAAAAATATTCTGTTGGTAATAGAATTGGGTGCTTGAATTGAATTTATATCTAGCACAGGCAGTAGATGTTATTGCTAATACCTGCTTTCTGCCACATCTGAAGAATGACCCATTATTGGCAAAGTCAAGATTGTTGAAGAAACCTGCAGAAATCTGCATTTATATTAGGAAAGGATACTTTTTCTTCAAGTCTGTTTATTTTTTATTATTTTTTTTCCCATAACTGTGGAAAAGACAGCATACGAAAACAATTGGAATAGATTTTCTTTTTCCTACAAAATTGAAGTTTAACTCTTCCCATGGGCATTGCAGTGTGTATGGCCTTTTCATTGTTACCAAGTGCTGTTTATGGATAGAATATGTGTTCTTTTCCCCTGTGTAAGAAGTGCTGAGCAGCTATTGTCAGGATCTGAGCTAAATAAAAAAAAAATCTATCTTAATTATGTCTCCGGCCCACTGGCTTTCATAACACTGTGTTATGTGGTACCAATTTCCCTTTCACCCGGCTTAGAAAAGCTGCTCGGTTATTGTTCAGTCTTGTTAACATGAGTCTTGTGCTGCAGTGCTGGGGGCTAGAACTTGGGCACTGTGCTGTTCTTAACTTTTGTTTGGAAGACTGAGAGATGATTTGTAAGGTCAAGAGCAAAGACGGTTAGTGTCTTGATTACACTGCAGTTAGGGCATAACACCTGTTCTTATCCTTTCTTAATCTTACTCTGAATGAATTTGGGGTATTTTGCTGTCTTTTAACTTCCCTTTTTTTTATTATTTTTTTTTATGTTGTGTTTCTCTTTAGATGTTTATCTGCTTGCTTTACGCATCTGTAGTTCTCTGTCAAGTGTTTACTTCATTTATGTAGGTATAAATTGTAACTTTTTTAATCCATGGGAAACTCCTGTAGATTTATGCCGGTGTAACTGAAATTCAAATCTGAACCAAGGGTCTCATTGGAGGTACTACTTATTAGTGCAAATAAAATCAAATTTCAGTTTATTATTTGATCGCAGTTTTGCACATTCATGTGTTATACTTTAAATCTGTTATATTTGTACCTGTCGTACTGATTCTTGCTCATCTACAATGTGCAGAAAGAAATGGAAAGAATTTGATTCTCATGGACATTTAAATATGGGGAATATAAGGGTAGTATTTCTTTTACTAATTATTTTCACTTCTTGCATTTCAGTGCCCAGAGCTGATGCTGGCTTAGGACTGGGGCCATGGCAGCCAAACCGAGAGGTCTACAATACAGAGGGGGCACAACTATAATAATGGCTACATCTTGCGTCAGTGCTTGTTCTCCTTACTCTTTCTTTCTAACTGGTCTCTTTGCTCAGCTTTGATACATGTTGAACTTTCTCTTAGATAATACTTTCACCTGTTGTTTGTTCTGTAGTATAGTATAGTTCTGACCATGTTGATCTAAGTTTTACAGCAAATATTTTTCAAGAGAAGATGATCAAATGAAAATCAGAGACCATCTCCATATAATTTTATAGACAACACTGATGTGCCCTTTTTTTTTTTGCTTTTAAACTATTTTTAAATCCGAAATATTACCCATCTTTTACCATTAAAAATTATTTTTAATTTACATTTTTTTTTCAAATTTGTAATGAGAAGGAAATATAGGATGGCCATAATAATGAGTGTTGCTTGCTGCAAGTGAATAATTTGTCTGGTTTGTCTTTTACTTATAATGTGCCTTTGGAATTTCTTAAAAAAATATTGTAATTTGACACAAATTTAGATTAAAATCAGAATTTCCTATGTTCTGTGTGGGAAAATATGGCTTGCAGAAACTTTTAAATTAAAAGTAAAGATATCTTCCCAAATTCTTGTTTAATAACATGGAAAGAATTATGTCTGAAAAACCTAAAAATTCCTCTGGAGGGATATTTCTCTAAAGTACATGTTAAAGCATGTTAAATCATGATTCAGCTGAGACTGTAAAAGATTTTGTGGGACTGGCATGGAACTTAAGGGAGCCATATCCTTTCAGAATTACCATCTGGAAGCTGGGTGAGATACCCAAGGCATCTAAAACAACACTACAAACTGTCCTGGGGAGTGATATCTCTCTCTTTATCTGCAGTTGAAACAGACGGTTCATTTCATGTCTAGCATGTTGGCTTTGCTACTTTAATGTGTTGGCTCAGAGACACTCAAACTTTACGAAATCCACGCTATACGGTCATCATTCACATCCCGTACTTTCTGTATCTTCAGGAGTATGTCTAGCAATAGGACTCACCTCTGCGATGTGTCAGTCAAACCAACAGCAGAAGTTTCCTTCAGAATTTGATGGCATGCGAGCCGAGTTCAAGATCACATTTTGGGATATAGACTTCTCATATCCAGTTCTGTCCATTTTAATGCCCACATCTATCCAAACCACAGCACTGGCCAAGCAGAACTGCGCAGAACAAGGGAGAGCAGAAAGGATGAGCACCACATCTCCTGGGAAGCATTTGGCCAGAGCTGGGTAGGACTGGGAAAAAAACCTCTTTCTATCCAGCCAGAATATATGTGAGGAGATGTGAGGGTGACTTCCATGAAGAAATGAGATGAAATAATTAACAGTCACTGAGAACTGTCATTTTGAATTTCACAGTCTATGAAAATCTTAATACCATTTCAAACTGTCATCATTTTTCTCTTTGCTTTTCAAGTACTTCATATACCCACCATTTCTCTGTCATGTGTGACTAGCACAAATAAACAAGTTTCAATACAAATAAATTAGCTTAATGTGTCTGGGCAGAGAGAAAAAAAAGTGGGAACTGAATTACTTAATTATCAGCATTGCCATACATTTTTCCCTCCAGCCCCTAAGCTCAAATGGTTCCAGACTGTTAACTGAAAATTAGGTATAAAAAAGTGATTCACTTTTGTTTAGGTTTTATTCCTAATTTTTATTTCAGAGATAAGTGTAAATGGATGATTGTCACTAAAAAGAAAATTTCTGACATTTCATATTCAACCAATAAATTTATTTTAAAAATGTAATATGATAAGATACATCATATATGCACTTATTTCAAGTGCAGTTTTGAGTAGATGACGTGATCTTCCTAAAATGAGATGAGACTTTTTTTTTTTTCTGTTTAATTGCTTTTTGGCCATAACAGAGACATCACCTAGAAAATTATTTGAAAAGTAGGTTATTTAATAAATAATTTTCATATTTTTCCAAATATTAATCTATCTTTTCCTGGCATCCAAGCAGGTATCAGCCTTGATTAAATGAGAATTAAAGAGTTTGCATCCTGTTCTCATTAGATCAAATATATCAATCAATATCTTTAAAAAGGTCATCTGAGGAAATAAAATGGTGAGAGAAAGAAATGAATGCTGTAACTATTCAGCAAATTCTAATTTGATCTTTCAGAACTAATAAACAGAGTCTGATTAATACTATATGTAGAATGACTCTCCACTTTCACATCTGGTAAAATACGCTTTTGGGGCTTTTAAGGTCTTTTAGACTGTGAGTCATTACTTTACTAGGAGCACTTTACTAGGCCTGCTCTGAAAGAGCTGGAATACCCTCACTGGGAATTCAGCTTCGGTAAGTCACATCTATAATCCTTGATGAATGTAAACATTTCCCTTAATTTACAGTAATTTTAAGATACCATTAGTACTTTTTATATAACCAGTTAATTGAAATGGGAAGTGTCCATCACCTAGAATGACATTACTATGGAAAAAAAAATCTAAACAATACAGAAAAAAATTACTGAAACCATTTACCAAGGTTGTTTAAAAAAAAAGAAAAAAAAAGGAATAAGCAGATAGGTAAGAGATAGCAACAAATAAACACCAGATAGTGACTCATTGCCAGCTTACTCCTGAAGAAAAAAAGACAGAATTGCTGGTTAAGCAAAGCATATCCAAAACCTTTTCCCTGGGCCGGTTTTCTTCTGTTTAGGAACCAGGACTTTAGGACAAAGGTGATTGCCATCAATTTCTCCTGCTAACAGTAATAAACAGCACTGATCATCAGTGTGTTACAGATAGGTTCAAAAGGGGTAACCATGCAATTTTACTTGTTCTGTTTTGTGTCATGACAAATGAAAGCCGGGAAGATTTAGACGAAAGAGCTGTCAACCTTGCCTAACATCTGTGGGGGATGAAGAGAAAGTTTCCTGGTGGTATTAGGGGAAACCTGTAGGACCTAATTCTGCAACATGTTGCACATCACAGGCAGCAGAATTAAAAGGTGAGAAAGGTTGAGGATCAAAAAAAATTGCTTTAAATTTTTCTGGATAGTGACTTAGGATTTATACCTTTTTATTTAATTTACATTCAGCTCCCCTCTAGTACCTAGCAGCTTCTCTCTGGAAGGGAAGTGGTAGAAGCAAGTGACTCAGGGCACAGTTTTATTTCTGAAAGCTGAAGTTATACCACATAGACACAATTATTTACCTTAAAACATCAGAAAAAAAAAGTCCTTATGGGAGTTAAAGACTTTGGTTTAATAATTTAAACCACCTGCAAAATTTTGCTCAGTGTCAGGTTTGACTTTCTCAGGGGAGAATATTTTTCTTTAGCTAGGAATAAAAATCTGCACAAAAGCATTTCATATTTAAGTCAAAGCCTAAAAATTTCATATGGAAACTATAAGGGGCAAATAACCAGAAATCAGTAACAACAAAAAATTAGATTAATGTATTTATGCTATATGAACTCCTAGTATCAGGAAGCAAGAGTAATTTGTCCATGTGGCTGAAGATCCAATATTATGCCCCAGGGATGAGTTCTTGGTCATTTGGCAATTCGTTCATACTGCTGGAAGACAAAGGGAGGGATTCAGGTCTCATCAGGCCTCAGGTCTCATTCTTTTTAAATATTTTTCATCAAACAGAACTTGTAGGAAAATAAGGCTGACATTTGCCTTTATAGAGATCTACTTACTAGTGTAGTCCTTATCAGTAATTTGTGCCACAAGATAATAATTACACAGTCTGTGAATTAAAATCTTCAGATAACAGAGAATCCACTACATGGTTCATTATCTCAGCACAAGAGGATGATCTTCTCTTTTAGTCAAAATCCCTCTCTTTTTAGACCAAACCGGTCTTCTGTTCATTAAATAGTATTATGCTCTTCTTTTGTGCTTGATGAAGAACTACTTGTTATCAGAAGTCTCATATATAGCCTTGCAGACCTCTTTGTCTTGTCTGGGTGAAATAAAGGAATGGATTTCAGGCTTGTTTTTAGACTTCTTTTCTGAACAACTTTGAGTTCATATCTCTTTCAATTGCAGAGCAAGAATCAAACACAGTCTTGCAAGAAAAGCCTCAGTAGGTCTCCTCACTATTAATACCTAGCTAATAGACCGAGCACAGATAATATTATTGCTCTACTCTTACATGACTTCTGCCAGGATTGGGGTCACTGGGAAGTGTGTAGGCAGTGAAGTATGTATGGGGCCAGTGGAGACCTCCATGCCAACCTAGAGCAATGTCAGAGTCCCGAGAGCTCACTGCTCAAAATATTTTCCTTACTTCTCTTAACCAGGGCCTTGCCAACTCTGCTACAGTGCTCAGGGAGATAAAGGTGTAGAATAAATTGGATGCTGTTTTCAAATCATTAGCATGCAGAAAGATAATACAGGTAATCAAATTTCTTTTCTAACCAAATTATGCAGTATGAAGAAAACACAATCATTTCTGTCTCAAGCACAAATGTATTAGTGCTAATGAAAACTCCAGGGCAGCTTTTAACAATTTCATTATACATTACCGTGGAACATGGTAGTGCAATTAATCTCTGCAGTGCCACATTGCATTCTTAACTTCTTTAGAAATAAGTTTCATTGAAAGAATTGTTTTTGATCTGTAGTCTTTAGGGAGTGTAAAGAGGAAAAGAACATTATAAGACTCTAAATGGCTAAAAAATATTTAAAATAACAACTTTTAGGATCTGTTGGAGTGCATTTCTGAAAACAATTCCATGTATGAATGTGAACATGTCTGAAAGATATGAAAATCATAGGAAGTTATTTTATGCCTTTTTTTTTACTGTAATTCACTCAAAATAAAGAAGTATTTAGTTTCAGCTTTGCATAAGCTTGTATAGGCAAAACACATACAGCATTTAAAGCCTGTCACAAAAGAGGAAACACCTTAACAGTAACAATTTATTTTCTGGTCAGTCATTATGTTTCTAATGAAAAATCATAGGGCTCATCATGCTCTCTATAACCAAGGGCCCATCAAATGCCATTCTTCACTATAAATTCCTAGTCTGATATTTCTAATCCCTTTTATTACTTTTTAGGGGGATGTTTTTGTTTTCTCTGTTAGCCAAGTTCTAATATATGTCTACTGTGTGAAATCATCATCTTTCTCCAGATATTTTACTACTGCCATCACCACTGGCAGTTTTGGAAGAGGCTTTGGAAGAAACAATCTTATGCTTGTTACCTGGGTTAGCTATTCTGGGAAGATTTTTTCATGGTCTCATTGTGTTTTTTAATGATTTTAGTTTAGTGGGACCTACCCATTTGTATTTATCTGTAATTTCCCTGTGTTATTATTACAGTTGGAGATGGTAAGTAAACTATATTCTTATTTTTTTTCAAGATTCTTCTGTATGGTTTTCTAGATATCACTGATTCTTTTTTCTATCCATTTCTTTTTCTGACCTAACAGTTTGGTAGCTGCTTTTGTTTGAAAGCTCTTTCATCACAGCAATCTTTTGGGTATCCTTTGTGATGAAGAGTACTGCAAACAAAATACTCTTAAGGTACTTATATAATTCCCTTTCCAGTGTGGTTTCTTAGCTCAAGAGTCCCTCTGCATCAGTCGTGTGTGTTCCTGCCTATGCAACAGAGACTAGACAACCTGCAGGGCTCTTGCTTGCGTAATACTGTAGATCACCAAATAGGATGCTGAGGCACTCTCACAGCCAAAATAAGCTTGAGATGCTGTATTCCTCCCTTCCTCCTTCCTTCTCTTCCCAGACATATCCTATTGACACTATCCTAGTGCCTTGTTTCTCAGGCTGCAGCTGTGTGTGTATGGAACTCATGAAGAAATTTCCAGAGTGTCCACGTTGTTATTCTAATTTGTGGGGAGTTTCTGAGCACTTCTTTCTTTGGTAAGGTGTCATGGGTCTGGAGGAAAGGTCTGTAGAGGACTGAAGGCTGGTTAAAGGACAGAGATTAATGATGACTTTTCAGGGCAGAGAAGAAACAGCACCAGGAGGTCCTGTAGGGATCAGTGCTGGGACAGATTTTAGTCAACATCATTGACCTGGAGAGGGCAGAGCTCAGAGAAGTCTGAAGTTGTTCTTAAGTAGTCGGTATTTTATTCTTTCAGAGGTTTTCACCTATTTTTTTTTTGATTTAACTTACTAGAATGTAGGTGGTCTGGCTTCTGGTCAGGACCAAGCTGAATTTGCTGCTGTGGTTCCCCTTCTATCTGCTCTGAGAGTTAGTGCTGGCAGTGAACATGCACCTTTGAGATCGACCAAGGGCAAAAAATCACCGCTGAAGTAAACTCGTATCATGAGCTTAGACTGAGAGTTGAAGAACGAAAGTGAATAACTTGGCACCACGAAGGCGTCTCCGATATGGAAGTGGAAATAGTTGTCTGTACAGGATTTGTTGTGCTGCTAAAATCAGATTTGGTTATTGCTATGCAGAGACAAGCAAGATTTATCTTTGACTATGTTGCAAAGGAGCTGATAGCCACTGTATAGCTTGACAGTTATCCTTCAGCAGCAATTTCTGCCTATGGTATTTGATTGTTCCTTAATGAGGGAGTTCTGAGCTTAAAGAACAACCTTTCCTGCAGCAGAAACTAAACATTTAAAATTATTTTTTTCTCTTTCAGATTATAATATTTTGTGTCATTCAGTTCAGTTATTTACAGGAAAAGATGACATTGAGCTACGAAATACAGAACTATTCCAGGCCAGATGAATTGCAAATAAAATAGGGTGGAATTATGTTTCGGTGTCAGGCAATTTCTACTATTTAAAAATAACTGCATTCTAGACATCCTAAAAAATTAAATGGAGCTATGTAATTATCATCCTCAAAAAGCGGGAGACTGCTCTGTTTTGGAAGCTCTCAGACACAAAGCTGTAAAAACTGCTGCAAGCCTCACCTAAACCTTGCCATGCAAATGAGCTCACCCTCAGCAGACAGTCAAAACACTTTGTCCACAGCGTTTATTTTGAAAGACCTTAAGATCTTAGAACAGAGAGCTGACAACAAGGTGTAACGATTGATCTTCAAGTGGAGATAGAATTTCTTTTTTTCTTATTTTACTTTTACAGATGATATCGACTATTCGAGCCTAAAAATTATCTATACTAAAAACTATAGCAATTTCTCCCTTTTCTTTTCACTTTTCCGTTTCTCTTTTCTTTTCCTTTCCTTTTCCTTTCCCTTTTTTTCTTTTTTCTCTTTGCTTTTTCCTTTTTCCCCTTTGAATTTTATAAGGTATTAATTTGTCCAGGAATGCAGCCCTTCACATCACATAACAGTGTTTCAGAACACAATTTGACACAGAATAAATTAAGGAGTAAATGTTCTTCTAATGGTTTTCGGTTCTTTCCAGTTTGAGTGAACTGATTAGATAGGGCTATATAATACCATCTTTTCATATGTTAAATATTACTGCTTCATAAATAACTTTGTTGATGCTGTGGACATCTTGTAAAAATTATCTTTTTTTTTTTTTCAACATAGCTTTATGCTTACATCAGGCCTGATAAATGCTATAGTTCATGAATGAGTTCATGATGTGAGCTGTGTGATTTTGATGTACCTTTGTGACTTTGCTGGACTGGCAACATAAAGTCTGCTTAGGGATTTTTCTACCCTCTATTGTTCACCGCAACAAACCCAAACCAGAGCGCCCATACAAAGGTACTCCAGGAAGACACAACCTTTTACTGGAGGTAGATTCCCAGTTCCAACCTACAAATAAATATAAAACAAATATAAAAACTCAGTGAAACAAAAAAATGAGATTGAAAAACAGAATTAGAACTCTAATGATCCCTTCTGAAAAATCATGCCTTCAAATTGTAAATTTAAGAGCCAGAACTCATTTGAAATAAATATAGAGATTCTCTTGTTTAAAAAAGATGGTTTTGCACCTGCTTGTTAATCTTCTGATGCCGTGGTTCTGTTCATAAGCACATGGACAATTTTAAAGGGAGAAGAGCTGCACATGGATGGGCAGAGTCTGGACTTCATGAGGTCTAAAACTCTGAGTGCATTAAAATTGGTGATTTGTAATATACTTTCATATGTATAGGTTTGGGAAACACTGTGTCATTTACAGCAGCAATGATTATGTTAAATACTTTAAATGGCTTACTTACTATGGGAAGATAAAAACATTAATTTAAAATCTGATCAAGGTTCATAGAGATTACTGTAATTCTTACAAATGGATTTTCAGTCTGATCCACAATAAAGAAGGAACAACCATGTCAGATGTTCTTAAGAAGATTACTTTTATTTACAAATAAATATTTTATTCTTTGCTTCTAGTCTAAATGCACAGAGTGGTGTGAGAGCAAGCCATAGTTCTTCCTATTGCCCCATTTGCCACTGCCATCACTTCTACAGAAGCACTTCTACTTTGTGCTCCGAGGGCCATCTGCTGCAGTCCTCTCATCCCACGAAACAGTTCTTGCAGAACTGCTGCCACTCAGAAGCAGAGATACGTCTTTTCTCAGACCTGACGCTCCCTATGCTTTTGGGGCAGGTTACCAATTCTGGAACGTTTCAGTCCAAGAAAGAACTTGCACAAGCCAGTGTGGGCAATTGAGCAGGACAAGCACAGTAGGTCCATGCAGCTGCTGAGGAGGACACAGAGCCTGCCATATTCACGTTTTGGGAGTCTGTGTAGATAGACCTTCCGATATCCATGGGACATTTGTGATCAACACTTTGCAGGATGTAGATACCACTGAATAGACTTGGGGTGAATTTCTGTCACCCCAAGATGCACAACCAGAGCTCCCCACAGCTAACCCTTCCCAGATCATCTGGCTGGCCTATCTGCCTTGCTACTGTTTCACACAGCTATTCCTGAGGAAAAAAAAAAAAAAGAGAGAGATTGTTGCTACCAGAGAATTAATACACAACAAAAGACCTGATGAAAAGAGGCTGAAGTAGTTGCAGATGAGCATAGCACATTCATCATATATTTTATTTTGTTTTCCTTATGTCTCCTACTGCTAAAATGTAATCAAAGCTTCTGAGCATTAAAAGGTTGAGCCGTTGACTCAAGCTGTCATCCAATCTCACTAATTACTACAACTTCTAAATTTAATCTTCTGTTCTCTACAACCCTCCTTTATCTGTCCAGTCTGAATTGTGAAAATCAAAAGGATTTCTAAGGCAACCCAATAAGAACAGGTCAATGACTGAAATCCACAGCTGTCTCAGAAAGCAATTTTGGTGAGTGAATGTTGAGTTGACTGTGTAGCTAAAGTGTGTGCAAATGAAAATTTTTATTTCCGCATTAGGAGATAATTGCACATGTAAATTATTATCTTCTGTCGTCAACACAAAACTAGATTAATGAAGTGCTAAACCTAAGGCTTATTTTTAAATATCCACGACTTTTTAATGACTTGGCTTCGTACTATTGAAATTATGTTACCATTTAAGAAATACTAATAAAATTGAGAGGAGTGTTATATTCTAAACATGTTTTGAAAAAGTTACAATTCCTTAATAATAGCCCCGTAAACATACTCTAACTTTAAAAATTATGTGCCACTCTCCGAAAAAAAAGATAAGTCAGGGACAAACATGATATCATGAATAAAGTAATGAAGTCCTGCAGCTTTACAAAAGGTGCTCTCACTTCTCCTGGCTCATCGCAGAAGCAGAATAAAATATATATATATTATTATGACAAATAAAAAGTATAATACTTTGTAGGTATGATCCTATTCTGTCAAAGTAATTTCCTCCAATCTGAGAAAGTATGCCTCCCCAGAAATGATTTCGTGTTGAAGCACTGTTCTGTACAGTTTTTTTTGATATCGTGAAAGAATGAGCTCAAGAGCTATACTATTTCATACTTAATAAAGAGCCAATATCTTCAGCAGACATAACAAGCAGCCTCTGAGCCTCTCATACATATTCCCAAAGAACTGTTAACACGGCCATAAACTGAAACTTTATTTCATTCTTATGTGCATTTGAGCTTCACTCCTGTCACCTTTTTCTGCTCTTGTCCTCATTTTTGATGGTCTTTTTTTCTGTTCTCTTTGTTTGGCACCTCATCTATATCACAACAGCATGGATATGTAAATCCTTTGGAGTGGATGCAGAACGAACCCAAACAAATATGGGAATCATTTAACACAAGCAAGTCTGCATTGCTTGGGCTGGTCATGTGAGCAAACTCATAAAGCTAAACATATACTTAAGTGTAAGGCAGCAGAGATTGTTGACAGTCAGTTTGCAAAGGGCAAACTGAAACACAGAGCCTAATGACCATGTTCTTTGTACTCTCTGGCAGTTAGTGTCACAGGCTACATCTAAGTACAGAATTTGTCCCTTTATGGCATGACTGAGATCAAGAACACACTTTGCCAAATTAAAGACTGATTTGTGTTTTATGTTGCTGCCTGGTTCCATGATCACAAGACCATTTTCCCCTCCATCCTGAATGGGGCTCAAACTTCCAAAGCTCTTTTGATTTTCTGCTCAGTTTTGATGGAAACGCTCATTGAAGAGACATTGTCTATTCAAATTCTGCTAAACCTAAGCTTTCATAAGTGTATGTGAGAAATGTTTAGGTATTTTGCTGCACTTTTAAAGCTGAATACGCTTTCTGCAGCAGTAAGCACCAAGTTTTCTCTGTTAATTGGTCTGGCACGTGTAGACTAGCAGCCTACAAGAAGGGCAGAGCTTTTCTGGTAATATTTTTGCTTTCTTGGGTGAAAAGCAAGATGATTAAGGGACAGGAACATAGTTATTTTATGAGGAAAGTCTAAGCGAGCTGGGCCTATTTAGTCTGGAGAAGAAAAGGCTGAGAGGAGATTTGATCAACATGTTCAAGTACCTGAGGGGTGACTGCAGGGAGGATGAGGCCAGGCTCTTCTGCATGGTGGCTGGTGACAGGACAAGGGGTAACAGGTGTAAGTTGAAACACATGAAGTTCCACCTCCATGTGAAGAAAAACTTCTTTCCTGTGAGGGTAAAAGAGCCCTGGAACAGGCTGCCCAGAGAGGTTGTGGAGTCTCCTCTGATCTTCAAAACCCGCCTGGATGCCACCCTGTGCCCCGTGCTCTGGGTGTCCCTGCTGGAGCAGGGGGTTGGACTAG
>JAUBNY010000700.1:4459880-4472919 GCA_032275445.1 Crypturellus soui
TCTATATATATATATATATATATATATATATATATGTTTTAATCACATCAATCATAGTCTGAAATGCTGTTATGTTTGCAGGAGATACAATAGTCCATGAATTGGAATGAGCTGGTTAAGAGAAGAAGTAAGTTTGACTAAGTCCCATCTTGGAGAGGATCAGCTGGTGTTGTACAAGTGGTAGAGGTACAAATACTTGCTGACAAACTTCACAAATAGTCTGGATAGTCAAATGAGCACAAGGGAGATTATGTGAATTCTGAAATATAATAGATTTCTCCATTATAAGTAATGAATACTAATCATTAATAGAGAGTATCTCCATAACCACAATGACAAGTTGGTATAAGTATTTTTAGAATAACTCCCCAAATATCAAATACTCATCATTAAGAAATAGCTTTTCTGTAACTAAACTGACAAGTAGTAGAAATATTTTCAGATTAATTTTCAGAAATTTAACAGAACACAGAATCTGGATCTAAAAAAATGTATGACCACATATCTGTTCACTTGCAAGTACAAAAATTGGTGTTGGGAAACCTACAGATGTATTTTAAGGTTAGTTTTAACCCACTGCTAAGTGGATTGTACAAGCCTCTGTCATTTCTTTCTGATATCCATTTTAACATTTTATTTTAAATGCTAGCATTAATGTCTGTTATACAAGATTCTAGCTGACATCCAGAGATGAGAAAGGGAAGTATCCTTTGGGGAATATAGCATTTCACCTCCTTATCCCTAACAAATTCCATTGGGACCTGACATCACTAGGAACATCAGAAAGTCTTTTTCTATTGTACACCACACTTTCTCTTTTCCTGGTTTTCTATTATATCCACTTCTGCAACACTGAACCACAGGTTATGGAAACATCAATGCTAAAGGAAAAGTTAGGTAAAACTTCAATATGTCAACACTCAGCACGTGGTATGATGCACAAACTCTTAAAATGAACTGGGCATCCTTCCCATCTCTGTACAATCCTAGATGAAGTATAAAATAGCCATTATATCTGATTTGACTTATCTTACAGATTTCTTACACTAAGAAACAGTATCTGCATGCAGCCCTCCCTCTGGCCAAACCAGTTAAATCTGTTCTTGGAACCCCAGGTTCAAGTCTGTGCTTTACCTGGTGTATGTGGAAACCTGGTTCTCCTTCCCTACCAGAGCTCCTGGGGAAGTGGAGGGGAACAAAGTGAACCTCCTGTAAGATTGTAACGGAGCTGGTAAGCAGACATCTGATGACTGGGAACCTTTGCCCAGGTTTGCCAAGGGTGTAGCTACCCACAGTCTGCTATCGCAGCAACTGTGTATGTCACCAGACGGAGCTTGGTCAAGGAGACTGATCTGCACTTTGCTGCAAACACGAGGCACAAGATGGGTTTGTACCACTTGCTTTTTGCTGCTTAGTGTGTCTTTGGATGGAGGCCAGCTCCACACTCTCCAGAGCCTGTTTTCTGCTCTGCTGTGTCAGCCACTTGTTTGATCCCCCTTCTGTAGTCCTGATGCTGCTGCTGCCCCTTCTACTTCAATTCTGCTCCTGCCCTGGCTCCTCACTCCTAGGCCTCTTACCTCCTACCTGCCTCATGCTTGCACAGGATGTGGTTGCTCATTCTTGTCACCTGCCTTCCTAAAATCTGGTTCGTTATCCTCTTGGATCCTGCTGGGTCTAGCCCTGACGCCTGTCAAGACGCCTGTTTCTCAAAACGTCCTCTTGATCTTGGTCTGGCTGGCCTTCTTGTTCCCTGGAGCTCCCCTTGCTGTTTTTCTGATGGAAGAAACTGGTTCTTGTCTCCACCTGTGAGAACTCAGGAAGCCTTTCTGTTTGTATAAGCTGGCATTTCTTTCAGTCTTTCACAACGGAAAGATATTCTGGTTTAGAATCTTTAACTGACCCTGCCTGCAGCACACAATCCTTGACGAGGTTGATATTTTAGCGTGCAAATTGATTTCATCAGGTCTGCAGCTGAGAGAGGACTCAAAGTCCTCTCACATCCTGTTTCAGGATGAAGCTACCTGAGGGTGGTAGTAATTCTGCGCTGAAAACAAGATGAGACACTCATGATGGTAACTTGGATTGTGCCTATGGCTTATGAAGGTTTGCTGCTGTTAAAAATATCTCTGTGCAGCTGAAATCTCCTTATGTTTATTTTCATGGACATGAAGCACCACAGTAGCTTTCATATAAAGAAAGAGTGACCATGACAAATGATTGTTTTAGTCCACTCTCCATTTATGTCCTATCAACAATTGAAAAATAAGTTGGTGAAGAAGTTTATGTTTAGACAGCATTCTATTGTAACACCATGGGTTTTTGTAACTTTGATTAGATGGAAAACTACTGTTGATGAGATCCATCCTGTCAGCACACAAGCTGGATTTGGACCCTCATCACAAGAAGTTCTCACATTGTGTGAACAAGGTGAACTTAAATGAACTGGTATTTGCAAAGTGTCATAAAGGTCAGAGTCTGCTCTAACTGGCAGTCCTTTTATCGACTATTTGATTATTCTTTTACTCTTTTGTTTACCTAGGCACCAAGTCAATGCCTTATCCCTCTGCCACAGCAGATGAAGCAGAAGGACATGCTGTACTAATAAGTAGTAATATCTGAGTTGCAGGCAAGCCATAATGTTTGAGGAAAAAACTAAAAGTTACAGACAGAAAATATTTTCTGTGCAATTTCAAGTAGAAATCAATACCTAC
Source organism: Crypturellus soui (assembly GCA_032275445.1). NCBI lineage: Eukaryota > Metazoa > Chordata > Aves > Tinamiformes > Tinamidae > Crypturellus > Crypturellus soui. The sequence continues at coordinate 4,462,592 of JAUBNY010000700.1, forward strand.
TCATATTTTTCACTTTTAAGAATCATCACTTATGTGTCTACTGTTGGGTGGAGGAAATAGAGGGTAGCAAATCTTAAGCTTATTTTTGTAGTTCTGAAAGGAGATAAATTTCAAAACAAACCTGGAAGAGTTTCCTAGACACAGATAAAATGTATTTCAATAATTCACTGAATAATGATTTTTACAACTGAAGGAGGCTTTGCAGAAGTATTGCAGTTAGTTTCTGATGGCAGCTTATAGTTATAACGCTGAGTATAAGACCACCGCTTCATAAAGTCACTTCTTGCTGCCAGAGTCACTTTTTGTCTGTGCTTTTCCTCCTCGTCTCTTCATGCTCTTTGCTTTGTGAAATAAAGCAGGGCAACAGTATCGGTGATGGTAAATTATTTACTGGAGCCCTGTCTTGTCTGAGCAGCAGTCAGGCCCAGCGCTAGTGTGGCAACACTGAAAAGAGACGTCTGAATAAGCTGCTACAACATCTCACCAAGCCCTCCTTGCTCTGACGTAGTTGGAAAGACACAAAAATCATCATCCTCTTCCCAAGTCTCAGGGTTTGGACTCAGGAACATGTAATTGCATAATAAATTACTCTGTGGTATCTGTTGCAAAGTAAATGTGCAGGTGTGTTCCCTAGCTTCTTGGTAGCTATTTTCATTAAGCATAAGCTGTCTCAGAGTACTTCATGTTTTTCATAAGAAAGACAGCTTTACTGTAAGACATATTTTTATTGCAAATAATGGGCCTGTATGTTGAAACTTCCTGTGTAACAACTGAATTCTATTTCTGTCAGTATCACAGGGAGAACAAGGAATGACGCTTCATGAAAAAGCATGTCCTCTGAGTGACACTGTTGTGGGATACAGATTCTGCTTGATATTTCCATAAAACTTCTGAGTGCTGGGAAGAGCTTGTGGTGTGACCTTGTCTCTTGCTGTGTTTCTGTGTGTCCCTCTGAGGTGGTGCTTGGTGTGTTTTTTCCCACGCATGAGTATTTTAGGCGCAGTAAAAAAATCTAGGCTAGACCACAAATAGGTTGATGGCAACTCCGATTGCAAGGAAGTGAAATCTGATTACGAAGGAAGTCATTTTATTTAGCCCTTTTCTGCAAATGAAAGTGGCGCCTCTGAAGGACAACCTGCAAAGTGTCTTGTCTAAAAAAGTGACAACAGAAAACATAGTTTAATAAGATGCAGCTTTATCAGTTAATTGGTTATGGTCTTCCCCCCACAATAAAACTCTCCTTGTCAGTGTTCTGGGACAGATCATAAATGAAAGAATGGCTGGTCTTTTTATATTGCTATGTGTTTTTTACTGTTCCAAGGAGTTTTTGCCAATTGTACAGGATATTCTATATTTGGTCTCATGTGGGATAAACTCTTTAATCTTACTGAATTGGAACAAAATTCCTTACACTGAATAGAGATATAGAGATTGTTATTATCTCTTTTTATAAGCAGAAAAAAACACTTTCTTTTTTTTACTGCCTGAATATAACCTGCTGAATGTATTAGTTTCAGTTTCTAACAGTAAAGTTTTTTGGATAAGAAACAAGATGTTTGAGTTTGAAAGTGTTAAGAGAAAATATTTTTAAATGTTCAAGAAGTTTTTTGAAAGTGGCCTTTTCCCACAGAACATTTTGGTTTAGATGAATCAACATTTCCAATGAAAACATGTTTCACCAAAAAAAAAAGTTTCCAACTAGCCATATGTATTCAGTACTGCCAATACTAAGCACTTACAAAGGCATCTATCAAACCTCAAAAAAATCTTTAGAAATTTAGTACATCTGGGATTAATTTCATTTGCTTTCTGGTGTATATGGGTCAGATTGTTAAGCTTTCTTCCATTATCATAAGGACTAAAAGCTGCTGAAGAAATGTAAAAGCAAATCCTGATATTCTTTTCTTAAGAAATGTAATATTGCAAGAGTTGTGATAACAACGACTTAACCTACTGCTAATGAAACATACCCCTTGGATGAATTTATGACTAAATTACTAAATATTGATTTCCTGGCAGTCCTTCAAAGCAATCCGCAGTGGCTGACTAAAGTCTCTTTTAACCAGTTGTGAAAGGTACCACGTGGCAGCAAGCCTTGCCATACACCTATGTGCAGGTGTGAACCCAGATTGGTACTGAGAGTCAGTCATGATACAAGAAAATCTGGAGCCTATTTGCAGTGTTGCAGGAGGCCCAAGGACCTGCTCACCCACGCAGCCCCTTTTCCCAACTCCACGTGTGCTACAGCGAGGGGCTGCGCACAAAGAAGCGGCTTTGCGGTGGGTCCTCTTGGGGCTGGAGGAAGAAGGACTGCATGGAGCTACACATCTTAGTGTCTTATGTGCTGATTCATGATCAACAAAACTGCACTTCGATCTCCGCTTCCTCTGAGCTTTCCCCGGGGCAGCAAGAAGTGAGGCCCCCCTGGGACCACCAGCATGGGAGATGCGGCAGGGGCAGAGCCAGCACAACATGATGCAAAAGATGGGGCCAAGATGGGGCAAAATCAATGCAGCAGCCAGGTGCTGCAAGACAAAAATAATATTATTAAAAAAAAAGAAGTTTGCTTTGTGTGCAGAGTTTATAAATGGAAATAAAAATGTGAGGGTTAAGGGAAGAAAGGGAGTTCCTCAAATGATTAGATTCACCTTTATTAATACTAGCAATATTGAAGGTAGTAAAAGCTAGGAATAATGCTGCAAATATTAGCAGAGTTACTCATCTGTTTGAGACAGAAAAGTAAAAGAAAATAATACTTCTGGGGAAGTTTATGATAGCAAATATCGTGTATACCCTACTCAGTTTCTTACAGGACAAGCATCTCTAAAGCAGTCATAGAACATGAGTTTCTATTTTGTTTAAATTTGAAAAACAAGCCAAAATAAAAGCATGCTCAAAACTTCATGTTCTGGGAATGTGTCATGGTGTGGGAGGGTCATGCTTTGTTTTGTTACATTCTATTTGACCTGTGATTTTTATCTTTGAGGATGCACAGCACAGCAACTGTGTTAGTGTTCTGCATCAGAGGAAAAGTTATAGTAACAAATTATTTGATTTAGCTCCTGAAAGTGACTCATGTTCTATGACTGCTTTAGAGATGCTTGTCCTGTAAGAAACTGAGTAGGGTATACACATAGCCAAATATATTTGCTATCATAAAGTCCCTGACTGCACTCATCTAAAAATAAAAAGAAAATGGAGCAGATTCAGTCTGTAGCATCTCAGTTTCTCTCTTCTAGATGTGGTATGAAGAACACATTGGCCTCTTGATTTAGCATATTTGTCATGAAGGAATACTGTCATTACTATAAAGATTACTTTCAGAATGACAGAACTATGAAAATAAACTGCTCTCTACTTTTTATAAAGATTTTTAAGTAATTGGAACTTCTCAGAGCAGTGTTTGTTAAAAAATTTATGCTTACCGTAAGGGCAAAAGGTAACAGCATTTTGTCCCTGAATCCTGAATTAACGGAAAGCAGATTTTATCAGATAACAGCTGTTCTGCAAGTTAGCAGAGTATTCTGCCCTCTAAGATAGCGGTGTAATTGAGATCACTTGAATATATTTGCAGACCCAGTCCGAGCCCCTGCTGCTCTTGAAGTTTGCACAACTTGAGTTTTGTGAGCTGCCTGCGCTGTGCTCAGCTCCTTGTCCTGGCCGCTCCCGGGGCGATGCCGTGCTTGCCCCATGGCACTCAGTAGCGGCTTCTCAAAAAAAAATAGTGTTTTAAGATGCATTCAAATAATAGAATTCTGGCTCCCAGAACACTTTTCTAGTTAAGGGAATAGGGTGCCAGTTGGTTTAGGATAAGAAATGATATGATACTTTTCTAATTCTGTAATTAAGACTAGACATATCAGCAGAGCTGTGGTCTTCATTTTGGTAAGTACAGTGCAAGCATATGCTGAGAGGGCTCCTGCTCCAAAGATCCTCAGTCAAAGTAGGGAAAAAGGGAAATTTGATTAGTGTTTGAACCAAGAATAAAACTCACCACACTTCTGTGTGCAAAACAAGGCATTGGTTAAACTTCTCCATAAAACAGACTCTACCATAGGAAGTTCTTAGCTTTGTAACATTGTTAATAATTCTCAATATTTGTTTATTGGATGATAGGTTGAAAGGAATGATCCTTTTTTTTTTTTGCATGAGATTTTTGAAGAACTGCACGTTTTTCTTTTCAGGCAGGTATAAGACTGCAATTTCTCAAAGGAAAATATGAAAAGGCTATTACGATAAGAATAATTGGACATTTTGTAATATGTGTAATAGGAGCTACAATTTTAATTTGTTTTCCATACCTTCATTAAAATACATTTCTAAGTTTGATCTTGATTTATAAAACAAAACATTTGGCATTTGGACTTTTATTGAAGCCATGATGTTAGATCTAATATGAGTCTCTAAAATTATTATTAAAGGAATGTAACCTTTCAGCTGAATACTTTAAACAAGATCCTGAATATACCTGTATAGACCTGTGCTTTTTAAAAATGCAGAAGTGAGATCATCCAACTTTGTAATGAGAAAGCCTAAAATGGAATTGGAGTTGATCAGTGTGCATTAGTTCATGGGGGAAAAAAATAGGAAAGTCCAAAAGGAGATGGAATTAGGCTTCCCCTCACCTCCCCCCCCCCCAAAAAAAAACACCTCAGTCAAATCTTTTCTTAACAACAGAACAGACTTTGAAAGCAATAGCCTGAAGTAACACAAACCACACGGCACACAATCCATACAGCACACCAGCTCCTTGCCACAGGCAAAACTGAACCTTGATGTACTGCATCCAGTCAAACACTGCACTATGAAAACGCATCTGCTTTCTTGAGATCAGTTCAGCCTGCAGAAACTCAAATTTACAGCTCTGGAAATCGTGCCAGCCAGGGAGCACAATAGGCATCATTCCTGTTAAAGCTGGTTCATTCTGCAAAAAAAAAAAAAAAAAAGAGGATCCAAAACAATTGGCCGTTGAAAGGAAAAGAGAGAAAAGAATGGGATGAAGAAAAGTGTATGAAGATGACTTGCTCCCAAATGGTTAGATTTTTCCACTGGCAGAGATGTAGCCAAGTCTCCAGACCTGGACTAGATCCTCATACTGAGGCTGGCCTAGGACCAGTTTGTCTACCACGTCCAGCAGGGTTCAAGTGTCTAATAGCTAAGCGTTGCTTGAATTAGGGGTGCATTCGAGTATGCCTACAAGACAGAGGCCACTTTTGAAGTCGAAGATGTACACCAAAAGATTTTAGCTGCTTTCATGACTGAGTGGAATTCTGAAGGCATTTTGTGTGTCCCAGGTGTTCAGCTGTCTTTATCTTCAAGATAGATTTTCAATCTAAAAAGGAGAGCATTCATATATAAATGCTTAATTAGATGCTATCAGACTGCAGAATTTCATTTTGCAGTAGCATTACTTTGTTCCATCTGATGGAAGCATAATGGAAACTCAAAATTATCAACATTTTTATTTCTATTTTCATTATTTGCAATATCTGCTACAAGTGCTATGATGCTATATTCTCCTCAGCACAGAGCACTAATACACTTTCATGTGACACTTCAACATTCTGGAACATTTAAATCCACTTAACCTGCTTCAAAATGTTGGAAGTATCATATTAATCACAGTGTTAAAAACAGTATGTTTTCTGACTATACCAAAAACATAAGGGCGGAATAAGAGTGAATTATTCTTTTGTGGGTTTTTAACCACAACAATGAGCAATTTCACAGTATGTTGCCAAAAGCACAATGGTATTTTAAGAGATTGTGACTCAGCTATTTCATTGCTGCTCTAGCTTTAGATGTCAAAAGTGCTGATTTTCACTCTGTGGCTCCTTGACAAAACTTTGCACAGTATTTCACCACCCACAAACATGGGTACATTTCACTTCTGTTCTCAATGATGAGTTCTTTTGCAACTTTCACTTTGTGGAGTTGCCTGAATGGGATTTGAGCTGCTTTAGTAATCAGATCCATTTTTAAATAACAAAATCTTGAAAATAATGGTTTCAGAGTATTTGAATGTCTGTCTGACAGACCTCATTCTCTTTGTGAACTACTTCTCTAGCATTGTATCAACCAAGGCACTGAAGAGCAGTAGAATGCCTGATAGGAAAGCAAGAAAGCTCCATGAAAGGGCCTTTTTTTTTTCTTTATTTTTCAGGATTTACAAGAAATGGATTTTTCTATTTTGGAATTAAAACCAACTGTCATATGCTTACCACTCCATTAACAGCTGAATGATCTATTGATAAGTCACGTTTTTAATAAATAATGCTGAGGTACTATCTCAGTTCTCACAGAAATTCCTCTGTGAAGGCTGCTAGTTGATAGCTGAGCTCTCAAAGCCAAAGACAACAGCATTTCCAGTTGCTTATGATACAGACAAGTCTGACAACTCTACCTGCATTAGGACCACACCAGTGTCCTGCATGGGTCTCCCGTAGTTTTACTCTTTATCCAACACAGTTTAGAAACCATTCAGTTTGTCTAACTAAAAAAAAAAAAAAAAAAAAAAACCTTTCCTTTAATTGTCTTTTGTTCTTGTGTCCTTTTCACCATCAGTTGGGCATGGTCATTTTCTTCTACCATATAAGCAATATAAACAATGACTATCTCAGATGCCAAATTCTCTTCACCTCTTCCTGTGCTTTGTGCTTAGGTGTAGGGAATGGGAGCAGTAATGGTCTGGAGCTTCCTGTGAAATCCCACCACATACCCTCAAACAGACTGTTTCCCACACCTGAATGCTCAGCAAAAAAGTTGCTTTTATGCCTGAAAAGCAGCATGGTCAGTCACCGCTCTTTTGCAAAAAAAATATAAGAAAAAAAAAAAAGATGTGTTCTTATTTTGTTTTGTTTTGGGATTTTTTTACCATCTATTGTCATGGGATCCAGAAAAAAAAAAAAGTGTTTGGAACCACAAAACTGCTAGGAGCTGGTCAGGATAACAGTGTTCACAAATAGAACATACTGGGTATGTTCTATATACCCAGAAACTGAGTCAACGATTTGTAGGATGATATGATACAATCCAGAGAGGGTAAAAAAGCTATAAAATCTGTCCCCCAAAAGATAGTTCTAGAGATAAGAACTGGGTCTGGTATTCAGTGCACTCTGTGTCAAACTACAGCTCTGAAGAAGACAGAATCATCTTTACTAGAGATAATGCAGTCTCTGATTTGCAAATAATAACTTATTAACTTTGCTGAAAGGCTGAAAAAAACCCACCTTTTGACTAGGTGAGTAAGACAAAGAAATAAAAACAAGAAACAGGCACCAAAATCATTCAGAGTGCAAATAAATGGATGAGCACAAGGTATAAACAGGGGATGATTAATTTATGTGGAACTAGGCATACACGGAATGAATGATGAGGATAAAACATCCCCACAATCAACAAAACGTTCCACATTACCCTGGCAACCCTAAGTAACTTTCTGAGTGTATTGTACCATCTCAGCAGGTCTGGCATCTGTTATGCTGCATTTTGTTTTCATACGCAAATCATATGCATATGCAGTGATTCTCAGTCTTTTTCTTTTGTATCCACAGACCATTTTGTGCAGGGCTCCTGCCTGGCTTTTTTTTTATAACTAAATACATCCTAGGCAAAACTTTGAATGTTTGTTTATTCTATATAAAGAATTTTGTTTGATCATTTGTTTGTATTTGTAAATATTTTGGGCCTTTGATTTAAATCTTTGCCTTGTTTTTGCAAATGACCTTTGATGTTCTGCAGGCCAGAACTCAGCATGAGGCATGCTTGCTAAAGTATTTTACTTTATGACTTATTTCTATCTTCTCTAGCATAGAGGAAGATGATATACAGAAAATAAAATATCAAATGCAGAGAAAAACAACAGTTACAGGGCTTATACCTGGGATTTTGTCAGTGATTAAGACCAGAGATGTTACTGCAATCTATGATACCTGATTCATACTAAAATTAACAAAACAATTTTAGCTTTTTTTTTGTTTTATTTAAGTATGCCTTTCTAACTCAAACTCTAAAGAAACAGTATTTCCTCAAAGATGCCCTCCTATCTCCTTTTGCCTCCAAGCTCTCTGTTTTTCACATCCTCTTCAAGATATGTTTATTCACACTAAAATGACCTGCTATTGATGATCAAAACAAAATGTTGAGATATTATGTTCAGGCTCATTTTTCAGATTATTGTGATCTAGCTAAGGTCTAGAGTTAAAAAAAAAAAAAAAAAAAGGATCCAATCATTATAATGTAGAGCATTGCAATATCTGAAATTTAGATATATGGTCACAGAATTGAACCCCACTTATCTGTGTATAGCTTTTAATATCTGCAAACTACACATAAAAAGAATAAAAGGCTTTTGCAAAGGGATCCAAAAGAAGTACACTGGGTGGGTAGTCAGCCAGGAAAGTCTAAAAAAGAAAGAGTATTTATTGAGTTTCATCTTTACTGGAACAGAGGCACTTTACTCACATCCTTATGGAAGAGTTTGAGTCTGGTAATTATGTGTAGCCCAAGCCCTCCTCTGCTTTCCCTGATGGGGAAGAGAAAATCCTTTCCCACAGAAATGAGGATGTTTTCCTGATCCAGATTCCAAGCAAACCACACTAACATTCTTCTTCTAGACTTCAAACTATTTTGGTGTTGAATGGGTGATGAGTCATAAAAATTTGGGTTCTCCTCTTGGAGCTAGAGACCAGTCTTTCTGTCTTTATTCTACTGAGCATTTACTATGGATAATGAAATATTAACTAGAACAAGAATAGAGATTCAGCTCTTCCTTCTCTTGGGAAAGCACTCTAACCACTAGACAGTAAAGTCCCACACAGCCTTACCATTCCCAATTAATATTTAATAGTTCCATACAAAGAGAAATTGCTCTATGAGGATCAAGTGGGCTTCCATTCCAGCACCTACAGTCTTTCAGAAGGCAGAAAATGTGTTTGGACCTATCCTCAAAATGAAGGAACTGATTCCGTATCTCCTGATTTCTGGATGTTGGTCTGACCCTTGAGCCAGGAGAAAAGAGCAAGCCAAGGTGTGTTTAGCCATCTTTCACCTGAAGACTAATTTGACAGGTACACACTTTACAAAAATCTAGGTGCAAAAACCTCTCTCACAAAAATTCTGATAATTTAATTCTGGTAATTTCAGCCAATAAACAGAAAATGAGTCACTTTCTAGCATGTTATGAATAGAATTTGAGGAAGCTTCACATTAAACTGGGACTCTGCTAAGACAACTAGTGTTTTCTGATAGTGCTGCCTCTGAAGCTGTGCTGTGCAGAGGTTGCAAGGACTGCAATTTCAGCTGTCTCCAGACATTAAATACCATGAGATAACAGAAATCATTCTTTTTCCCATTGATTTATTATTTTTACCTCATTGCAAACTGCAAGATGGCACTGATGCAGGCGAATGGTAGATGACTAACTTCAGGACTGAGAGAATCAAAATAAAAGTGTCTTTATGAATAAAACTTTATGGAGCTAAAGTAAATCTTGTTGAAATCACATTGCATTGTTCTAAGATAGCTGCTCAATTCTGTTTTAGCAGTTGATATCAAGTACCTAGCTTATGTTAATCTCAATTACTACACTGTGTTTTCACTTGCTTAGGATTTCTGTGATTTACTTGCAGTTGACTTTCTAATCCACTTTTAATGGAAACACTTTTGTTGGGTTGAGAAATACTTGATGTTTAGTGCCAAAGATTCCTTATTTCTGATCTAAGGAGATGTTTTTCTTGTTTATGCTCTGTTGTTTAGTAATTTGTGTAGATTTGCAAAATTTGTTCTCTGAGACTGGTAGGATAAAAGCACTGTTTTGTGTTTTTTTTTCTTTTTCTTAAAACAATATTGAAGTATAGGAGTAGGTAATCATATTTTCCAAAATATTGAGCGTCCGCAGATTCATCAAGGAAAAATCCAACAAAGACCAAGGAATGCACAGCAGAAGCTAACCCATTCTGAAGCCTTTTTTCTCTCTTTATAATTAGGTAGCAATACCTGGCACCATAACAGCTGCCTACACATGTTCTAAAGCTTTGAAGAAATACATATTTTAAAGCTGTGAAGAACAAGGGTAAAATTCATTGAAGTGATAGCAATTTTGTTATTGACTTGAAGGGTTTCTGGATTTCATCCCAAGGAAGGTTAATGATTAATTCCATATACTTGTTTTAACAAGAATAAATTAGGAAAGTAGAAAACAATGTAGACTATCAATAAAATCATTCAGATCCTCTAACACCAGCTGTGGCAATGGATATTAAATCAAGAAATGATATTCCCATTGCTGAGAGAAATAACCAGTATTCTTTGTAGGTAAGGAAACAACT
>JAUBNY010000700.1:4478858-4503911 GCA_032275445.1 Crypturellus soui
TGATTTAAATCTTTGCCTTGTTTTTGCAAACAATCTTTGATGTTCTGCAGGCCAGAACTCAGCATGAGGCACGCTTGTTAAAGTTTTTTTCCCTTATGACTTATTTCTATCTTCTCTAGCATACAGGAAGATGATATACACAAAATAAAATATCGAATGCAGGGAGAAACAACAGTTATAGGGCTTATACGTGGGATTTTGTCAGTGATTAAGACCATGGATGTTACTGCAATCTATGATACCTCATTCACACTAAAATTAACAAAACACTTTTGGCTTTTCTTTGTTTTATTTAAGTTTATTTAAGTCTAAGTTCTATTTTATTTTCTTTGTTTTATTTCATTGTTTTTTTTTCTTTGTTTTGTTTATTTATTTTCTTTGTTTATTAAGTTATATTGTCTTTGTTATGCTTTTCTAACTCACGTTTTAAAGAAACAGTATTTCCTCAAAGATGCCCTACTATCTCGTTTTGCCTCCAAGCTCTCTGTTTTTCACATCCTCTTCAAGATCTGTTTATTCACACTAAAATGACCTGCTATTGATGATCAAAACAAAATATTGAGATATTACATCCAGGCTCATTTTTCAGATTATTGTGATCTAGCTATTGAGATCTAGAGTCAAAAAAGGATCCAATCATTATAATGTAGAGCATTGCAATATCTGAAATTTAGATATCTGGTCACAGAAATGAACTCCACTTATCTGTGCTTAGCTTTTAATCTCTGCAAACTACACATAAAAAGGATAAAAAGTTTTTGCAAAGGGATCCAAAAGAAGTACACTGGGTGAGTAGTCAGCCAGGAAAGTCTAAAAAAGAAAGAGCATTTATTGAGTTTCATCTTTTCTGAGACAGAGGCACTTCACTCAATTCCTCATGGAAGAGTTTGAGTCTGGTTAATATGTGTAGCCCAAGCCGTACTCTGCTTTCCTTGATGGGGAAGAGAGAATCCTTTCCCACAGAAATGAGGATGTTTTCCTGATCCAGTTTCCAAGCAAAGCACACTAACATTCTGCTTATGGACTTCAAACCATTTTGGTGTTGAATGGGTGATGAGTGACAAAAATTTGATTTTTCCTCTTGGAGCTAGAGATCAGTCTTTCCTGTCTTTACTCCACTGAGCATTTACTATGGATAATGAAATATTAACTAGAACAAGAATAGATCTTCAGCACTTCCTTCTCTTGGGAAAGCACTCTAACCACTAGACAGTAAAGTCCCACACAGCGTTACCGTTCCCAATTAATATTTAATGGTCCTATACAAAGAGAAATTGCTCTGTGAGGATCAAGTGGGTTTCCATTCTAGCATCGACAGTCTTTCAGAAGGTAGAAAATGTGTTTGGAACCATCCTCAAAATGAAGGAACTGAGTCTGTAACTCCTGATTTCTGGATGTTGGTCGGACCCTTGAGCCAGAAGAAAAGAACAAGCCAAGGTGTCTTTAGCCACCTTTCACCTGAAGACTAATTTGGCAGGTACACACTTGGCGATAACCTAGGTGCAAAAATCTCTCTCCCACAAATTCTACTCTTTTAATTCTGTAATTTCAGGCAATAAACAGAAAATGAGGCCCTTTCTAGCATGTTATGAATAGAATTTGATGAAGATTCACGTTAAACTGGGACTCTGCTAAGATAACTAGTGTTTTCTGATAGTGCTGCCTCTGAGGCTGTGCTGTGCAGAGGTGGTCAGGACTTTAATTTCAGCAGTCTCCAGACAGTAAATATCAGGAGATAACAGAAATCGTTCTTTTCCCCATGGATTTATTATTTTTACCTCATTGCAAACTGCAAGATGGCACAGATTCAGGCAAACAGTAGATGATTAACTTCAGGACTGAGAGCATCAAAATAAAAGTGTCTTTATGAATAAAACTTTATGAAGCTAAAGTAAACCTTGTTGAAATCACATTGCATTGTTCTAAAGATACCTCCTCAATTCTGTTTTAGCAGTTGATATCAAATACCTAGCTTATGTTTATCTCAATTACTATACTGTGTTTTTACCTGCTTAGGATTTCTGTGATTTACTTGCGGTAAATCATCCGCTTTTAATGGAAACACTTTTGTTGGACTGAGAAATACTTGATGTTTAGTGCCAAAGATTCCTTATTTCTGATCTAAGGAGATGTTTCTTTTTGATTATGCTCTTTTGTTTAGTAATTTGTGTAGATTTGCAAAATTTGTTCTCTGAGACTGGTAGGATAAAAGCCCTGTTTTGTGTTTTTTTTTCTTTTTCTTAACACAATATTGAAGCTTGGCAGTAGATAATCCTTTTTTCCAAAATATTGAGTGTCCACAGATTCATCAAGAAAAAATCCAACAAGGACCAAGGAATGCACAGCAGAAGCTAACCTGTTCTGAAGCCTTTTTTTCTCTCTTTATAATTAGGTAGCAATACCTGACATCATAACAGCTGCCTATACATGTTTTTAAGCTTTGAAGAAATGCATATTTTAAAGCTGTAAACAAGGATAAAATTCACTGAAGTGATCACAATTTTATTATTGACTTGAAGGGTTTCTGGATTGCATCCCAAGGAAGGTTAATGATTCCATATACTTGTTTTAACAAGAATAAATTAGGAAAGTAGAAAACAGTGTAGACTATCAATAAAAATATTCAGATCCTGTAATACCAGTTGTGGTAATGGATATTAAATAAAGGAATCATATTTCCATTGCTGAGAGAAATAACCAATATTCTTTGTAGGTAGAGAAACAACTGAAGAATATTACTTATTAGAAATGTGGTTAACTTTCTAGTCTTTTTAAACAGAAAGCACTAGTATATGCATAAGGCAAATGAGTCTTTCACTCTACAAGATATCTCTGGCCAATTATTCAGTGGTAATGAATGGATATATCTTCTTTCATTCTAATTAGAAAATGAGTATTAACAAGCGGACTTGTGGGATGGTACTTTATGATATAAGTGATCAAGGTCATTGTAGGAAAGAAAGTTTTATGGCATGAAATACCATTTTGTACATATTAAAAACAAGCGCAAGTCTTGCACTTAGCTGCTCAGGATTACTCAGGGCAGGTGAGAGCAGGCCAGGAACCCTCCTGTCCAGGCTCTGCAGCAATTGCAGATCTGCTTGGTAATTGCGCACACACAATAGCTCGCTTTAGCTGGGACAGTGTGAAAATCCTTCGGTGCCCTCATTACCCTGTGAGGTGCCTGTAGAGAGGTGACTGCAGCCCATGCGGGGGAAGTTGGGGACAAATACCTTTTCTTGAAAGAAAAAAAAAAAGGAATAAAAAGCATTTCTGTGAAAAAGATGACAACTTGATTGTCTGCTATTAAAACCACAATACTGTCTAGCACAAAGCAAAGCACATTCTGCCTAATTGCAGGCAAGCTACACATCAGTGCAAAGGACATACCTGAACACTTTGGAGGAAAAGGAAACTTTGGATTCTTAAAAAAACTCACCCAGACTCTGAAAAACAGTATCTCTGCTTTTGTAATATGTCGGTTTCATAACATATGATCAGATACATAATGGTGGCTTAAATGTGATTTACATCACAGTTTTAACAAAAAAGAAATATAAATACGACAGATTTCTGGACAGATTTTGCACATATTAACAAGAATAGACATACACACAAAAAAAGACTTCAGTAACAGTTGCAAAACGTCTGAGGGTTTTTTCTCTAAGCATCTGAAATTTAAGAGTTTCACATGAAGACACCTTTTATATAGAAAACACCAGTAAATACAAACAGGTTCATTCAAAAACAGTACAAGAAAATATAGTGTTCATTAGTCACTGGAAAGTTAAAGTTACTTGATAAGACCTTCTCTAGCAAAATCAAAATTTTGTGTGAAAGAACCCAGCTGTCCAAGTGCCTCTCAGGGTGTTCAGGAAATCCAGAAACTTGAAAGCACAGTTTTTCCCAGACTCATACTACCACAAAAAAAAAAATAGAATATCCATGACAAATGAAATCCCAAGTCTAATAGTAAGACTCTTAAAAAATGTAGCAACATAATTCTTGATTGTCTGAAAAACATAGTGCTTACGTCTAAGGATGGAGAAATTTAACACAGGCAGCTACAGGCAGCTACAGGTGACAGTGAGACTGACTTTCTACCGTGCTCTAGAGAAAAAAAATAAAGTCAGGGAGCTAATATGAGACCATATTCAGCAAGAGTATATCATTGCATATTGTCTTGATATTTTTTCCAGTAATTCCTGGACAGAACAAATGTAACACACCTGAGAAGGCTCCTGCCTTTTATGTGGATATCTGCCAACCATAATACAAGCAATTCCTTGCCAAAAGACACTTGTGCACCAACTGATAATATTGTAAATTGGAAGACATGCATATTCTCAAGCCAGCTGAGGAGAATACAGAATACTTCAGCCCATGAGGGAGGCTGAACAGTTTGTGCTGCCTTCCAGCATTGAGGGCAACAAAGTGGGAGAGCGGAAATGTGGCAGGACGTGGGGATGTTTGCAACACAAAGTGCAAGAAGGAGGGGCAATGTGCTTGCAAGAGTGGGGAGGCAAGGGACGTGGTGGCACATCTGGGAATAGAAATAGACTGACATAATAGATTGGTGTCCAAAAAGTGGTAGCCATACTGCATTATGTGGTATGTAATGTGATCCTGCTGTATGGGGTATTTGGTACTGCTGCTATGGGTATTTGAGGTTTATAGTGGCCCATCCTTTCACTCCTTCTGAATATTTTGGTTTTATTTGCTTTATGATTGTAAACACCATGAATGTCTCTAGCCCATAGTGTACACTTCTGGAACACTTTCTAATAGGATGGAAATGTAGAGGAGTTGGATTCCTTTAGTTTTGTTTTCTACTCTACCTGTTCCCCAAAAGACATCCTGGGATGTTTTGATTTGATCCTCTTTTGGAGACTGAAGGTGTAGCATATTTTTAACTGTACATTTTTTATCATTGTTTTTTCCATTCTTTTTTCCATTTCACATTCTTTTCTCTGTTCTCGTGTGTTACTTCTTAAGTATGTGTATTAGGGAAGTTAAGCCTGTGCTGTGTTCCTCTTGTTTTTCTTCCAGTTTCCATGACCTTTTTCAAATGTGTTATAGCCACATGCTCTTTTGTATTACTACCCAATTTTTATCCATTTTTTTTTTCCATTGCAGCATTGTCCATTTTCCTCCTGTGGCTTCTACTGAAGGGCGAAGCACTGTCCCCATCTTGAACTTTGTAGCCCGTGCTGAGTGCTGCTTCCTTTACAAAATGTTTATATATCTAGCCCTTATTTGCTTGCCATTCATTCACTATTTGGAGTGTAAACTCCATAGGAAAGGAATCTTCTCTCCACACATATACTCCCGGAGTACTGACTGCACTGAAATCCTGGTCTTGGCTATGGGACATTTGTGCACCAATGCAATATAAGATAGGACGGGTGAATCATTTATATATGAAGCTACTTTTTCCCTTAAGAAATTGCATATACTTAATATACATCAACATACAACTATTATTGGATAAGTAATAATTTTGAAGAAAAAATAGCTTTCATTCACATAAAAGATATATATTAAAGATTCTTCTTTTTATCTTTCACCTGGTCTATTGGATAGATCAAAACAAGTGAAATTTTCAAAGCCTCACAAACATTGGTTATGAATTTGAGTGCTTCTAACTTTATTAAGTGCAGATCAAAATAGGCTGCAACATTAAGGTGAAAATAGAGAAAATCCTAACACTGTTTTTGCTGTAATTTGGCACATGTTGAATAAAAATTAAAGAAAACATTTGTACATTGTCAACATGGCAGTTTAGGAGATATTCAGGACATCAGTAATCCACAGTATTATACCTTTTAACTGAAATACTAAAAGCATGTAGTAAAAAGATACAGACTTCAGTCTGCGACGAAAATACAAAAGCTACTGAATAGATGCTGCCAGCTTTACTACCTTCACAACATAATTGGAGCTATTTTCAAGCAAGCTATAACATGATAAGTGGTAAAAATTCAATGTCAGTAATATAATTAGGTATCACATACCAGTGTTTCTAAGCGACAAGACAGTCATGTCCAGTGAAGGCCATGCTGAAAGTGAAGTAATAAGTATCAGCATAGAATATTTTCACTGAGTGGTTACACTCCGGATTTTTCCCTCTTTGAAAAAATGTAAATGTCAAAAATCCTGGCTTCTCTAGATTGGAAGCATGAATCACTGGGTTGCTCTGTTTTGTTTTTAACAATCTATCTGGGTATAATTCAATGGAGACAGTGTTCATTAAAACACAACAAACAGAACTGTCTTCAAAATATCTTTGTTATCTCTGTTATGTTAGCTTGGCTGCCCGGTCAGGAAGGCTAGCTGCTGCCCTCTGAAATCTCCTCCAGGTAGAATCTTGTGATGCACTCACAGTGTTGAATATGTGTATTTGTATATATGCCATCACTTAAAGGAGAAAAATGGGTTTCTCTCATATTTGAGATGAGATACGTTGTCTGAGATACATTCACAAAGCTTCTCCATACATGTTCAACCTTTTCCTGAAAGCAGATAAACCTGCTGCATTTCAGCATCCCTAGAGGAATGAATTCAGTCAAATGATATAAGCAAAAAGCAGGAATATCAAAGATTATAGTAGTAAGCCTACTATTGACATGATATTCTATGTTAATACTTCTGTAATCTTATAATTCTCTATTAGTTGCCCAAAATATAAAAGCTGCATGTGAATTAACACTATTCTGACAGTAACTTGGAAATACCAAGATCAAATTGTCAATTGCTATTCACAGAGGTGGTTCTATAATCAAAACTCTCACCTCTGCATGGTCAAAACCTTGGGGAAAAACCACCTCCTGGAATTTTTCATGCTTGAAAAATTTCAGGGATTACTTCAGCTTTTCTTTTTCCTTTATGATCAAAGTGTTAGGTAGATCCATGTTTTTGCTGCCCTTAAAATAGTTACCTTTTGTGATAGGAAAGCATAGGCATATAATAACTGGACTTCGAAAATTTCAAAGATGAGTCTCATCTTGTTGGAACAAATGCTTGATATATGCACATACCATTTACTTCAATTGTTTTTCTCCAGGATGCAAACATGCATCTAAGATCTGTCAGAAGAGTCTACCCTCTAAAAAGGTTGGATTTTGCAGTCGTAACAAAGCTCATGGCGCTTGAAAATAGCAGACATATATAGAACAATGTAACAGACAACTAATATACATAAAGAATAAAGCCAATAGGCACTCCTAGAACAGAAAGCACGTATGCATGTGGATTCAGCCATCCGATTTTCTTCACCACCACAGTCACAATATCTCCTCAGATTTCTCGAGGGCGTGGAATCATAAAACTTGGCAGGGCTAAGTTTCTGTCTCAACAAATCCCTGAAGGTTTTATCGAGAGTAGAAAACTAATCAACACAAACAGTTTCTTTCTGTTGAGAGCCCTTCCCCAAAAGCATATTCTTGGACTATGCTTCCTTGCATAGACAACAGCTCCACACATAAGAGAGAAAGTCCTGGTGTCATTCAGATACTGACTGCAAAGCTGACTAGATTTATAAATTCCAGTAGAAAAAATGACTTCCTTTTCTGACTCTAGAGAACAATACAGAAAAAAATCCCACAAAGTCCCATTAGATGAAATGATAGCCCTGTATTATACTGCAGAAGAGATGCCCACTTCAGGGCCAGGCTTAGGGTGTGTTGACAGAGGTGGGTGCAGGTATCACATATCTGCTTCACATCCCCACACTGAGCACAAAGCAGCTTTGGTTGGGAAAGCTTGAATTCACAAAAACATGCCACCAAGCCCAAGGTAATACACCCTGTCTCTATACCCTGCCATTTATTTTGGTGTGTAACAGGTTACCCAGGGTCATCAGCAAAGAAATGCAAATATGTGTGATGTGGTATGTTTGGGGTCTATATGGGAAGGAAAAATATATGAAATCCATACTGTTTATGTTATGTATACCAAGTACACATCAAAGTAGCATTAATCTGCTACATGAACAGCCCTAGCAAACTCTTTGTTGTCTCACAAGAATTGTGTTCTGCCTTTCACAGAGTTACCTCTGGTTAAGCAGATATTGTGAAGATGTTTCATGTGGAGTAGCAAATATAGCATTTTACCTGCTAATCACATCCTGTTAATGCTATTTTCTCTAAAACAATTTCTAGAGATCCTCTTAATGTTCCTTCCAATATTTAACTAATCTTGACCTATCCAGTAACTGGAAATCTGGCCCCCCTTGCACTAATCCTTGCTCTCTGTGGTGATGCTGCACAAGTTGGGTATATCGGCTCGTGGATGGGAATGGCAAATCCAGTCCAGTGCTATTTTCAAAGCTGATTTCTGAGATATTTATAGGGGACATTTGTTTGAGTGAAACTGAAAAAGAAATTTCTTACAAACACTTTCATTTTGAATCAATGTGAAGTGCTTTTGGCTTCTGGAACTTTAAGAACTCATTTAATCTCCTGACTTTTTAGCCCTTTTTTAAAAAAAAAAAAGATTTGGTTTGGTTTGGTTTCATACTTTAGGTCAATTTGTAAATATATGATGCTACTTCCAACTAAAAATTAGGAAATATTTGCTCAGAAATCTTGAGAAAAAATGCTTCATTTATTTAAATTCTTCTCTATGTTTCCTTTTCTAATAAAAAATATATATTTTTAAAATTATCTTGCTTTCATGAATAGTGTCAGTCCTACCAACATTATTTTTGATTAATTCATGGTCAAAAGTGAATTCAAATGACTCACTCGTAATTATGAATTCAGGTTTCTCTGGGAGATCAAGGTGCTCTTGGTGGGATGTCATGTAAAGCCTCTGAGCCTGTTATTGAAAAGGGCTGTCGAGAACAGTTGAAAAGAGTTGGAAATATTTGAGATTACTATGTCCAAAGGAACTGTACTCTGTCAGGCCAATAATGTTAGCTGTATTTGTAGAGTGTCTTTAGTTACATATTTAAACCTCTTTGAAAGACATTTGTCATAAAAACAGAAGCATAGCTTGGCAAGTAAAAAATTAACATTTTGATGGTTCTTTACACATTGCACAAATACACTAAAAATGAGAGAAGATCATAACATTCCTTCATAATTATCAAATCCTCTGAAAACTGAAAAACCTCCTTCCTGATTACTCTTAATTTCAGTGGTCTATTTTAGAAAAATATTGTTCTAATTTATGCTGTTGTCTACACTGAGGTTAAACTCATGAAAAAATCTGTGTGCATTATACAGGCCCAACTCTTCAGTTTGTAAGACTTCTAGCTAATTTCTAAACACCGTTAGTCTGCATTTTACCAGCCTTCAGGCATCTGGTCTTAAACTTGCATTGCAAAACTTAGTAATTAAAATATACTTTCCATATATGACCATCTGAGAGAGACTTAGCTATTAATCCTCATTTTACTCCCTAGTTTTCACAAGTTGAGTTACTGAGAATTACTCAGAACCCACTAACTACTTTGACAACAAAGCAGTTATATGAGATAATGGTATTCATGTAATTTAGTGAAACAATAATCGGATGCTTGAGTGACTAAAATAAGAGCTCAAACATCTACGCTTGATTTGTTTATTGCCTCATATAACAAAAACAGTAAACAAGTTGTTTTTCTGTTTTTTTTTTCAAAATTATTGTGGCTTGAAATAAGTCTTTTTTTTAACTTAGCTAAAAGCTTAAGTACTGTTGCACAAATACAAGACTAACTGGGGTGTTCAGCGAACTGATAAACATATTTGTCATTAAGTGCTGATGAGATTTTTACTTTCCTAATTAAAACTGATAAATAATTGGATGTCCTTCCTTCTGTTCCTCAGCTTCAAGTTGTACAAGTTGGAAAGGCTTGTATGTAGTACATCAGCAGTAGCTCTCTAGCATTACTCATTTTTCTGCCTGAATCTGGGCCTTCATATTTCAGTATCTGATGCTAATCTCATCTTTCCATATATCTCGTCTATATATGGAACATCAGAACAAGTCAGTCTCAATTTTTTTCTGCACCATATAGCAATGTGCACCTATGTGTGTGTCTCCTACCTTCTGCTAGTACAGACTAACTTTTAATTACACTGTTCAGAAAAAACAATTTAGAATAAAGACTGATAAGGTGAACCTCCATGATCTATAAAGTAAAAGTGTGTGACTCTCAGAAAGGGATCAACAGATAAGGAAAAATCCAAGACAAACAAAATGGGAGAATTAAAGTAAAGTATGGAATAGATTGGATAGTAACATTACATTTGAGTGTCATTGGCCCTTCATGAACACACAGCATTAAAATAAGTGGTATATCTGTTATGTGCTCACATTATGTTGAAGTGTATGAGTATAAGGCAAGGATACCAAGGCCCTAGACTTTTGATTAATCTACATGCAAGGCTAGCATTTTTACAGTCTTAACATATTTTTTTACTATTCTCAAGTAGCTTCCGGTTTGGTGCTTTTACAGTAACAGGTTGATTAGTGTTTATATGGCCCTCTCTGTTGCTTGGAGACAAATGCTTGCAAAATAGACTTGGAGGATTTTTCTGTTCCTCAGTTGTCTGACTCCTCTTATTTTTGGAGGCAGTTTGGACTGACTGAAGGATGGAGGGTGCTGCTCAGCCACAGCCCCCAGCTCTTCTTCATCTCTGGGCTGACTCCAACCTGCCTCCAATACCACACGGAAGCACAAGAAGGTGCTTGAGGCTTCTCAGCGATGCTTCCCTAGGCTGACAGGCTCCTGCAGGATCACATCTGATTTGCGGTGCTCCTCCTTTATAGGTAACTAATCCAATTAATCCTCTCTAGGCTGCAGGAGAAACTGCTGTTCAGAGAGATGTATTTTCCTCAGTGAGGCATATTACCCAGTGCTGAAGGCTCATGCTCTGTGTGTATAATAATAACAAAGGTGACAAAGCGCAAAACTAAGGCTTAGTTTTGAAAAATCATTTCACTTGGATCTGGACACTTCAACATATTGAGGCACCTGCCCAGGACCTGATCTGAATGAGATGAAGGAGTAATGCAATTTGTTACACATAGAAAGATTGAGTATTATATCAGAGAGCTCATAAAAGGAATTTTAGACTAATGCATGGATTAGTGCTATAAAGTGAGTTGTTGGCTTGCTACAGTGTCTCTATCACTGAAATGTGATTTATTCTAGAGCAAATACTGTCTTGTAATTTATAACCAAAATGTAATTTGTTCCATGGTGAAATCTCTAAACACAAATTAAAAAGAGAGTGGTGTATCACATATCCACACTGCAGTTCTGCAACTTTAAACACAACAGATAGCTGCCAGCTTATTTTTTATGCAAAAGTCTCTGCAGCTACACTTGCAACTTTCACTTAGAACACTAGATTAATTATTTCTGTGTGATGTTGTCGTCAGTTTAAGTGAACATCTGTTCTCATAATAAGCAGCATCTTTTGTCCTTATTATCTCTTCTATGAATATGCAAGCCCAATTTTGTCATCTTCGGTACCTGAAGTAATTTGCTCCACTGTGGCTGTGTAACTGGAGAACACAAGGAGAAATAGGTATGAGAATCAGAAATGCATGTAAGCTATAGTGCAAAGTAATATGACAGACTCAAGTAGGATCCATGAGCCACAATGGAAGAAAATTATGTGCCTGGATATAACTTTAAAAATTTCTTAGAACTTTATTCCTAACATATATGAACATGAATGTTATAGAAAAACAAATGTATATTAGCGTTTCAAACTCCTGGAAAGAAAATATTCAAGCTGACACTCTTCTGGAAGGGTTCAAGACAGCTTCAAAACATTCAGACAACATATTATCTTCGGCTTTTCAAAAAGATGTTTTTTTCTGATGTGCAATGTGGATTTTCAGGATCTGTGAAGGACTGCGAGACAGTTTTTTTGAAATAGTGCAGCAATAAAAATTGCATTTCATTCTGTAGTTTCATTGCCACTTATTGTTCCTTGAAGAGCTGTTAAGAAAAACACACTGGTGCTCATCTTGCAGTGCTGACTTCGTGATGGATAAGACACTTCTGTAGGAGTCTGAGAGGGTTTACGCTCCCTCACTACTGGGTGAAACTGGCCCTGTTCCACTTAGGCTGCTGCAGATGCTGCCGGGCTTTGAAAGGGAGTTCTGTAGGACTCAGCAGCTCCTGGACTCCATGGACTCAGTTCTCCAGGACTCAGCACGTGGGTGTTTCTGCAGTGGAGCCAAAGGAAGCAGCTGCCGTACAGGGCCCAGACTTTTACTCTGTCCTACTTCTTGGACCTGTTGCTCCTGACAAGTACTACCAAGATAATGCAGCCTGATTCTTTAGTTTTATCTACTGAGATGGTAAAAGTTACAAAACTTCCTTCCAGAAGGAAAACAAAATCTGGTGCTTAGTCTTTCTTGTACCCCTAACTGTCCAACAGGGAACTGTTCTGTTATCCCTGCCATGAGTCAGACCCTGATATCTGTTTCATGGTTGTGACCGTGTCACACATGACGGTTAGTCAAACGTACACAGCTCCAAATGAATCACTGAGTCATCGTACACATGTTGCAACAAATTCTGTCTTCCAAAGGTAGTGCAAATCCTGCTGCTCATTTTAGCAGGGGAAAATATTTTGGAGTAGTCTCTGCTTATAAATATTTTTGTGTGAAAAAGACATCCTTTGCTGGTCTCTATAGTGTCTCTTATGTCTGAAATACAACAATTATTTACTACATAATGATATGCCAGGTTCATTTAGGTTATACAGTGTTAACCTAATGATAAGCATTACTATTCATTTCTCACAGTCTTATTTTATTGCTTGTGGTCATCTGAGTTGCTAGAGAAGGTTCTTCTATAATATCAATGCCATCAGGATAGAGAGAGATGCCAAGTTGTGCATTGTAATATATTCAGAAATCCTAGCAATGCACTGCTTAGCAATACCCTGTGTCCTTTGCCTCACTACCAGCTTGAAAATTTTCTTCTTCCAACAACATGTCAAAATATTAATTTCTCGGAATTCAGGTATTTTGCCATGTAGCAGGAGTAAAACCGAAGAATTGATAAATGTGAGTTTAAATAATAGCCTATAGGAATCGTTTCAATTGATTGCAAGGTCCTTTCAGGAGCCCTCTTTTAAGGGGGCAGTTGCTCCACCGCCCTGAGAATTGTTATGGCAATGTTTACTGATGCAACTGAATAGAAAACATTTGTAGTTGAGAAATACACATGCAATGATTGATCTTGCATGACCTTTATATGACTGTAAGTATTACTAAGCATATGAAAACTCCTATGAGATAAATGTGTTCCTGAGTTTGAAAAAGTAAAAAAGTGTTCTGGAGGGCAGTAGCAATTCTGTGCTACTGATAAGTATGTTGTTTCTTAAGCTGTTTCAATTATTTTTGAAAAAAGTAAAAGACTGTCATATGCATACTATTTTTTTTATAAAGAACAACAACAAGAAAATTTCCACCATGCACCATAATCAATAATACTCCTCTGATAATTTTAAAACTAGTATAACTGGCATACATAGGCTGAATTTCCATCTAAGTCTTTGATAACTCGATAGGAGTTTAAAAATTATTCTTAGATGCTGAAATGTTCTTATTTTTTTTCAAGTATTGCTTCAAATTCTCTTTCCGGTTTCATATTTGCGAAGTATTTTCTTTAGAAATATCAGACATTCAAAATTTGTCTGGGATTATATTATATGAAAAAAAATCCATATATATTGTCTTATACTTAGGTACTTACAAATTGCCATACTTTCCCTATACTACTACCACTGTTATATATGGGAACGTATATATGGGAGCCACATGACTTGTTGTGAAACAGTAAGTCCAAGTGTAAATGCACTAAAATTTTTGGTTAATCTACTAGAGGTGCTAGATTTTTGAAGATAAATTCTTCTATTATTAAATATAGTGTAAAAAATATACAGGAATAGTGTATTGTCTTTTATCTCAGTTAAAAGGATACACTGTCCCTCCACCATCTTCAACTGACTATATGTTTCAACAACTTTTTTAAAGTATGTATTTAGCATCTCTTTGAAGATACGACATTTTTAACTAAAGCTGAATAAGACGGTATCCATTTAAAAGGAACAAACACTGCAAACTGAGATTCACAAAATAATGCATTAGTAATACAAATACATATATCAAATACATCCAAAAAACCCAAAAATCCCAATTAGAGGAGAAGGAGATAATGTTTTACTATGTGTATGAAATTAGTTACTTCATCTTCAGTTTCCCTATGGTGCTTGTTACCACACCATCTGAGTACTCTGCAAACTCAGTTTGCCTCCTCATGTATGCTTGTACTGGGTCCTTGGCACAGGATTTTGTAGACTGCATAAATATTTAGCCCAGCATTTACAGAAGCAGCCACTAGACTGAGTCCCTTACTAAGTGTGTGCTTCACCTGAGATGCTCAAGACCTGTCCAATAACTACCACTCACCCATGACTTCTGCTGGCTTCATGTTTATTGAGTTGTCAGCCTCTACGAAAATCACCCCGGGCTGATTCAAGCTGGGTATCCAGAGAACAAGGAACCTGCAATTAGTGGTCCTGTGTGGTTGTTTTCTTAGTATAAAATGAAAATCCACAAAGCCACAGTCTAGAAGCAGCTTCCACCACAGTCTGCACTAATCCTGACTTTACTAGGCTTATGGCTATCTGTTTAAATTCTTACTGTTAGCCTCATCCTTTGAAATTAGGCATGTGGTTCTTTCTCTTTCATATACACTAGTTTCACAGTGAATATAGTAGTACAAGCTCTTCCAAAGGACAGGGTGTGCCAGTCAAGTTGAATTCTTTACATATGTGCCCTAGTAAATGTCAGTATGTCTTTTAATGTGTGACACAAAGATGATGCCAGGAGAACAGCAGAGAGCTGCTGTGACTGACAGCAATTTGCAACTGATGATATGAACAAAAATAAAAAAGCCTATTCTAATAAAGCCTTTTTCTGCACTAAATCAAGCCAAAGAGTTATAAAAGTTGCATTTTCTGATAGAGGGATAATTAGATTGTACCTAGGCTGTGGAATATATTACTTTCACAGCAAATGTACTTCATCATAAGAGACTAGAAATGAAGGCATTTTCTAATTGGATAGGTCTGGCTCCTATAGCAAATTTTAACTTTCCTGCCCTTTCTCCAGGAGTAAGTGCTTGCTTGAGTCAAAGCCTGTGCTTGAGTTCACACTACGTATTGCTGTTGGAGGCAAGGAACCCACCTGGACCCAGCAGTCTAGTACAGAAAACACTTCAGTGCCCCTGTACTAGCCAGATCATGTCCAGGGCTATCATCATTAAAAAAGAGTTAATAAAACCTCCTTCTTTGCCCTTGGAGACACTGACTCTTTTTTGCACTACATTGTTCCCAAGCATCTATAGGGCCTTCATGCAGATCATTCCTTTCTCTTTGAACAGTAGGTTACTCCACAGAGAGAGTGACCAGATAATTTGAACTCAGGTATCTAATTTAGGTGTCAAGACTCGCCAAAAAAGGAGGTCTTCAAAATTCCACACCCTTTCCAGGATCATTTAGGCTCTTAACTGAAGGTGCTGTGAATCAAGTAGTTGAAGTAGTCAAAAGTAGGTGGTTTATGTGGTCTTCTCTGTCTAGCAGAAAAGTTTTGTCCTGATATTGAATTACCACAAAGTTACTTCAGAAATAATTATCTGAAGGCTACTACTAGAAAATTTAAAAAAAAAGAAAGAGAAATGAAAATTTCAAGTCAGCATTCTCCTTTCTAGAACAATTCCTCAGTTTAAAATAACAGGAGTAAATAGTGTTCCAGAGCCACCTGAAGACACCATATGCGCAGGGAGAGAGTCTCTCACAGGAGAGAGTCCTTTGTTAGAATCTCTGAACAAATAAGGAGAGTGAAAAGTTTCATGAGGCACCAATTCCACACCACAAGGGCCATAGTTTATGACCCACCTGTTAGAGAAATAAATAAATTAATGCCTGGAAATTCCCAGAACTGAAATCTTTGACAGATAGACCAATAGGTGAATAGGTACCTTGCTGAGGCCAGCAATGGTAGGGTGAAAGAGGACAAGAAAAAGCAATGGTCAGTACTGTCCCTTTTTGAGATAAGGATTGACTTTGCGTTCTGCATGCTGGTGAAACACAGAGGTGACGCCCTGGAGGGGCTGAACAGCCTGTGCTGAAGATCAACAACAGCTGGGAGCAGCAGTGGTAATTGTGGAAGCCCTGGGTAGGGAGGCAGCAAGCGCACTGGTGCAAGCAGGAAAATTGCCTTTTACCCAGCAATATATTTTCTAAAGCTTGGCATATCCCTGGGAATAGAGATTGATTATTTCAGATACTTCTTAGCTTGGGTAAAGAGGCCATTTTTTTTTTCTTAGTCTCTCAGCCTACTTTTGACTGATTCTTGGACTGCTGCCTTGGACCTATGAGGAGGTTAGTAATCTTGTCTGCTAATGCCTTATTATGCAACTTTTTTTTTTCTTGATTTATTGTCTTACTGTGATTTTTAATTAAATTTATTTTTGCTTAAACATTTTTGGCTTGTGGCAATAGTCCTCATTGCTTTGTGCCTTTATTTCTTAAGTTTCTGAGATAAAGGCTAAAAGTACAGGGTTGCTTTTCCTTTTAAGCTTTCAGAAGAAACTACCAGAATTTGCAATGATTTCTTGTGACTGTCAAAGAACATAAGTTATGATTGCTATTCCCTGGGCAACCAAAAACTTCTAGCTTGTTTTTATCTTTCCTCACAAAATTTAAAGCTGAGTTACTTCCTAAGCAGTGCAATACTTTCTATGCTGAATTCTTACTTCACATTTTTAGGACACTAAAAGTTCTGCATGGTTACAGCACATAGTACTAGGCTGAACTGTATTTGGCTTTGTGGTACTTTCCTCCACTTTTCTAAGTGTTTTCTTGGCTGCATGATTTTGTAGTTGGATCCAACCTCACCGAAATCACTGTAAAGGTTCTGTGACTGGTGGGAGTTGATTTGGATCTTATCTCATAGCCTAGAAACTAGTTAAAAACAGATATGAAAAATTCAAAGGTCTCTTGGAATAGCTGCGCAATACCTACTAAATTAATGCATAATTGAATTAATCTGACAGGGAAATGGTTTTCTTTCAGAAGAAATGGTGAAGTAATAATTTCACAAAACTACATAATTGCTTTTTAACCAAAAAGTTTTCTATCACCTTTATACCAATTTTCCTGGATCACTTGACCATCAATTATATATTGACTCTTAAAGCAAAGTTTTATGCATCTTCCTTGGACACTCAAACAGAAAGTTTCAGTACCATACTGGGTGGGGTTACTTAAATTATGAAACAAAATGAAGCATTAATACGATGGCAGTAGTAATGTCAGAACTATTACGGAGAGCATGGGTAAAGATTAAAAAAAAAGCAACAAGCACTGGGAATAACTATTCAACTGAGATAAATCCTCTTGCTATTAGCATCCTTGTTGTTAGGTGTAGTTTATTTCCCCACTTTGCTCCCCTGCCAAAGCAGTTTTGAAAGAGGTAATGAGTATTCCCATAGGATGAAATCTGCTCTAAATCAAGATCATGGTGTGGATGTCTGGCCCTACAGCATGTTGTTTTTGTAATAACTACTAGGTCTGTCTGCATATGCTTCCTGTAGCCTCTGACTTCTGAAATATTTTCAGAAGCACCATTATAACAGGAAAGATATTGCAGAGTAGTCATCAGTGAATGCCTATTATACAACACACTGTGTTCCTTCTTGCTCTGCTTTTTCAGGTTCAAAAGCAGATAGATCTAGACTTGAGAGAACATGAGAAAAGACTTGTTGTCTGTTATCTCCTAAGACAAGAAAACTTCCCCCCGTTGCAATGCTATGTTCCTCTTGGGAAGCAGAAGGCATATTCTAAAGTTGAATTTGGGAGTACCAGAAATGCAGAGCCAAGTGTAGTTTGGGCTGTAAGCATAGAGATTCTGTGAACTGAATAATGAGGCTTCCTGAATGGAAGAGCTGGTTGAAGACATTGGAAACCAGAATAAAGGGAGATGGGAAGCCTGGAGGAAATGGGGTGGAGAGAGGGACATGAACTGACAGCTGGGGATGAATGGTGACAAATTGGTAAAATAAGTTGTAAAGTACTTAGGGTGTGAGTATTTAAAAGAAGAAATAGTGGAAGGAGGTGAACAGACAGAGTAAAGCTAGGATTAAATGAATAAATGGATGACATAGGAATAAGGATTTTCTTTTAGCAGGTCTCTAATGGCAAAAACACTAATAGGATAAAGTGTTGTACTCACAGAACAGTTGCGGATGGCAGGGATTTCTGGAGATCAACTCCCTGCTCAAGCAGGGATATCTACATCAGGTTGCCAAGGACCATGTTCAGTCGTATTTTGAATATCGCCAAGGAGGGAGACCCAAAACCACTCTGGGCAAGTTGTTCCAGAGTTTAATGGTTCTCATAGTAAATAAGTGTTTTCCTGTACTCAGACAGAGTTACCTGTTTTTCAGTTTGCTTTTCACCTTGTCTTTGAATACAACCGAGAAGAGTCAGGCCCCAACTTATTCAGTCCCTCCCATGTGATATTTATATACACAGATAAGATTCCCCCTCAGCCTCCTTTTCTTCAGGTTAAACAGTCCCAGCACTTAGTTTTCTTCTCTAATTTCCTTACCAAATTTCCAGTTTTCCTAGCTAAAAGGAAGCTTCCTTTTGACCCAGGTTTTCTTATTAGGAAAGTGTGCTGGTGGGGACTGCATCTTTGTTGAATATTTGCACTTGATTCCAGCAGCCTCATCAAAGATCATCAGATGGCCTTGTAATACAGATTTCTCAGTTCAGTTTTATTTCACACCGTTGTGAGTGTTCAGTTGCTGAGCCAATGGGTGGCATAAGCAATGAGAAAAATTAGAAAGTGGATGATAATGTGTAAAAGTAAATAAAAAATGTATTTTCCTGATATAGGCGGGAAGTCACAATCTTATTTAGAATATTGCAAGATCATAGTTAAGTTGGATAAGATACCACAGAGGAGACTGGGGCAAGCATGCTCTGTACATTAGGAACAGGTCATCATGTGCTCCTCCACACGATCATCCATCCCCATCAAAAGACTAATGCAGCTTTGGGATTGACCTTTGTGGTTGAAATGGTGGTTGGAGAAGATGTACAGGCTTGGGCTCCATATGGATACTCCATATATTACCATACTGGACTTAGAAATTAATGCAGTGCCACAACTAAGAAGATACCATCCGTCTTCCTGCTCCCTGAGGCAGGTCAGGGAGAACTTTCTTTCACTAGAGGCCAGGTAGTCATCCTACCATACCACAGGATTTCACAATTAAATAAGATTAACAGCTTCAAGAAACAGCTAAAATATCTAAGAGTCTGGTTTGTTGTTTGTTTGTTTGTTTGTTTCCTTTGAGGCCTTTTCAGTCAGATAAAGCAGATACTAGGTGAGTAAAAAAAATCTTTGTTCCTTAAGGGCACTTGCTCTGATCCCTTTGCTCTGAATGACTCTTTTGTACTTGAGATTATCACAAAGATTTTTTTTTCTGCACAGACCACCAAGCAATAGGACAACAAGAATTTCTCACATGTGATAAATATATCTAAGATAGCAAGGTTGATGTTGTAACAGGACTATTTTTTTTTTTTCGACATTTGGAGATCACTTTTGTTAATGAGAGTTTGCCATATTTATCCACTAGCTGTCTATCAAAAAGGAATTTTGCTGATCTATAATAAGACAAGACATTTGAAGCTTAGAACCTCCAATTCACAGATTTGGGATATGTTTGGGTTTTTTTTTCCCTACATTCTCAATCCAAGTGACATCTCAGTCTGACTTGGAATGAGCTTTCAGTTTCTTCAGGCTGAGTTTTTTCTGTCCTATCAAAGGCCCTTGGGATTTATATCTTAAAATAAACTAAACAAATGCTGTTTTCTTTTTAACCAGTAATAAAGACTTCATATAAATAACATCCAAAAAAATCCCAGGTTCAAAACTTTGCAATGATCAGTGGAGTATTTTCTTTTGCACACAACTCTCTATCTATCCCAGATGAGAACTTGCAGGTTTACTTACTAAATTAGCTGAAATAAAAGTAGTTGCGCTTTGTGTTAACTGCGCCACAGTATTACAGCATTTCTGATAGAATTTGCAGCAGAAAAGGCCTAGAATTTCTGACAAAAAAAGGGGTGGGAGGGAGATGATTTTTGAACAGCCTTAATAACATGATGAGAAATAGTTGTAAGAGAGGGCTGCTATTGCTGTGTTTTGGAAATGACCACAGAGCTAATAATTTTCAGTTGTGTTGTAGCATTTTGAGGTTCATGTGCCTGTGCTGAATTCTCTGACTGGAGGTCTAGAATCTCTGACTTGCCTCTGTTCCATGGAAATTGATCTCGGAATGGGGCAGGAAATGGTTAAATTCTGAAAACTGCTGCATCCAGAAATGGTTTATTGCCCAGTTTCAGTTTACAATGTGGTACAGTTTAAATGACAAATATTTTGTCTTGTTAATGATAAATATTAAGTGATTGGTTTTCAAGGTTCTTTAGAGGTTGCCTATGTCTTTACTCTGCAACCCTCACTTGCCCTTTCGGGTTTTGTATCTATTTGTGTTCGTCTTTTTCCACTTATTAACTGATTTTTTTTTATAATGACAACACGATAAGAATAACTCCCCAGCATTATCATGTGCATTTCTTGACACTTAACCAAATATAAAAGCCATCTATGAAAATTACTATTCTCTTCTTTCTCCTTCCTAAAATAATATGTTGATTGTAAGTAAGAAAATAATTTGCAGAGTTGCATTTTCCTCTCAGCTGCATGGGTGCAGTTCTCTTTTTGGAACTGTGTTCTACATATGCATATGGAAGGGAAAGGAACAGTCTTCCTTTGGTCTACAAGATAAGTCACCTTACTCATGAAGTCAAATAATTTTTCCTAAATGAAAAGATGCAAACACTATAGGAAAATATATCCAACAAATTTAGTTATAGTGGTGTTTTGAGCTTCATAATAGTCTTGTTTCATCCTGTGAATTGCTAATGTCTTCCTCTGTGATCTTCAGTGACAAACTCATGATCCAACTTGTTTATGTTTAGATGTTCTAGTTTAAGCAGTCATCAAAAGTGTCTGCAGTGGCAACAGACCATAGGGTGTTTTAAGACTCTCCCTTAGAGTCTAAATTCGCCAAGTACAGATGGGGATAAAGCTGCATCAGAAGGGTATCATGAGGGTAAATGCATTGGAGAATGCAAGGCATCTGCACTTTGACATTACAGCTGTGTTAGTGTTGGAGGCAAATCACATTGTAGAGACTTCACAATAAAAGTGGTCAGAAAACTTACTGCACAGGACAGCTGTATAACAGAAAATGGAATTTGGATTGGTCCATGAGTCTGAAATTTCCTTAGGCGTTTTTGATGACTGCAGATACATAGACTGTGGGAACTGTAATTACTGCCTTCAACTAGAGAAGGACTGAGATACTTCTGTGCACAGATGAGTTGAACTCTAAAAGAAAGATGAATACATGAAAAACTTTGAAAATGAACAGCAGTGTCAAATGATTGTAAAGCACTAAAAGAGTGTTTGCAACAACCAGCAGTAAGTGACCAAGTTGGGTAGAAAGTCTTACTGTAGTGTAATAGCCTGACAGCAAAAGGGCACTCTGAGGAATGTGGAAGGAATTCCATCTTTGAAGACTGCCTAGAAGCAAGAGCTCCACTCTCACAGGCTGACTTAATCAAAGCAAGCCACCCATTAATTTCTCTCATTTTTTTTCCAGAACTTTGTACATCACTTTGTACGACCCTTCTTCTGAGGACAGAGAAGGGCTTTCTCTACGTTAGTGATGAGTGTTAGTGATGAGTGACCTTATAACAAAAACATCATCAAAAGCCTTTTATGCCTTGCTTTTACACTTGTGTAAGCTTTTTATTTTATTTTTATTTTTGGGTGGTTTGTTTGTTTTCCCCCAGGATGGGGATGGTGTTCATTTTATAGACTCTTCTTTTTGTTACTATTGCCCATCTTGGTTTAGATTCTGAATTTTGATCCAGGGTTTCTCTTTGCTTTGGGGAATCTGAAGACCTATTCTGTAATGGAGAAGGAACATGCTACTTTGAAACTCCATATCTTTCTTGGGAGCTCAGATGCTGATCAAATATAACTGGTCATAAGGAAAGCATTAGTAGATGTGTGGAGGATAACTGTGATGGGGCAAACCTTCCTTGGTAGAAAAGGAGGAGCAGTGTACTGAAACATCAAAGCTGAGAAGATGTTTGTTAAGGTTAAAATGTTCTCCAAGAGCTTCTGCTTTAGCAGAGAAAAGCTCTATGTACTTCATCATTCCATCCCTGTAATTGTCCAAGAGTTGCTACAAGCCCATCATGCGGAAAGGAGAAATAAGGTGATAACCAGCAAGTGGCTGGGTTGGAGGGACAAGGTCCCATTTGAATGCCCTGCAGTGGCCTCAGTCACAAGACAGTCTAGCAGAGCTGCTCTCATTCCACTCCCAGACTCTGCCATGATCATAATCAGAGGCCACGCCATGAATTTTGCTGAATTTGAAGCCTGGTTTGTTATTTGTCATTCCAGAAAACAGAATATTTGCCAGCCCACTGAATTAAGTAGCTCACTGGGATGAAGTTGCTCAATCCTGTGAAATAAAAGTAAGATGAGAAAGATGATAAAGGATCAACATCATCTTGTTCTGATGGGAAAAATTATCAGATCATACTAATATTAGCAACAGGGAGTTCTGAGACTTGCTAAAATATTACAGGTACTAACAGCTATAAACTATTTGTTCTTTAACCAGCTTGGTGTCCATGATTTGCTCAGCCCTAGCCATGTGGTCACTCTTTCTTGCTTAGCAGACAGAGACATTTAAAGAAAGAATACTGTAACAGTTACAGTCGTATTTCATTTCAATACAGAACTCTTACAGTTCTGTCTCTGAAATACGAAAGGGAAGTTCTGTCTTTACTCACTACCCAGGCTTGGTTTAAAATAAATAAATAATTATATTTATTCTGATATATAATTCTTCTTTAGAAAAGAAAGTAAGCTGTTCTGCTCTCTTTGGTGCCTACAAATGGCCAGTACACTTTTAAACTAATAGCATGCATTTGCAGAAATAAGGGAAACATTTCTCTGAATAGCTCCTGGCATTAAAAATGTATTATTAGGCTAGATTATGGTCTGAAGATTTTTTTTTAATAATAAAATGAGAAGTAATTTAAGGATAGGAAGAGGAATAGCTGAACACTTTTTAAAAGGAGTTGAAAAGCATAAGAGATGCATCAGTTTCAAGTCTGATGTCCAGAGGGACCTGTATTATATCCATAGATACCTAACTATCTGGGGGGAGGGGAAAAGAGGTAATAACAATGAACTTGGTTGGCAGTAGTCAGAGGCAGAGTGAACAAAAGACTAGAGAGAAGATAAATGATATGTCAATATTAAAATCAGGAAGAAAGATAATTTTCTTACAAAAATTTGTACTTTGAAGGGTAGTGCTACAGCACTTGGAGAATAAAGGATGAGTGGTCCATATCTAAATGCTGTAAAGAGTCTTCCTAGACTCTATGTAGGGAGGGAAAGTGATCATCTTGTTGAGAGGAAAATTGACACACTAATCTTTGAGCAACATGATGGTGATCTAGGTTGTTATGGCAGGAGAAAATACTAAGTGATTCAGTACAACTACACTACTGCTATCACTAAGAATCAACTCCTCTTCTGCTGTAATTGGGTGTAATTAGGTCAAAAATTACAGCTGAACAACTGAGTACACCTCAGGCTCAGCCTGCCTACATTTGGTGTTGTTTTAGACTTATTTCTGCAGTTTTATCAGCATTGTGTGCTTGTGACCCAGGACACTTTGCAGCTGTTTATCATTCCCAACTTAGCAAAAATGCAAAGCCTGTGAATGAAGCAGCAAGAGGAAATAAGCAGTAAAACTGTAACCAATAGCATTCATTAGCTTGTTCTATCAATAACCAAAGCACTGTTTAACAACAATATTTTTTCCTGTTTAGCTCAATGACAAATGCTCCCATTAGGCTTAACTTTTATTTTTGCAAAGGTCTCCCACCCAATGGGAACAGATGGGAATTAGACTCTATATGTGATATATTTCTGTAAGTAATAAATATTGCTTATATTTGTATATCTGGTTCCTCCTGGCCAAACAGGCTTGGAAATGTGATAGATATTCCATAAACGAAACTGGCACTAAAAGGTTTTATTGTTTCTTATTCTTCTGTTCCCACTGCCATGGGATTTTTTTATTGTTCTCCACGCTTCTCAGCCCTGCTGTGACTGTCAGACATTGAGCCCATTCTTGCACTTGGCATCCTCGAATCAGATCCAGAGAGTTTCCAAAACTAAGCTTCAGTGTTGCCAGGGAGCCATGCTAATGACTTATCACTGTGCTCGGAGTTAGACTTTCATGTGAGCTGCCTCTCTGCTTGAGTTCGGATGCTGCAATTCTGGCTGCAGCTTCCTTGGATGGTATTATACACATAGGCACGTCAATTGGCCCTGTGGTGTGATCACTATTACAGCCTTGTTACTAAACAGCAGAGATGAGAGCAGTGTCTCTCTTTGAGCATTA
Organism: Crypturellus soui; assembly: GCA_032275445.1. Taxonomy (NCBI): domain Eukaryota; kingdom Metazoa; phylum Chordata; class Aves; order Tinamiformes; family Tinamidae; genus Crypturellus; species Crypturellus soui. Next base: position 4,503,454 of record JAUBNY010000700.1, read on the forward strand.
GAAGTTTGCAGGTTTTATTTCAACATTACAAATGAACAATAAAATTCAGAGTATTGTCAAATCTTTCTGACAAATACCTTCACTCTGTCCTTTCCTTTAAAATATATATTCAAATGGGCCCTTCATACCTATGTCTGTAAGAAAGTTTAAAAACAAAACAAAAAGGTAGGAGGAGGAGGAACAGAAGGGGAAAAGAAAGATTCTTGCCCACTCCCAATGCAATATGGAACAAGTTAACAGACTTCTGATAATAAAGGGGCCAGCGAGTCAGGGCACTCTTTAAAGGAATGGTTTATGGCGCAGAGACAAGTGACCAGACTTTTCTACAGCAGATCTTTGAGGTTTGCTTTTATACAAAAAAGGAACCTGGGAATTATTTTCAGGGAAGCTGAAGCTTGTTATGACATAGAGCTGACCTGGTAGAGAAAGAGAATTGGGATTTGAGAATACTGGGAAAA